>JAODUP010000621.1:97500-247526 GCA_025642065.1 Paralvinella palmiformis
TTTGCAGCTTTTTGCACAGCGGTATTCAGTGACACATACCAAATATTTCCTTCCTCTCCATATAGAAATGTTGCGGATTTCGCGTTTCATTATTTTTGCTCCAGCGATTTCCGTTGGTGACGTCGTTTCGAGAGATTTCCCCCCAAATCTAATTTGCATATAAACATAAACAAGATGTTTCCAAACGGAAGTAAGTGATATAGGCTGTCGCTATAAATAAACATGGACCAACAGGGGAAACGTCTATTTCGATTATTTCCTGAATGTGTGTGTGTGTGTGTGTGTGTGTGTGTGAATCACGAGTTTTTTAAACTTTTCAAATGTGTTTTAATTATGGAATAAATCATGTTGATTATGATGCTACATCTACTACTACTGCTGTTGCTACTACTACTTCTACAACAACAACAACAACAACTACTACTACTACTACTATTACTACTAATAATAATTCAGTAATCAACTACATTACTACACACCGTCTACGTGTATACCTCTCAGATTACAGAAGTGGATACAAAGTGTTAAATGAAGGACTTGGCGTAGAGAATCCTACAGGATGATGCAAGATAGCCTACGGGTACCAAAATAGAAACATCTCTATTGTTCTTAGAGAGATACTCGAATCATCTCCGGGAGAACCGGATGTTGTCATCCAGTAACTACTGACCGTGTTACTCAACCAGGATCAACATCTATGCTATATATAACAGCGTTAAAGCCAACCTTTTATCATTTTGCTGTGCCATATTACGTCATATTTGTTATATCGTTTATGCGTGGGATCACTGTACACCAACTTTATGTGCCTCCCATCGCACTAAAGGCATATACTACTATATGCGGCTAATATAAGGACAGATCACTTACTGTAGATCGGTTTAATTTGGCGAACGCGAAATAATGGACGAAAATGGCCAGTGACAAAATATCGCCAATTTTTCGCTACTTTGACTAACACACTGAACTTTTCACATACTGTACATTTATTCACAAACGCATATATTAATCTGTTATTTTATAAACATGTCAAAGACTAGTACGGTCATTACATATAAGCCAATAAATGATCTGATCTGCTTGAGATTTGCTTGTGGCCGCTGAATAACGACGCGTTTTAAAAAGTGGTTTTCCGTGGATGGCCTAGAAAACAAACCGAAAAATTAACTTTTCTCGCAGACCAAAATTCGTCAATTTTCCTGTCATCAATATGTCAAAAATGACGAATTCGTATTTTTTCCTGTCGCAAAATTAAACTGATATACAGTATTTATTTTATCACATTCTAGCCCTTTAAAATACCGGCCCCTATTTAAGTTCAGGCGGTTAATAGGCCACATACAGTGTATTATAGTATTATTGTTCTTATTTATCTTATTATTATTATTGTAGATGAGTTGTAGATGTCAATCAAGCTAGGGCTACTTGTGTCGTACGAAAACGCCATTCATCGAATTTAAACCGCGAATTATTAACCCCCAAATTGCTGACATTAAACAGAATATGCCACCACATCAGAGTAATTATGTTTTTGTTCAGATAATAATCCTTAATATCCATAATTTGTCGTTCTCCATATAGACAAGCCAATTAATGTCACAAATAAACTGACACAGTCACCTAACAGACTCTTGGGGACGGTTTCAAAAATATTAAACGCCGAAATTGACGTTAGAATGGATAACCATAAATAACAGTGGTTTTAGCACGTCCATTCAAATTTACCATCTTCCCCCCCCCCCCCATAACACCAGAAACTAGTTTTGTAACGAGGGAGTATCTCCAAAATGATTTCTTAACAAAGGTGCTGGTGTAATTAGTCGTTGAACTAGTCAAATTTAGCCATCGTTTGACTAAATTTCTGACTAACAATGAAGTACAATTTGATAACATTATCACCGAAGTAACCATTTTACTGGTTGAGTAAGCGATTGGTTTGTTTTTAACGTCGCCACTGGTCACATCAGAGACTAATGGTCGAGAATGAAACATCCGAAAACAGGGACGTGGGTTGGAATCGAACACGCAACCTGGAGATTTATGGCGCAAAAGCTCTATCAGTTGCGCCATTGGAGCCCCCTAGAGGTGGCTTTAGAGAAGTCCGTAAATGGTGAGTGAGTGAGTGAGTGAGTGAGTGAGTGAGTGAGTGAGTGAGTGAGTGAGTGAGTGAGTGAGTGAGTGAGTGAGTGAGTGAGTGAGTTTAAAACATATCGGCTCCAAAAAGTGAATTACTGACGCGTACACATTTGTATTTATATTACAGAACAAGAATCACACTGACTGATCCAGGAGAATAAAACCGAACTTCAAGACTCGGCGATACAAAGGCAGCTGTTTGAGATAGACACAGTTTATGTTTTCTGAAGTACATCGCCAACGGCTTTCAGATGTGTTTAGTAGATGTGTTGTTAGTTTACATCTGTCAGCTAAGAGCTGACAGACTGAGAGGAGATTCAGCTGTCATCTGTAGCAGGAGGAGGAGGAGGAGGGTAGACACTGTGGAGGCGGAAGGGGGGAGGGTTGTGTTTATACGACTGACAAAATGTGGGGGGAGAGCCTTCTATAGTACAAGGAAGTAACGTCTGACGAGTTGGCTCTGACGTCGATCTAAAACATGTGCCCGTGTGTTTTTAATAATCCCCGCAAATCTGTATAGTACCAGTCGGAGTAGTAGTCGTAGTACTACTAGTAGTAATAGAACACAGATTGGCAAGTAAGGAAACAGGCACGTGCGCACGCACACACTAGCGCCCACACACGGAGAGCCTAGATTAATGATAGTTTTGATTGTTTGTGTATAAGGTAGGCACAGGTGTGGATATACAGGTATTCACAGCTGAATATCTGCCTGTATGCATGCGTGCGTGTGTATGCGATGAGGCACTGGCACAGATATTCACGAATCGTGAATGCAACCTATTGTATGTGTATAAACAAGAACAATAACCGCTCGTGCAATATATAACAAATACACACCATAACCACCCGTCCATGAACAACCTTAAAAACACCTGCCTTAGACGGTCACCTGCTCGTAATGGACAGCTGCATTTTAACAAAACCGTTGTCTCCAACGTAAATATTGTTTATAGTAATTAGAACCATCGGCTATATATAGCACAGTATTGGGGTGTTCACGTATTAGATAATTTACAAGGCTTTAAATAGATAATGCGATGCGTCAAAGGACAGAGAGCCCAGACAATATCTCTGTCCGTCAGTTTCCACCAAATGATACAGATAGGTATACTTTAGGATAAGCATATAATCCACTTGTGTTATATGGAAACTGTAAAATCAACTCTAATCAACCAATCGATCGATCAATCAATCAGTAAATATTCTAGCAGAAAGTCCCCCCCCCCCAATCTTTGGAATAATTTACCGATAACCATACTAAGCAAACCCACATATTTACATCAGCTAACCTTTAATATTAATTTCGTATGCAATTGACTTTATGTTGTATTTCAGCCGAAAACGTGTGGCGTTATACGACGTACAGCACAATTCATTATGTCTGCTGTACGAAGTGCCCAAGAACAAACATATAATTATTATTATTATTATTTAAAGTAGCTTGATGTCATTTCCCCGTGTGACGTAAATAACATTTTCACACCGACCCAACGTACACACAGAGAAACAAGAAACGAAACTTTTAGTCGATTCTGAACGTTGGGAGCGAAATTTCGAGTCGTCTGGCAACGAGTCCCGAACCCACAACCTACAGCTTTGTGCCTACCAGCTTTACTAAGACATCTGTCGTGCAGTATTTACAAATGCCGCTGTCTAAATCAATCAATCAACTGATAACAATTATAGGCGGAAGCCGACACTATCACAGATCGAAGGTGATAATGTATCAGGGTTATGCTGAAGGATGCTAGCGCATCAGTATCCTTCTAGTAATTAGGCCATTTACGAGCCAATATTTTAATAATAATATTATTATCGGTTAAATTAATTTGCGCATACACTGAATAATACATGAGCTCATACAACATAACATATGATATTCAGATACAAGTTTCGAACAGATCCACAGAATATGAATATAGATTCGTAACTGGGCTCAAGTTAGTTTATCATTAGCTAATAATCTAATGAGTACGATAAATGCACAAGATGGCGCTGTCGTCGACCATGTTTATCAGTAAAATAAAACAAAATAACGCCCTTTATTTGTCTGTTTCTTGTCTGTTATTTCGTCCTCCTTCCGTATTTCCTTTTTGTTGTTGTATTTGTTCATTTTTGTTTTGTTTTTAACTATTATTTTATGCTGTGCGTTTTTTTCTCGACAAGGTGGAAATCATTGTCACATGTGTCACAAGTTATCTGAAAAATCGATGTCCGTGATGAGCGTATATTTCCACGTTTGTTAGTAAGGGCGCGTTATTGTAAGTTGCCTCTCTATTTAATTGGTTCTACGGTAATAACGTCTAGCATTAGTTCAGGTATATATTTTAAACTTCACGATAAAATTAAGACTATAACACCAACATATAGGAAAAATGCTAAGACTGCCTTAAAATGCAACTAATTTATAGTAAGACTATATATATATATATATATATATATATACGACTGACACAGTAAAGCCTGATCACGGTATTACAGTTTCACTGTCTTACAATATAACTTCTACGGCATCATTAACTTACCGTATGATTCACAATATAATTATCTAAGCGATTGATTGTCTTACAGTATGGTTACCTTACAGTAGGACCACTCTACAGTCTGGCTACCTTACAATATGGCTACACTCCGGTCTATTTACCCCGCATAATAACCATAGTACAATCTGATTACCTTACAGTATGATAAATCTACTGTCTGTTTACCCTATAATATGACCACCCTACAGTCTGTGTACCCTGCAGTATGACTACCCTACAGTCTGTTTACCTTACAGTATGACCAACTATAGTCTGTTTACTTTACAGTATGACTTCCCTACAGTCTGTTTACAATATGACTACCCTACAGTCTGTTTACCTTACAGAATGACCACCCTATAGTCTGTTTACCTTACTGTATGACTACCCTACAGTCTGTTTACCTTACAGTATGACCAACTATAGTCTGTTTACTTTACAGTATGACTACCCTACAGTCTGTTTACAATATGACTACCCTACAGTCTGTTTACCTTACAGTATGACCAACTATAGTCTGTTTACTTTACAGTATGACTTCCCTACAGTCTGTTTACCTTACAGAATGACCACCCTATAGTCTGTTTACCTTACTGTATGACTACCCTACAGTCTGTTTACCTTACAGTATGACCAACTATAGTCTGTTTACTTTACAATATGACTACCCTACAGTCTGTTTACTTTACAGTATGACCACCCTACAGTCTGTTTACCTTGCAGTATGACTACCCTACAGTCTGTTTACAATATGACTACCCTATAGTCTGTTTACCTTACAGTATGACTACCTTACAGTCTGTTTACAGTATGATCACCCTATAGTCTGTTTATCTTACAGTATGACTATCCTACAGTCTGTTTACTTTACAGTATGATCACCCTACAGTCTGCTTACCTTACCTTATGACCACCCTAGAGTCTGTTTACCTTACAATATGACTACCCTCCAATCTGTTTAATTTACAGTATGACTACCCTACAATCTGTTTACTTTACGGTATGATCACCCTAGAGTCTGTTTACCTTACAGCATGACTACCCTACAGTCTGTTTATATTACAATACGACTACCCTCCGGTCCGTTTATCCAACAGAATAACTATTCACAATAATGATCGCCTTACAGGATGAAGTCTTACAGTCCATGCCCTAACTATATCAGAACCTTACAGTGGAGCCTCCTTACATTATATGACTGCCTTACAGTTTGAAGACTTACAGAACATGCCCTAACCACCAACAGACCGCTAACATTTCCAAGCCTGCTGCCAATCAGAAGACAACGGAAGTCTGTTACCGGCAAAAACCGGACGATAACGTGTGGAGCAGGCTAAGTGGATAACGGTTAGATCCCGAAGATAACGGATAACGAACGGCCAATATAGGAACAGCTGATATTCGGCAGTTCATATCAGCTAATGGTCATATCAGCAATATCATCGAAGGTAGAGCCGTGTAAATCACACAAAACCAGGTTATTAAAATGTCATGCAACTTCCGGTCAGCCCACAACTATTACATAAACGTTATATACATGGTAGGTAAACATATATGACGTAACAAGTTATATAAGTTTATGGGTCTGTTTACAGGGGTGTCGTTTGGCAGGTTGGCTAACGAAATATTCCTAATAATACCCTACATAGGTAGGAATTAGCCCGAGGTCAAAGTTTACACTCGACGGCCCTAAGACAACAACACCGGATTTCTTGATGGGGGTATTACGGTATTATGCAGTATTATGGGATATTACAGTAAGATCATAGTAATAATATACGACAGTGGTAAAACCGAAAGAACCATTATCCAAATGCTCTGGAGTAATATAATAACTAAATATCGTACAAAACCTATTGAAATATCATACCAAAAACATGCAAATATTATAAATATTATATCCTACCTATATTATTAAAGTACCATACAACATTATACACTATAAGCGTTCAATGTACACGATCATCAAATAATATTCCCTAACATCCAATTATTCGCTGATTAAAATCTGGTATAATCCTTCAGCAACAGCTGTAGTTCTTCTGCTCACGTCGACTTGCTAACATCCATAAAAATGATCATTTGGACGCGAAGGATCCAATTAATTATCAGCTACATTCTGTCAATTAATTGGCTAATCACTGATATAACGTATATATGGGCGATAATGGAAGATCAGATATGACAAATATAATGTCGCTTACATTACTTTATCTGTAATCAGATTATCAAAACGAGAAGTTATTGAACACACACACGCACGCACGCGCACTCTCTCTCTCCAAGGTAACCATGCCTCCTCATTTGGCGTAGAAATGTCATTATAAATAAATTGTCTATCAATATATCTATAAGTGCTGTTGGCCAGCAGAGCTCTGGGCTATATATAGCTCCGGGCAGACGACCATAGGACGAGGTAACTGGATTTCTTAAAGAACCAGTACCAATCTCACGAGGGAAGACAGTTGGGGAAAAGGTCAAAGGTCAAATGGCACGGAAATGTGTCACGGGAGAGCAGCGTCACTCCAAAGACACCGATTCGGCGTGTCGGGTTTTATAAATGATGAATATCGGTCCGTCCTGTATTTTACGGAGCCAGAAGCAGACGAACGTGCCGAAATAATTTAGTAGAGTCGATGGCTAGAAATAACCCCGTCTCGCTATTGTTTGTTCATTAACGGCGATGTTCCCCGGTAACTGTTGTTGTTACGGCTGTTGTTGTTATTGTGAGCTGCGGTTGTGACGTGAATGATTGGCGCATGGCTATGTATACTAGGCGATAATAGGTGAACAGTGTTATATCTGGGATGGATTATATTAATAATGGATGTACGCAGTGGAGGCCTGGTAATAGGTCGAATATCTTTGTGGCACGCGCATCTGTAATAGGAACATCGTGTCCGCGTGGTCATTGTGCAAGCTGCTGGAAAATGTGCAAAGCACCGTTCATGGTAATTCAGTATGTCGCTGGCGGTTTTGACGCATGCACGCGCTTGCCTAGGGCGAAACTACATATATATTAAACACACACACACACACAGAGAGAGGGGGGCATTCAGACAGCAACACAATGCACACAATAGCACATGCACGCACGCACGCACGCACACAGTATTCGTATACATACCATGATATCTAGGTTTAGTGTAATCCTTCCTGAGTATTGAGTACAACGTCTATTCACACATACACCGCCCAGGTCCAAATAAATTACATCATCTTCATCATCATCTTCATCATCAAACAGATCACAGATGACACAACAGACATCACACTCTGTATAATTTTTTTCGTGTCCGAAGACAAACGTAGTGCATGACAAGTATTCGAACTGGCGCCTCACCTACACCCAGTCAAACGCACGCACGCGCCTCCGACAAAACACCGGCCACAAAACTAGCACCGAATTCCAATAAATACCGTTCGATGGCCGGCGTGGGTACGCGCGTAAATGCAAGTACTCGAGGCCAGCTGCGGACCGCGCGAGGCCTTGTGGTGAGGCCGACTGTTAAAGCCCGGCCCTATAATGTTATGGTGGCCGTCTGAGCCTTTGTGTATGTGTGACTGGTGGATGAGGGAGAGAGGGGGGTGGACTTGTTGTAGGGGGCCGGTGGGCTCTCCCGGGCAGAAGCGGAGCCGGGGTAGGGAGCCATTTGGTGACTGAGAGGCGGGCAGGCAGTAGCGGATATCTGGCCAGCCCATCTGTCGTCTATTGATTGAGGGAGGACACAGCTAGTTAGGGCACGGCTCGGGCAGATAGGTACACACAAAGACAGATATACAGGCATACACACGGACACCGAAGCAAGTCTTCCGATGTGATTTGCTTACATTTTACCTGGACACAGACACACACACACACACAGAGAGAGAGAGAGAGAGAGAGAGAGTTTCACGTGATTTGCCTATTGTTCTCCTCACATAAAGGCAGACAGACAGACAGACTGACTGACTGACTCTTTGACACAATTTGTTTATTGTCCGGGCGACAATGAACCAATTACGGTGTATTAGGCCGAGAGCTGATTATAAATTCCTATCGAACTCATTACAATCGCCGTTACTCACTCAACATCGACATAGCACCACCCACAATCCATAAGCTCCACACTCCACCCCCCAGTCTCTAAAAATTAATATCAGACACCCCCACCACATCCCCATCTTAATCAAGTACGATATTCAGCACATAGCATAATCCTGCTTATTATTAGATGCCCGCGGGCATAATATCATCCTTAATATAGAAACAATGATACGTCATAATTAATCGTCTTCTGGCGTGACGTCATCGTTGATATTATTATTAACTACCGTCGCTCTGTACTCTGACCTACATTCTACCGGAGACAAAGAAACATGGCCAGCACGCGACTCGGCCGAATGTCGCGAAGATTTATGGCAGTTCACAGAATGGCGAATCTAAAAGTTTATCAGATAATCGATAAATGGCGCTGTGGAAAGATTTGTTTACAATCGTGGCTCCATAATAAAGGAAGCCTCGCTTTTAAACGAGGTGTTTGCTTTCACGTTAAAGTTTACACAAATGGCGGCTTGTCCCGTTTCCTGGCTCAATGGTTCTACTAATCTACTCGCTTCGCTGCTCGCTTTTGTTTCTGTTATTCGCGCATTTACTTAATGCCTTACTTTGATGCTACTTTTCCGACTAATTCATTCGTTAGTTCGGCCAGCCAGCTGGTCAGTCTTGTATTTATTGCATAATTTCTTGACTTGCTGAATTAATTGCCTACTTATCTACCGACATACTTCACTCGTTTACTTATTTATCTTTCATCCTTTCGTCAATTTGTTCGTTTACTTGCGTATTACTTGTTGGTTGATCCGTTCGTTTCCTACATTACTTACTACTTATCGACTTTCCTTCATTCTCCTAAGTTTGCGCAGCGAAAAAGGGCAATAGTTTTTCAACTTTGATAGAATTATTGTTCGTAGTTGTAGTATCGGTAGTGGGGTAGTTGTGGGGGTGGGGAAAGGCGATCAACAACAATAGCGTATATTTAACACATTCGGCATATTTCGTGTCAAATATATTTAATATTTTCCAACAAATTTTCTAGCCTTTGCGGTAATAATATAGGCAGCAGCCGGGCATTAGTCAGCAATGGCGCCATTAATTATGCAAATTTTCAAGCTTCACGGGATATTACCAGTTCTCTGTGCGCGCGCACGACTGCATGCGTGCGTGTGCATGCTCGTACGTGGATACGTTGGAGGATGAGTCAACCCGCCCGAGAAAATAGAAACAACTCTCTGTCCGTCGCTCTCCGATGTACGAGTTCGTTACATCTAAATGCCATTATGATATCCCGACATCATAACGTCTGCTCACACAACGACCACTCGACTCAAATCCCGACATCATAACGTCTGCTCACACAACGATCAATCGACTCAAATCACAAATCGGTGTGATCGTTCGGATTGTAGCGCGAGCGTAAAAACCGAATAGCGTGGGGGTCGGTCCCGTGTTACGCTTTCATCAACTCAAATTACTATCGATGTATAGCACCCCACAAGATATGATGAGAGTTCGGTTTTTTAAATTGCTGTCATTGCAGGATGTGTCCATTCGTGTTTTAATCACCGACAACATATTGTAGACTGTAGTCCTGGACTGGATACGTGCCCGAAACACGGGGAAAAGTAGTTTTTGCCTAGACTGATCACATACGACCAACAGGTTTTGTAATCATCTGATGTAAATGTATCTGGTCTGTATGACATTTTTGGATAATCCGACATATTAATTGCGATTCAACTCCCGGGTAACACGATTCTGCATTCATGACTGATCAGCCAATCAAATAACGCGGTCAAAATTTTCGACCAATCAGAAGTTGGGACATCTACAATAAACCAATTTTGACGCGCACATAATTTATTCGCAACGATTCTTCAAAATACAATTGTCGATCACATAGAAAGCGTTACTTGGCGTAACCCCACTTTCTATGTGCGAAGTAGTACAATTAAAACACTGTACGTCGACCGAGATGACGATTGATGTTTTACGGCCACTTTTGTGCACATGATAGGATAAATGAGTCTAGCGACCTCCAGAGATAAAGAAGCCAAGTCAAAAGTTGAAACACCCTTCAGATATGCCCACGACCAGATTTGAACTCAGTCGGTCACTACTTAGGATCGCAAAGACCGGATCCAAATCATGTGGAGATGCTACTTTTATTGCAGCTGGACCAAATCCATGGAATCACATCCCGAACACAAATCTGTTTCGACCAAACCATCTTTCAAATCAAATCGATTTAATGCCATCTTCTAATATTTAAATTATTCTGTTCTACATATTAACCAAGGTATAGCGTCTTGGAATGTTACGATGCTAGTTTTGTCGCTGTACACATCGTCATTGTCTTCACAATACTGAATGGACAGAATAATTGTCTGTCGAGTTCACCATCTAAGAGAATTAGCACAAAGTTCAAGGGCGACGAGAGAGGACACAAGTGGTTAGCCAGATGATAGCAAAAAGGTTTGGGCCATTTTACCGTCAAACGCAAATCATTTTGAAGGAAAATTGAGGTGTTAAATACCGTCCAGGGTGAAGATGAGAGGTTCTTATACAGCAACAGGTTATTTTGGCACGGATAGAATTAATACATTTGATCTATAAATAATTACTACGACTGAAGTGTAACAAGTTAATGATGCTGTAAAAATTAAACGTAACATGAAGGCGACATGTGTATGTGTGGGCACGCGCACAAATCAAGATTTCATTCAAATCACAAGCAATCGAACAACATGAAATATAATAATTATTTTAATATAGCTAAATTTCAAGAATACAAAGATGACATCACTTTCGTCGGAACCAAAGATGTCGGATTTATGCATGCTACAATTCCTACTCCCCCACAAAATACTGCCGCATGGGCAGTGACACCCCCTGATAACCCGACACAATAAACTGGTTTGGTGGCGATTAACAATAAAACTATTGGTTAGGGAAACCATAAAACGCCTACACTTCCCCCACAATTTTAACCTATGCGGCTTATGATAAGTGTACAACATAACTAGATTTCCAGTGAGTGCCCGCCTCATTTTGAACGGAAATGCGACACAAGCAAGAAGCACGCAGCTCCTGCTTACGGGGCACACCAACTGAACAGTGAAACCACTCGCGACAGGCGAACGCCGACATCCGGACAGGTCCAGTTTCACCAAACGACGAACACGGATTATACACATAATGTGGACAATACGGACACGAACATCCATAAAATACTAACTAGGCTAGAGTATCGTACACAAATACGTATATATAAATATAAACAAGGCGAAGGATGGGGTGGCTCACTGCAGACCACCTCGCACTGCTATCAAGAGGACAAGGAATTAAAAGATAAACTTGGAATAAATGGTGCTACGCGTAATAAATAATTTAAGTATGGTTTGTCTTCGAGCTCTGCAGAACACCTGAATGATTACCTCTGCAATCTAAAATGAATCACAGTTATTACATAAAAACGGCCTCTCACGTACGCACAACAGATTACAACGAACACGACCAGCTGTACAAAATGAGGATTACAGAAGCTCCAATATCCAGATGCAGTTATTACATATAATCATACACGTATGAGAAATGGCAAACTACCCCTATCAATTAATAACTGTGCATATTTACAATACAACAATGCAAATATCCTAGTAGATGGGTTTGCGATGCACGAACAGAAACGTCAATATATTATTTCACAATTCTAGACACAAAGAACACCAAAGAAAGCAAAAAAACACGTAATCTATATGAAATGTAACCCTCGTAGTCCAACAGAACCCCAGCAAATGATCTGAATCCAGTAATAACTGGCGAGCAGCAGTCCAAGTTAGCCACCGCAATCGAGAGAACTAGTAGTGCATTTATATGGGAACACTGGCGTTGTCTCGCTGATCAACTGTATGCTCGACGATTTTGGTGAACACAGGGCTGACTCGGTTGCCAATTAAATCAGATCGGCCACATTCATGGGCATCTCTTCGACCTGCGTGTTGTAAAAAGTCTCAATGTCCTTCAGGGAGCGATGGTCTTCGCTGGTGACAAAGTTAATGGCCACTCCCTTGCGACCAAAACGTCCACCACGACCAATCCTGAAATCAGATAAGCACAACCCGGTTAATACAAGAGAAAGGGAAGATCCTCAGCATATCCAGGGATGCCTAGTGAGGCATAATGTAGAAGCGTGTGTGTCGCAGTTACCATGGTGTTTTGGTGACTACAACAAGGAACACAGCAGTTTAATCTTCACAGCTAAGGGAACGCCATGCTACCAATGGCAAGTGGTAACATGGAGCTATACTGTGGTCATTTGTGAAAATTTACAAAATACTGTCAAGCATGTTCATCACAGAACACTATATTTTAATTAAACATCAAGTAATGTAGTGAAACAATTCACACAATGATGCAGCTTACCTGTGGATGTAGCTTTCACGATTTGTTGGTAGATCATAGTTGATGACCAACGACACCTGCTGGACATCAATACCACGTGCCAACAAGTCAGTAGTGATGAGAACACGACTGGATCCAGAACGGAACTCTCTCATGATGAGATCACGCTGATTCTGATCCATGTCGCCGTGCTAACAGGTTATAAACAAAAATACGTGCACTATTGGAGGTTTACTGTACAAATGACCAATTTTAAAATGACAATAACACATCATACAGAAAACCCACCAAGAGACCACCCTTCGGTGATCATTAAAGACAGGTGGTCTTTTAAGGTAGGGTCTGAATTGTAACCAAAATGGACCGATAGATACTGAGAAATTTACAGGCATTTTTATTATGGTTAAAACATCTGAACAATTAATTAAAATCAAATTCCATTTGTTCATCAACAATACATTCAATGTACAGTTAGTGCTTATTTTATCAACAAGTGCTGTCATGTCGGGCCTCCTTGACCAGTGTGTGCAAAATATGTTTGCAGGTTCATGCATGATGTGTTGTATTGTAGCAGAATTTTAGTTCACTGGATCAGTTGTGGAATCTGGCTCATCGTTGACCTAAGTTATTTGCAATTATTTCTTTCCTTCTCCCAGTCTTAGTCGAGCTCTTCAATTGCTGGTACATTATTGACCAGCTCGAGATCACATTGGATCTATAGTAGTCAGTATCCAGTACGCTAACACCCCTGGTGACATCTTCAGCACTTTCACCATACATTGTAGCATGTTTGACATCAGGACAGCGATTCTTCGATGTTGCGTTCCTTAGCGATGCACTTTTACAGCATAAGCAAGCATGAAGTAATTTCACGTGAAAATCACTTGAAGAGTTTTACCAATGCCAAACTTTTCAGCTAAATCATGCTGCTGACTGCTGTAGTTCAACCTTTTCTTTTACCCATATATTTATTATAAATATATGCAGATACAGTTTGCATGGAATCACATTTCAGCTGTATTATATACACATTTATCAAAGAATTGGTTATTTTCCACAATTACAATTTGTTAACGGCGACACTATGATTTGTAGAGCATATGCTTATGGGGAATTTGGGAGATCCGCTTTCTTGTTGTCTTTTAAGACAGGTTTTATTACACACTGAAATTGGGTAGGCTATCACAATTTTAAAAACAGAGCAGTCCAAAATGGTTGCAGTGATAAAAAATTGTATTCCAGGACAATCCCGGACTAAAAAGTTTCAGAGGCAAAATGGCAGTAAAAATTATGGAAAACAAAATATTTTATGAACCGTTTTTATACACAGTAAGCTAAACATGTCATGTGACATCCAAAGGTTAAATATGAAATGCCCTTCAGCATTTATAAGTCTAAATTTTCACCCAAATGATAGAGGCATGTGGACACCCTATTAGCAAAGAAAGCTATGAAGGATTAATCGCGACTGATTTAATAGTTGTGAAGCAGGTTTTATCAAACAGTATTCGCACTAATATTGTAAATGACGGGGATTTGACATCATAAAACACCATCCAGTTATAAATCAACCATGTTGTTATTACTTGTATCAAGCCACCATCAATCAGGTGACTCAACATAGCGAAACAACATTTAATTTTCACAGTTTAAAATGCCAAGCTATAAATGAAATTATAACCTGGAGTTGGACTGTGGTCTATGCATGTGGACTGTAAATTGGGAGATCCACTTTCTTGTTAATTATACACTGAAACAAGTTTCAATTTTATTTCAAGACAATACCTAGTATTAAAATTAGTACTTACAATGGCAGAGACAGTGAAGTCTCTGGCATGCATTTTCTCAGTGAGCCATTCTACCTTCCTGCGAGTATTACAGAAGATGACAGCCTGTGTGATGGTCAATGTCTCATAAAGATCACATAGTGTATCCAACTTCCACTCTTCTCGCTCGACCTAGAAGAGAAGACAGCAGTATAAACTCAAGGATGATGATAAACATTTCAGCAAACCACAAACTTGATATCCTTTGTTCAGACATCATACAGCAAATAATTATAGCTCAATTAAAGAACACAGAAACCTAAACCCTACCCGTAAATAACTCCAACTGGCTTATTTCAGTAATAATGAACAAACAGCGCACTTATGTTGGTATGTTCTATTTACCTCAATGTAGAACTGTCTGATGCCCTCCAGGGTCAGCTCCTCCTTCTTCACCAGAATGCGAATTGGGTTACGCATAAACTTCTTCGTCACCTCAAGCACATCAGCCGGCATGGTGGCTGACAGCAATATCACCTGAAAGATGGCAAGGATATAACCGGTGACGACGTGAGAAACTAGCAAGTTAACGAGACTCCCCATATGAACAAAGACATCAGGTGTTATTGGTTTTTATCATGCTCCAACACCACTGACCAGGTGACCTAGCACAACAAAAAGCAATGTTTCATCTTCACAAGGGAAACGCCAAATTATCAACGGACAGTGATAACGTGGAGCTGTAAATGTGGTCTGAACAATCGTAACACGTATTATTACTCGGTTATTTTAATTAAATAATAGTCGATAAATTCATTTCAGAAGCCAGCATTACAAACAAACAAAAATTAGTTTTATGAACCCTTTTATACACACAAGTCAGTCAAGTGACCTCCAAAGGAGAAACATGAAATGTTCTTCAGCATTCAACAAAATGCGTGTGGATATACTATTAGCAAACAAAGCTATGAAGGATTAATTAATATTTGTGAAGCATGTTTAATCAAACAGTACTGGCACCAATATTGTTAATGATGGGGATTTGAAATCACACACCACCATCTATTTATCACACCAAGAAAATAATCAACCATGTTGTTGTTACATGTATCGCGTCACCATCAATCAGGCGAGTCAACATAATGAAACAACATTTAATTTTCACAGTTTAAAACGCCAAGCTATAAATGGACAGTTATAACTTGGAGCTGGACTGTGGTCTATGCATCTGCCAACACCTACCTGGATTTCCTCATTCAAAGTCTTAAAGACATCATAGATCTGGTCCTTGAAACCCCGAGACAGCATCTCATCAGCTTCATCGAGGACAAACATCTTAATGTATCGTGTATCTGAAACAGGAAAACTAAAATTAAGTTTCTATTTCAGGGGTCAGACACGTGCAAATCAGAAACAGATCCATAAAAAACTGTGGCATACTGGATTGAGACAATGGTCACAATATAGTACCCCATCTCACCCATAAAAGCAGGCTCCCCACAGAGTAGGATTTTTCTTCTTCCACTAGACGACCATGTTGGGTATGATTAACACAAACAGGTGCTTTTGGGAAGTTATACAGTAAAATATCTCACATTTTACCTGTCTAACTACATATATAAATTAAAAATCACAAAAAAACACTAACAAGCAACCGTGATTGAATTAAGCAGAATTTGGCTAATTTCAGTGATGATTGCAATAAATATAAAAAGTTGAGGTCCCAACCAATGACAAGTCTGATGACTAGTGGGATCTGAAACCTGGACTCAAAATTTTGTGGCAATTTTATAGCATGGGAACACCATTGTCAATGCTCTTACTCTTTTCAGTAGGGAATGGTGGAATGTAAAAACTTTGGGACGCCATTGCTGGAGGGGGGTATGGACGTGGGGAGGGGCTTGCTGTGGGGGTAGTGGTAGTTACACCAAGACAGTAGTGGTCCTTTTACACTTGAACGGTGTAGGGGCTCTGCCCTGAAAAAAATTGGGAAAATGTGAGTTTTGGGTGGATTCTGGGACCTTTTCCCAAAAATAAAAGTAGCTGATCAATTTTCTGTCGATAAAATAGGCAATAAGGAACAGTAAAATAGATGACTTATAGCGTCAGACCCAGGCTGCTATTGAAAAGCCCACTTAACGCAATAATAAAGGAACAGTGATTAACTGGATGTAGCCCACTGGATTGAGATGTCAGCCACAGGAGACTCCATCTCACACACAACAATGGGCTTCTATTGATTTCCTTCCAGACGACAACCATGTAAGGTATGACATTAACACACAAACAGGTAGTTTAGGGAAGACCGATCCATGTCAGAATGTACATCTCACATATTAATAAGATAACAACTGCATACTCAGTGCACGCCTGTTGATCATGTCATATACACGTCCTGGCGTTCCCACGACAACATGTACACCACTCTGCAGTCTGTGCAAGTCTTCTCGCACATTGGTTCCACCAATACATGCATGACACTGAGCCTCCATGTAATCACCAAGGGCTATCACCACTTTCTGGATCTGTAATCAATACATTGAAAACATTTTGTAATTTTCTTATTCCAGCATTTTAGACAACACAATCAAATCATCAATAATGACAGTATGATAACAATTTCCATCTAACCTGCTGGGCCAGCTCTCGTGTGGGAGCTAAAACCAAAGCTTGGCATTCCTTAAGTGCTACATCCAGTTGTTGAAGAATCGTGACAGCGAATGTGGCCGTCTTGCCAGTACCGGACTGAGCCTGAGCAATCACATCATGACCTACAGAACAGGAATTGATATAAAGCATCCAATAATACCCAATGTGCAAATCTAGCAGCTGCTGTATATGGATAGAGAAAAACCCACCTTTTATGCAGGGCATTATAGCACGCTGCTGAATTGCTGATGGTTTCTCAAAACCGTAGGCATAAATGCCACGAAGCAATTCCTCACGGAGGTTCATGTCATCGAAGTTATCCGTGATTTCATTCCAATTGCTCTGCAAAATAATAATATCTTTTTTACGTATATCCTTTATACCAGGGGCACAGATTGGGACAAATAAGTTAGTGGCTCACTAACTTTTGAAAGTTAGTGGGCCACTAACTTGAAAGAGGAGTGGTGTGGCCAGTAAGCCAAATGTCACAGGGGTGTTACAAGCCCCACCAGTCAAATTTGGATCAGACCTTTTGAGAGTGCTCCTCAGGTATATTTCAAGTAATATGAGATCTTTTCAGGAGCAATTTGTGAACTAACCACCATAACACAGTCTACACCCCAACAAGAACACAACTTTATTTAGCTCAAAAAGAGAAAATATACATGTCTGACTGTTAGATTAAAAAAGGAACAATAATAATAATACAGATTACACATAAATTTTCAAAAGCCTATCAATTAACTCCTTCAGTCATTATACCATAACCACTATGGTCATAAAATTCTGGATTCAACCATCTGATTCAGTGTCCAGGCAGACTATCCCAAGAAAAATAGGTCAGAAGGCAAGATGGGTGTCCAAAACATATGAATTACTGATACAGCAATGTGGCATACACTAGAGCAATGTCACATACACAATTGGATTACACATATCGTGTATATGGAATCTCGGCTTTATCACAAATTGTTTCGAAGACTGACAGCATGGCCGCCTGGGTATTTTGAATTAAATGGTCACCCTTACCAACAAATAGCCGCCAGGGGTGAGTTGGCGCCCGCTAATTTTCAGCCCTGTTCATACTCCGATATAGAAAATATGAACAACGATCCATTAAAAAAATACAAATGGCACCATCAAAGGGAACACCTCCACACATTAATACAGTCACCACCTCGATATCTCCCTCTGGAGCCATCCCCGGAGGACCCTCAAATTCTTTTCTGTCATCATCTCTTCTTTCATCCTTTCTGCCTTCAAAGCCTCTGTCCCGTTCTCTGCTGTCATAGTCCCGTTCTCTGGTATAAGATGGCCCCGAATCATGAGACCTGAAAAAAGTCGCACAAACTTAATTACATGATTTTGTAATGGTACATTCTAATACATCAAAACAGCAATTACTAAAATAGTGTGGTCACAATATTATGAATATACCCAATGATAACTTAACATACTTAATAAAGCACGCCTAGTAAGTTTATGTAGATATGGGTCATATGTTGTGAAGAAATATGGCCATCAAGAGCCAAAATTTAAGCTCTAAATAATTTTTTAAACCAAGATAGCTTTAATTACACCCAACGTCTATAGTAAATGTAACAGCGACGAACTAGTCAAGATCCTTATAATTTAGCATATAAAATACTTGAAATTTCAATAAACAGCAAGGTTTTCTCACATCATGGCTCAAAGAATAAGCTGTTGTAATAATAATAATAATACATATACGATACAACAAGATATCGCAAAGTTATACAACATGCGAGACGTAAATAATTTAAATTTCCAAGTGGTATAATTTGCACGTGTGTCCGTCTGACGCCATATTGCTCAGCATACACTTCGAGGACACAACATAAAAGGTGTTTTCAAGAAAATGCGACTGGAATATTCGACAAAAAAGCAGCAGAAACAATCAACTATGCGAAACTTTGAAAATCCAACCCATAAACACCCCAAAGAACACTTAACATCGCAGAAAATTCACCTTCTATCATCGTAATCTGCATATGACATGTTTCGCAAAAGAGTACCGCGAAGAAAGGAAAGTGCCGGTGCCAAATAACCGCCTTGTTCTATGAAGGAACTACTTGCGCCACTGTAACTACTTTCCACATTTTAGAAATTATTTCATATGTTAAGAGGTTACATGGAATTCCATTATAAAATTATTTCTTGAGCAAACTTCCTCCACGCTTTAGTGTAAATAACTCGGAGCATTATATATATTTCGTGTACTGCCATGCGTAGTAATATACATTTGGCGAAAACTAATGTTATATGACCTACTTCCGGTTATTGCTCAATCGCGGAATTCCTAGGCTGGTGACGTCACCACAGGGCTTCGCCCACCTACGCAATACCTACCGCCAACCTTATGATAGCACGCCCCAACGGAACGCTGTTTTATGAACACCTTTGGGCGCATAGAACATTAAAATAGAGCGAACAATCTTCAAATCAGTGAGATGAAATATAGAATGAAACACCTTTCCTGAAATTTTTTAATCCGTTCTAAAAACACACCCGCTCAAGGTCGCTTTCACCGATAAATAATTATTATCTTTTAAATCACTTAAAGGGTTTTTTACGTACATATTATTCGGTGTATTATTATATTACATATTGATTGTTCAGCGCCTTTGAATGGCTCCTGCTAGTAAGGGCGCTTTATTAAATATGCATTATTATTATTATAGATTAACAAAAAAATCTGCGACCAACCACGCTTCTAACTTGGCCACGGTGACACTGGGACAGTGGAAGCACAGATATTCAGAGCAATATTTCTAGACCACGGAGGCGCCCGGTGAGGGATCAAAGTAACGTTATGGACATTATAGAAATAATTAAAAACAGAAAATGGACATGGGCAGGTCACATCAGCCGCAGAACGGAGAATAGATGGAGTGTAACATTGACAGCTTGGACACTCATGGGTGGCAAAAGAAATCGAGGAGGGCAACGAAAAAGGCGGAGAGATTAACTACAACATAACTGGGACAATGTGACGTGGAGAGCAAGAAACTGAGCGCGAGACCTTCAATTGGAGGCAATTAACATATATATGCTGTGGCTTTCGTCCTGCAGTGGATCGACTGATTATGGCTGAAGATGAATATATTTACTGTTATTTTTGTGTTGAATGAATGAGTTAAAGCAATATAGGATGTATTAATTGGTACTGAAGGAGCACAAAGACAATATGTAGACTACATATTGGATTGGAAAGTATTACACTATTAAGAGCAAGTATAAATAAATTAAAAGTGACCAGATATGGATGATTCAACGATGTGCATGAAAATAATAGCAATCAATGATTGAATTATAGATATAGGCCCCTCTGGGAATTCATTCGTAATCACGGAAAGGCGTTTGAATGCTGAAAAGTTACAATATAAATGGATGCATGAAAAGGTACCTCATTATAGCCGTATCAATTATCCACATATAAAGTAAACGATTTATATAAAACTTCCATATTACATTTTTCTGCTTGAAATCTACGGTATAATTCCTATTCAATTATATAACCCAATGAAATTATTTCCACTTTTACCTTGATATCTCCGTGAAGTACAACTGGTCATCATTTTGAAACCGTGGAGAATATTTATCAGAGAAATGCACACTTCTCTTTTCTAGTCTCGTAGTTTCTGTCGCGTCTTCTCTGTGGTATCTTGGCCGGTAATAATTTTTAGTTATTTCGCTCATTTGGAAATTCTTGCTTCAGTCACTATTTCAGATTTCTACAAGTACGTATACGCTAACGTTTTTAATCGTACGTGTCTCAGGTATGATATGTATAAACTTTACCCAGGACGATCGCTATATATAGTCAATTATTTCGCAATCTATAGATCTTTCGCAAGATCTCTTGAATTAATTTGACCTATCGGTGATTTGGCGGCATAATGCCAACACCACATCACTAATATTGCGAAATAACAGAAGTTACTATGTATTAATATATATATATATATATATATATATATATATATATATATATATATATATGTCAGTGTTTAAATTATTGTAAATAAATATAATTCCATTAAATCAATGGCTATTCGATCAAAGTCTGCTGTTAAAATCGCCACTATATATATATATATATATATATATATATATATAGTTTCCTATAGATGATGATGACGATGATTGGTGTTTTACGGTAACTTTTGTGCACGTGATAGGCTAAATGGGCCGAGCGACCCCCAAAGATAATGAAGTCAAGGATGAAACAGTGATCTGTGGTCCAACACGTTACCGCTAGACCACGGAGGCGCCTCAGTTTCCTATAGAACTATTCAGATAGATATTATGTATATGGAAAAAAGTCTAGAACAAGCAATTTTAAGGAATAGATTTTTCTAGGCGATACACAGTTATTTGATTAAAATTTGTATTAAATTTTGCATTTATTAATTACTGTTGCGTTCATATTTTGTCACCAATATTAGTTTTTTTGGGGGGATGGGGAAACTATGCATTATGCTTGCGTTAGTGCTCTAACATAATAAAATGGTTATGGTATAAATTAACATATATGTATTATATTATTATAATTCCAAACTTATAAAGCGCTCGATCTTTTCATTTAAAGCCTGTTCAAAAGCGCTGTACTAGCGAAGTAATATATATATATATATATATATATATATATATATATATATATATATATATATATATATTTCTTCAATGTGATCCCTATATAAGAAGTTACTTGACCTACTTGTTTCCCATCAAAATAGAGCCAAAATACACTCATGTACGTAGCTAGGGTTGTCACAGCCAGAGAGTTATATTTGCTATAGAGAGTCTTTAATATACATTTTTATTGATAATTCAGAGACGACAGCGCCATTCATTCTAGTCATCCACCTACGATATGCTATGAACATCAGCGCAGACAGTAATAATAATATCCGAATTGATCGTATATATCTCGATATATATATATATATATATATATATATATATATGATGTTCTGTATAAATATTTCCATCTTCTTCACGGTATCGTAAATTGTATAGTCTAAATCGAGTTTATTTGTATTGTTTAGACTCGACGGTACTGGTCCGAACACCTGGGACGTACACGACTGAGGGAGGATTCGATCGATCCCTGGGTAAACATCCCACAAATACAGGTACTAGTCGGATTCGAATCTACAACCTAGGGGCTTTCGACACAATGCTCTAAGTGGCCTCGCGTCATCGAGCGGAGCACTCCCCCAAACAATTAATGGTCTTCGATACCCAGTTATAATATATATATATATATATATATATATATATAACGTGTTTGCATAATCTAGAATATGTTCTGATCATATAAATTAATAAGGTATTTGTATTATTTCTCCATAGACTATAGCTTTGCCTTGACAGGAAAACATAAATATTTATTATAAAGGTCTTTGATCTTCTTCGGTTGATGTAATACTCCCCGAGACGTCATATAATCCGATAAAGGCCACAAAACTTTGATTTTTTGCCTTTACGTGCCATATATCTCTGTGGTCGATGGGGGAGATTTTTTAATCTGGCGACAAATTGCTTGCTCAATAAGCTCGTTCTGCGCAGACACGAAATAGTCACGTAATTAATTAATTATAGATAAATTTATGGTGGAGTGAATCTTGACGGATTAGCGGCGAAAGACGGTTAACTAGAATTATATGAAGTTCGATCTTGGTTCGAACCAATTAACCAACTATATAGTGATGTTTCACATATCCAGTAATGGCTGACTACTCCATAAAATGTGTATAATAATGAATAATACGATCGTAATTATGAATTAGAAAAAGTATACTCCTCTGATGATACGAGTGAAGTATAATTTTGTTATTAATTACAGTTGAGATATAATTTTATTAAAATAATTATTAGTGTAATTTTATTTCTATTTTTTTTCGGGGGGGGGTTGTAATTACTGGCCATTGCTGTAAATTGTCCGTTTGTTACAGATAAACATTATAATGATTGGGTAATATAATGTATTATTAATATGTACAGACCATCAGATATATGGGTGAGTTTGTGGGCCATGTATGTAGCCCACACTGAAGTTAAACGAAGTACTCATTCACTAAAAAATTAATGGCTAGAACTGTGTGTGTTATTCCTATAATGTTTTCATGAATTTTGACCAATCAAATGCTACCTTCTCTGTCAGGGACAGTTACGATTTTCATAGCATATTAAAGCCCGTATTGATTTCAGGAGCCTGAATTGAAGTCACTCACAATTACACAATTCCAGAAGCCGAAAGCATTGATTACAGATAGACACAGGGGATGGTCGGTTTATTTTATACTGTTGTTTAGTTCATCCAGTTAGCTATGATGTGGTAAATATATAATGATGGAATGATTTAGCCTGTATGAATCTTTTAAACATCCACTCAACATTATCAGAACATGATCAAAATACTGCCAATAATCTTTCTACGCTACTTTTAAACTATAAGCAATGCATAGTTGTTCATAATAATTTGAGCAAAATGAATCCATCATGACTGACAATTGTATTCACCGGTGAATTAGTCTTGCATGGTTGCATATCGTTTTTTTGTGACATTTCCAGGACAAAATTATCAGGATTTAAAGGTAAATGTGTGAAAATGCATATCATATTTATTCATTGTATGATTGATTATTGAAATTTTTATGGTACAGCCACCCCTCACCCCTTCTAGCTGTCTGATCCACCCACTTTTTATTTATTTTTTAACTAACATGGGATATCAAGACTATATGTACTGGGACTCTTTTCCTTCTACAATGGAAGTTTTCGTCTATAGGTGTAATATTTATTCATGGGCTTTTTTGTTCCAAGTGAATTATTTTCACAGGAAAATTAATTGTCTATTTTCCAGGTATTATTCACAGGAAATTTTTCCAGGACATTTCCTGATTTTGTAAAATTCAAGGACATTTCCAGGATTTGGAAAATTAATTTATTATTTTCCAGGATGCGTGGGAACCCTGGTCTTGGGATTATAATTGTAAATTGAAATGCTAAATGTTACTCAATTGTATTTTAGCTATATAACTGACAAATCCATGTTTAGTTTATGGCTATTCTAACTGATAAATCACCCAATCGGAGTTGTTCAGTCTAAAAGCTATCACCAAATATGCACTTTTTGGACAATTCTTTGGATTTAAAAAATCAAATTCCCTGTATTTTCCCCCCGTCTTATTCAAGAAATTTCCCTGTGTTGTGTGCAAAAATTGCACGTTGAATGAACTTTATTTAGTATAACAGCCTCAATCCATCCCTAATGCTATAAATTTGGAACAACAGGCTAAGCTGTTTTCCCTGCAGGGAAACAATTAAAGTAATTTCCCCTGTTTTGTTGGTAGCCTGAATAGAGTGTCAAGTGAAACTAACCACCATGCATTATTAAAGAATATCTATAAAGACACCAACATAAATGATGCACATATATTTGTTATAAATCTTTCAAAATGAGCACAAAGTCAAACTGAATTGAGCTCATTTGATTAATTATTGGACATGCACTCAAAGCCTCAATCGTGTGCGTTGCTTAGAAACCATCCTGCTCTCTCTCTCACACACACACACACACACATACACACACACTGTAGGTCGGATTGTGAAAGGCAAACATCTTTTTTGTTGTTGTTGTTATAACACAATGGATTAGACAAAGATGATGTATTTTATTAAAAGCCGATACAGTCTAATCTTCTGCATATATCATTATATGGTGATTATAGATAAGAAATTCCAACACTGAAATTTAATCTATCTAATTAGAAAGCACTTCGTTTTAATTTATGACAAACACATTCAACATTCATACAAAATGCATTAAATTTTCAGATACGAAATTAAACGAGACAAAGGTGATAATTTTAAACTCTGAACTCTTAAAAAGTTTCACCTTAATATTTTTTGGGGAAAAGATTAAATTCTATTTTGAGTATTGATAAAATATATTTATATACATATTTGACATAATAAGTGTATACAAATCTGTGTATTAATTTGCGATATTGGATTACATACATAGTATGTCACACACACAGACACACACACTCACACACAGATCTGTACACTATAATTATGGGATAAATCACAATGGACATCTGTCCAGGTAACAATAGTATGGTATTACTAGGAACAATAAGAAAACTATTATTTCTATATTACATACATGTGTTTTGGGTGTGTGTCTCTATATGTGTACATATGAATGAGAAATACACATATCTCTGTTCAGTGCACATATCAAATGTTACTTACATATTCAAGTAAACATGTGTTAGTAAGGTTAACTCTATAATGATAGCACACACACACACACACACACACACACACACACAGACACGGAGAGTAGTTAATAAGTTTTCTACTATACAGAAAAAAATACACTAGACTATTATAAAACACCAATCATTCCTTTAACTCATAACCTTCGCTCCAGTGTCACTGGGTAACTGAAGTATAAAATTGTACAAAGCTGTAACGTTTGGTCTCAATGCTCTGTTTTGTATTGAAACACACTAGAGCTGTCATTGTGAAATGGGCTTATGTTTTCTGAAACATCACCTCGTTTACACTACAGGTTATTTTTTAACTTTATATTAAGTGTTTGCTCATGAAAATCACTGGAAAAATAATGATTTAGGGCAATTACACATTTCATCTATTGGTAATCAGCGGGTGATTCACTGAAAAGAACATTTACTTTAGCTGATGAAGGAATAAAGTGTTTATCATATAGCCTGATGAGTTGGATGTACAGATGGTGATATCGATTGATGTTTTATGGCCAGTTTTGTGCACGTGGTAAGCTAAATGGGCTGTGGTTGTACAGATGGAGGAATACCAATATATGGCCAATCCATTAAAGCTATAAGCAAACAAATAACAGCTAAAAAGAAATCTAAGTTAAGTGAGGAAAAACGCTGCTATGGTAAAAATATTCATTAGATTCAGTGCTTATAAAAGCCTTTCTCACACACACACACACACACACACACACACAGAGAGACTAAAAAATAAATAACTGTAACTGGCATACATGAAACCAACACTGGAACAGTAATACAAGAATCTGGATTTGTGATTATTATTTACTAAACAAATCAACTCATCAGCTACTTAACCATTAAAAAATGTGCCACCATAAAATGAAAGCATCAACTCACACATACAATCACACACACAAGAACACGGCAATCATCTACTTCCATCACAGAATGCACAACACGGACTTCTTCCGAGTGCTGGTTATTGACAAATCAGCCCGATGTTATGCAATACATTATATTACAGCCCCAATATAATTATTCTTTGCCATCACCAAGTTGTCGAGGAATAGCCAACACGAAGTGTAAGTACTTGTCAATGGGAGATATGTATATAGTGAAAGCTAAAATAAAATACGTTTATACACCTCCTCATAACTTACAGAAAAGAGGATGTCCGCCGAAATATCACACCTGGGATCTGACGAGATCACCTGCCAATTGTTAGGTATGCTTAGAATAATTACAGTTTAATCAGCAATCCGTAACATATTAGATATTGATATTAATACGTATATCATATTCAACAGAAGTCCAAATACTGTCGTATCCGTCAGCAGTCAGACTGCTGGATTGACGGCACTTATTAGGGCTCCACGCTTCCGTAAATCAAAAGAAGAAGAATACAAGAGTCTGACGCGGTATAAAAAAAATCACTGGACAGAGAAATATCTTATATACAGAATGAATACCAGTCCATTTAAAACTGAAAAAAAACAACAACACGTAAATGGCCTAAGGAAATCTAATCCTTCTGTACAACGCTAATGTGTTTATAAAATGTTAAAGCCATAAGAGTAAACAGTCAACAATTTTCAAACACTCGGGCTGTTAAAGTAGGAAATATCCTTGGCTCGTCTGACGTCAGAAATGTTAGGCCATTGATGTTTTTTGTGATATTTCCCCCCCCTCCCCCCCCCGCCATTCAAACTGATCCGAGTATTGAATCATAAATATCACCACGTGGAAGCGACTTCCAAAGATGACGTTTATACGATCTGGTCTCTCTCGACCGTAGCGCGTTCTTCCTGAGGTAAAACAGTGGCGACGGCCACCGTTTCTTCCATTAGTGGTCGGTACTCGTCCAGTGATGCTCTCGAACCAGCATCATCTCCGGCGTTTATACTACCCACCTGACGGGCAGCGGCAAAGTGATCGTGTATGATGGGGAATGCCGGGTTGGCAACACCGGCAGCCGGTTTGACGCCCGTCACACGGCCAGTAACGTCGTCATCATCATCATCATCATCATCGTCGTCGTCGCTATCGGCAGATTCCGTATCACCGCTGTCACCGCCAGCGGTCTCATCATCAACAGTGACAGTGATGACCTTTTCCACAACTGGCTGGTGTACCTCAACGCTGGAGTGATAATTGCTAGTGGACACAGTGAAGCTATCCTCAGAGGACGTGTCCTCGTAGCACATTTGGTAGATGTCATTACGGAGATTAGCTGGCAAACCTAGGAAGGAATGGTTGGGGATAATTAATAGGAAGGAATGGTTGGGGATAATTAATGTGTTACACTAAAAATATCTCATGCTCTATTAAGAATAATGATGACTGATTGATGATTAATGGCCACTTTTGTGTACATGGTAGGCTAACTTGGCTAACTTCAAGGATGAAACAACTTTCAGATATGCCCACGGGTGGTAGGAATCTGTGGTCCAACACGCTACCGCTATACCATAGAGGTGGCCTCATTAACAACATTAAACATACTGATAACAACATTAGTACCAATTATGACAATGACAACAACAACAACAACATTAATAATAATAATATTAATAACAAGTGTGACTAGAAACAGGAAAACTACAATCACACAAAGTCCCACTATGTATTCAGTGCTCAAGCTGTCTCGGCTTATGACATTCCCACATTGGCTTTGCCACATCCCATCTAACAAAGTGGTCCCAATGAATTCAACAGAAAAATGGGGATGCTGCACAATAAATGGTGGGAAATTGGTCCAATTGCTGGTTATACGTCTCAGATATGTCTACAGCATAAATCAGGTTAATGTGCACCATCATAATATACGCTATTGACCATGTTTCATAATGATCATGGGCTGACAGTTAATACGATACATCATCATACTGATAACATATCTTTTAAAGACTAAGGAAATGATGAATCTGGAATTTCATTCCAATCGAATATCAAATAGAACATTCGCCAAATTTCGAAATCGAAACTGAATATACAAATATTCAGTGGCTTCAAATTCAATTAGAATATTGAATGTTTTTTTCTTTCTGGCAGCTATAACAATTACTATAGTGTGTTGTCGAAATGACGAAGTATGTCCACTGCATTGTTGAAGAGATATAAACGTTGGTTTCATCATTGCTGTTTAGGTGTCTTGCTGGGATGCGACATGGCATCATAATCCCATGGGCACAAGTCGGAGTCAGGCCTATGTGGCATTGCTAGCATAGTGGATTCGTGGTCCACATGCGTTGAACAAACATCTTCAAACACAATGCCAAAATACAATTCGTTTTGATTATTTTAAGTACGTTGCGTTACTGTAATTGTGTGTTCCAAAAGTAGTGATCACACTTTTTAGTTTTATAGACTTCATCGCTTAGAAATAAACGACAGCCGTTAATGAGTGAACTGATTAGAGGGAGACCGGCAACTATACCACACGCGGAGCATTGCAGGTGCGTCGCTCATTGATGACTGGCGGTTTTACATTTTGTTGACTTTGTTCGGAACATCACCAAGCGGGACCGATTATTCGACGATATGCAGGAAAATATTCAAATGACATTTGTTTATATGGCTGTGAATTTTTGAATCGAATATTGGCAAAACATTAGAATATTCTAGGTTTCGAATATGAATCGAATATTCGTCCGATCCTTAGTATAGACCATGTTCTGCCAAAGATGGGGACATCTAATTAGAGTCACTAAATACCATCACAAATAATGTTAGATATTTCCTAAGAAAATACGACCAACGTCTTGGTACGATTATATTTGTTACTGTAAAGTCGTCTACCTACGTATTAACCTTAGATCCTGAGGTATATTTTCATCTTAATTATACATTATTAATAACTGTAAATTGACAGATAAAGACCTCCACTCATACACATACTGCCCAGACTGATAAATGAGAATTGATTTACATCAGCTAACAGACACCCTTTCTTATGATTTTCGTGTTTTACATAGTATAGTCATAGTTTTGAAGTGTTGTGCAATAAATCGGGTGTATATGATACCTATTTTAACTAAGGGTAATCGCTTGCTATTTATGTAACCAAGACTTGACAAATATACTAGCAACCTTCAATCTACCCAAGTTCACTGAGTGGATTTCAATATATCTTTAAATAGTGTTCTCACTGATGAAAAATCATGTAGGGTACACTTCCAAATAAATTACAAACTGTCAATCAAAATGAACATCACATACCAGAAGAAGCTCTAGGGAACATTGTTTTGCACAACACTAAAAAAACTACACCCGGTCACCTAGAATTCTGTTTACGCACAAAGCCCATCAAAACCATGGGAAATCCACCCGAAATGCTGCACTCTAAAAGCAACGACGGAACAACATCAGTTAACTGACCCGACTGATCAAAGGTACCACCCCCTCTGGCCGCTGCAGGAACGCTATTGACCGTCTCGGTTAGTAATGGCGTGTTCTCATTCTGACTCCCATCATCGTCATCGGACTCCTCCTCTGAGTCGGAGTCATCATTTCCAGGGATGACCTTGCGTTTGCAGATTGGACAGAACTTCTTGTTCTTCGTAAGCCATGGGTCTATGCACTTCTGGTGGTAAGCTGTGAAGCAGATGAACAGAACAAATAATAACTGTTATGGGTAAAAACATAAACAGACATCGAGTGATCATGGCATGGAGTCGGAATATGCCAATAAGTAACGTGCACTTGTAAAAAACCTGAAGTGAAACATACCTCTGCAAACTGTGGTGCTAAATTAGATATTCTGAATGCATTTTCGCTTATCTGCAATCTGTTGTGTAAAACTGCGCGTCCTGTATGTGTGTTCACCTTCATTTTGGAAGGTCCGTGACCCAGTGACTGATGAGTCAGCCAGACTTATCATCAATGTATAGGTTCATGTATATAGGTTCATGTATGTATAGATTTGAGGAGGTACATGTTTATTATGGATGTTTGGGTGTTGGTGTTCTCATCCAGTCCCTCCCCCCTCTCCCACTCTCTCTCTCTGTACACCATATTTACTCACCATGAGAACAAGGCAGTATCCTCAACTTCTCCCCATCTTCATATTCATCCAAACAAATGGCACAGACATCATACTGGTCACCTTGAAGACAGACAGACAGATGCAATGAGATACTGGTCCTGATATGGTTATGTACTTAATATACTGTATTGGCAATAAAGCAATTTAATCGTGCCTCATTTCTGACTGATATTAAATTCTACTTACCTTTTTTGAATTTTTTAACTGGTATCTTTTTCAGATGTGCCAGTGAAAGCCGTGATCTACGTCTGTGTCTGACATCACGCACCCATCTAGCTACCTAATAAGATCATATATATATATATATATATATATATATATATAGTACACATGCACACACAAGAATAATTCAATAATTGTTAGATTATTCTTTGAAGTAAATAACTGTTAAAAACTTATCCATCACAATAGTCTACAGAAAAATATCTTTTCACCAAAAGAAATTCATTTGTACCAAATTAACTTCAACATTTGAAACACTGGAACAATAGAAACGGAGTACAGCCAAGCTCACTTAAACAGGCATATTGGAAAACAATTATACAATTAAAACTGAACTCTGCAGTGATGTTGGCAGTAACAGAGTTCCATGCATATGAATTGGCTCATAGTTTTATAGGCAACTGATGATGCAATATGCATATAAGTGAGCTTGGCTTAATCACTGAAACTACAGAACAGCAGCCTAGAGAATATAGTACAGCACACTTAAGATTAAAACAATTTAAGTCCTTTTTAATCATACAAAGCACAGTTGGCAGCACAATGTACTACAGAGATCCAGGTCATGGCATTGAATCCTGTGTTACCTGGATCTGTGGAATGAGTCATCGGATAAGATTATTTGCCTTAATGAGAAAGAGTTTTAGAACAGTTTTCTAAACACCATAAGTAGAGAATTAATGACAAATGATTGCCGAACAGTACATTTTACTGGCACTTACTGAAGGATTATACCACATCGTGTATTCCGATGTGTGTGTGTCTGTCTGTCTAACAAATGGTAAAGCAGCAGACACAAATTAATGGTGGGATATACTTAACACCACAACTCTAATATACAGAATGGGAACACCAAATAAATTGTGAAACAATTTGTTTCTAATATAAGAACAAACATCCACACAAGTTAAATTTTGATAAAATCCAGTGCTGGTTGAATGTTTGGAAGATTGATGTCCCACCGAAATGTTTTTTAGAACGGATAATGGTTTAATTATGAATTTAAACATGGAACAAACATTGCTCTCGGAGTATTCTGAGCGCTTCAGCTATGATATGTAAATAATTTGTTTTACGAAGAAGAGCAGTAATCACAGAACACATTTGATGTATTGAGCGGCTAAAGGGTCACTCACTATGCACAAACTACCCTCACAGTGCATGGCAAGATAAAAAATATTCTTTGAACACTGAACGGAGTTAAGGTCAGCATCTGTAATGTTGAAAATTTTGTTTGGATATACATGGATCGCATCGGATCTTGTGTTTAGGTACGCAAAGCTGAATACGATTAAACATGGAATATCAGCGGATTCTGAATGTAATTGTCAAGTATGGAAAGTGGATGGTCTAGGTCCTGTAGTCATAATGAAAATGTACATATTTATGGGTTTGTAAATTTATGGATGTATAGTTCTTAGTAGTTCTATCATCCAGTACTATTTAATAACACCCCCCCCCCATCCAAACACACACTACTAAAATACACCCATTAATGGCATTAGCTAAAAGAAATATGGATTAAGGTTGTAAATGGAGAAAGCAGTGAGGTAAGTCAGCCTACGGAAGATATTATAAAACACAGCACATAACAACACACTTGTGATTTAATACATTAGTAAACACACACACACACACACACACACAAGCTAGGATTCCACAACCAACACATAGTTCAACAGACTCAAAGGGTAACTCTGATTTTATGATCCAGTTGCAGCATTAACCTGTCATTTCTTTCATATATATTTTATGTTGCTTCTTTTCAGTATCAATTTGTGACATGGTGGGTAGACATTGGGGCACATTAAAAGAAGACTTAAAAACCACTTCCTACCTAGGCTATCTATCAGGGCACACTAAACTATTTGGAGCAGCAATGCTAAGATCGTGATCTGCACATTTCTTAAACCTCATCTTGGGCATAGCTAACTGGTGACGATTGATCGACGAACTCCAAGTCAGAACGACATCATTGGTCTGTTCTGGAGCCAGCGTAGACAGATCAGTGTTGTAGTGACATGCTCTAAATTCACTGCAGTTTAGAAATAACACATTGGAACATACCATCTTAATGTGATTGTTTTTATTGTGTGTGGTTACTACTATTACTACTAATAGGTAGTCCCAATTAAACTATAGAGTGGATCATGCCGGATCACATCAAAAGAACAACTGAAGAATGATACACCTCACATACATAGGCAATGATGGGATGGAGCTTCATGACCTGAATGTGTGCAGTGCAGTATACTCCCACCAACCTTATGGAATCCCCCCCCCCCAGCCTCCAAAAGAATAGTGACATCTGGAGGCCACCAAACCATTAGCAGTCTGAAATATGATGCCTCAAGACATGTTACACTGAATGCTGTATTACAGAAATGTACCAATTTTCAATGTTATAAAGGATACTGTTAATCCCTGTTATTGTTATTAGGTTATTATAGTAAACAGCTTAATTATGGACTGACATACCACAACAAAGATACTGCTAGCTAGAGAAATATTATAATCACAATAGTAAGTATGTATTGCCTATGTGTATTAGTAATGGCCACAAAATTATCTCTTATTTTTCTTGTCAATAATGTTTTTGAGATTCAATCATTTAAGATTTCTTCAAAAATTCTTCTAACATAGTTCCCACAGCCAGGGAAATATTATTTTATAGGATATTTCCAGGACAAAATTACCATTTTCCGGGACAAAATACATAAGATTTAAAGATAATAAATCAAGATATGTGTGAAAAAGCATATCATATTTATTCAATGTATGATTGATTATTGACATTTTTATGGTACAGCCTCCCCCTCGTTCCTTCTAGCTCTGTGATACGTCTATTTTTTTAACCAACATGTGATATCAAGACTATGTACCAGTACTTTTTTTCTTCTACATTGGAAGTTATAATATTTATTCACTGGCTTTTTGTTCAAAGTGGGTATTTTTCAATATTTATTCCTGGACATTTCCTGATTTTGTCAAATTCAAAGACATATCCCTGATCTGGAAAATGAATTTGTTATTTTCCAGGTTTTCCAGGACGTGTGGGAACCATGTTCTAATCAGTAGTATATTGAATGACAAAAATCAGTCCCTGGTGCTAAGCAGCAAAGAATAAATTGAAGTGGATACAAAACTATGCGACACTCAAAATCACTGTCACCCATTAAAAACTACAGAAATATTTTTAATCATGCATTGTTATCAAGGAAACCAGACTGAAAGTTACCCTTTAAGCATAGAACTCGATAGAGTGCAATCTAACAGTCAAGGAGCATTGTGGGTGAGTGTGGGTAGTGAGGGAGTGGACAGAAGGGAGGCTGGACATTGGTGTGCCCTGTCGGCTCGACGATTCTTACCAATACTGCTAAACCGACGATCAGGCCAAAGGAGAAGGCGGCACAAGCAATTATAATGAAATCCTTCAATAAGGGCCAGTAGTTAAATGAGCTGTCATTGTTGATCCATATGAAGTATCTAGAATGAAAACAGCACAGTAAACATAAAATATCTGACAGCGAGGGCGATCTGCTAGAGTCGAACTTTGATAATCCGGTCCCGAAGGCAGCAATCCCGGCATGGAAAACACCACAACACGCAAAGAAACCAGTGCTCACGTTTGGAAAATCAGCTAAACATTTTAAATGCAGTGCGCCCAAGTGGTCGGGTTATCAAAGCACAACTGTTGCGGGTACACTTTAGAATTCTGCTTCAAAGACTAGGACACTCTCGTCATAAACAAGCTCTTTCTTATCACGGCAGTTATATACAAAATACCAGCTATGTCGTTTAAACAGTTACTGCCACAACCTCCCCCATCCATAAACCGAAAAATAACTAGCCTGTGAAGCAGAAATCCACCACATCGCAGTCCATGCTGATGAGAAATGAGGGACGGAAGAACAGGCACTGGGATATATCGACTTACCATGAACGAGAGCATCAGTATGAAACAGATGCCAACCACAATTATAAAAGGCACTAAATACAAGGCCGGACTAAAGGGCGGCATGTAGTTATTGTCCAACTTCACATAATACCTGCAGAAGAATTCCAGAACATGCCACAAATTTGTACTCGGTCTTACAAATATGTGACTAAAAACACAAGCACCGACATCATCGTGAATTGGATGACTGATTATGAGCAATTTATTCTGCATACTTCTGGAAGGTATCCGGGCATAACTAACTAGTTGGACTATTTTGAATTAAGTTGTGTTAAATTGAAGGAAAGGTAAATGTGACTATTGCTGGTTAACAGCCACTTTTGTGCACATGGTAGGCTAAATGGGCCGAGCGACCGCCAAAGGGAATGGAGCGAAGTCAAAGATGAAACAATCTTCAGATATGCCCACACCAAGATTCGAACTCAGGTGGTATTGATCTGTGGTCCAAAACGCTACCAGTTAGACCATGGATGCGTTCCTAAATGGATTGAGTGATTTAGTCTACAACGTGCACAGTGTCTGGGAAATAAATAAAAAAATTACAAATACAATAATTTCACACATTTGACTAGTACTACATGATTGTCAACATTAACAGATGTTTAGACATTAAAAATTGCCTGACATTAGTTTCTGAAACAAATTGGCAATTATAAGGTGCTCACCCTGTATTCCATTTGTATTCCCTAAACTTTTTGGCATCAGTGGCTCCAATGAACACAGAGGAAATATTGACCCGCAGGTGTTCTGTAACAAAACCAAAAGTGAAGATGTAATCAATCAATCTTTCTTGCAATCTGATTATATCAGTTTTGAGACAGATCAGATATGGTTTCACGAACAATTTAAAAGATCTATCAACAAAAACATCTTCAGTATCTCTTGTCCATAAGGAAGTCTGCTGAATCTTGGATGATCGTCAGTCTTGCTATAACTGAGCCATTATTCTGTAAATTAATCTTCTTGAAAAGTTGTCCAATGTGCAAATTTAACATCATATTTCACTAGTTAACTTGGTGGCTTATTTATTCATCCGGATATTATATTTATTAACCACTGAATGTATTTATTAATTACTAGAAAAAACAGTAATATACTATCAGCTATAGCTTTTTTTTGTACAATACAACTGTTAACAAACCCTAAACCCAGTGACATAACATGTATACTTTCTTTAGCACAAAACTATTTCTAACTGATCACTAGTTAACAGACCCTTAATCATCAAAACACAGTAACATAACAGCATATATACATTTCTGAGTACAATACAGTTTTAGGTCGATCACCCGTTAACAATCCCTTAAAATGCCTTCCTTCAATTATAAAAACCCATTGCAAAGCTTACAACTGGGCTTGAAGGTCACACGTACTTAATGACTAACATTTTATCCTCCATGTCGATGTAAAATGTTGATGTTTTATGGCTACTTCTGTAGCAACGATTAGGCTAAATGGGCCGAGGAATCTCCAGAGATAATTAGAGAAAGGATAAAACAAAACACTGTCTAGATGTTGGCAGGCTGGGGTTTGAACCCAGATGTTTAAGGCACACAGCCAACCATACGATCAGTTAAGTCATGGAGATGCTCTTTACCACATTTAACATCAATACGAACTATCTGTAAATCCAGTTGGTATTCATAAGAACTTAGCTACAGCTCTGGGGTCAGCGTACAATCAGGAATCTTACTACCCCACCTGGGATGATTCGCTTCACCAATTCAGAGTTGTTTCCTTAATTAACATCCTACCCCCATACAGTGCTATGGCCCACTCCTACCTGTACCGGGTCCCATACGCTCGAGTTCATCGGAGTTGATGTTGTATATGATGACTGCATCATATCCTCGCCCCTGAGCATTATACACCTGAAACCAAAATAGAAAAAATTACATCATCACATCATACATAGTGATTATGACCGTTATGAAGTTTTAAGGGTTTTTGTGAGATCTCTTACCCACACCCCCGCGCACACACTGATTGAGAGAGCGTGTTAAAATCCAGTTTAAATCAACATATAAACAATATGTTTGGATAACCAAGGCTTAGCCTCAACCATCTGGATCTATCATCGAAATGTAATTTGGATTTTGTGCCATCCAGAGGCTCGTATTTTTGTTTAACACGACTGACAGGATTTAAAAAAATACAATATACATTTATTATTATTTAACCAACATCACATTATAATTGTTCAGCAATACATATCTAAAACTGTACGAAAAAATTATATATTTTGAAGAAAAAAAAGTTTATGGATGACAAAAATCTCTTCATAAATGTAGTTAGGGTCAATCTGATAGTGCAGTGGTTACAGCACTGGACTGCAAACCTCCTGGTCAGGGCTCGAAACCAATTCCTATCTGTGTTTGTGGCTTGTTTGAAGGCATATGTCCCAGGTATGATCAGCACGAGGTTAGAAAAAGAATTCACTCATTTGCTCATAAAATTATTATTAAAATCTATTTGTTATACCAGTCGAAATCCATAATGTACTTGCCTTAGTCTCAAACTGACAAGGTCCCCGTTTTATCAATGCTATCCACTTAACATCAGGGTCGACTTCTGGCGGTGGCCGAACACTTTGTAATGTACAGCAGTTTGAATTCTGGGGTACAAGTTTACCCTGTTAAACAGAAACAACACAATAATGTTTTATACAGATAATGGTGAAAAACGTGTTAGAAGATGATCTTAATATAGTTCATCATTGTCCAAGACACATTTCATTCAAAATATTCAACAAAGCTAATTTAATATGGATCAGATCATAAGAAATGTTTGCTAATAAGTGTTTATTGTAGCCACTATTGCATTTATACAGTGTTGATTCTATGGTTGTTATGAAGTGGGCCTTGAACCTCATACTTGTTGACAAACTGGGCCTCGAATTAGTCAGGGTGAGCGGCAAAGTTGCAAAGCCATTTTTTTTGGTGGGGGGGGGTCAGAGGCAAGGATTGTTGACTTTTGTGCACATGGTAGGCTAAATGGGCCAAGCAACCTCCAAAGGTAATGAAGCGAAGTCGAAGATGAAACAACCTTCAGATATTCCCACACTGAGAGCCATGATTGTTGGCAGTTGTCATGACAATACTTGTGAAAAGAGTCCTGGCTAATCAAACAGCACATAACAATGCATGACAAAACTGAATACTTTCAATAAGTCATTCTTTCATCAGAATATTTATTCAGAGTTTTATGATAAATTGTGGGCAATGTAAATTTTCTGTGGCACTTTGGACACAGTTCCTTTATTTTTTTTTGCGTCCTTCATCTAAATTTCGTAGGATCCCCCACCACTCACAGGGCAACAGGACAGAAAGATGGAGCCAAAATACCCTGAGGGTGGTCACTGCCAGAGTGTTTTATGTCTTCAGGGGTTTTTAACATCCCCCTTTATTTTAAATAATTCAGTGGAGACGGCAGCACCATTTACCGTGGTCAGCCACCCAAGATGTTGTGAGCCGAGAAATTAATCTCTGGAAAAGTTTTGACCTCTTGCAGGGTTCGAACCTGTGACCGTTGGCACCAAGTGCCAGGTGCTTAACTGCTAGGCCACCGGAGCTCTCTGAGAAATGTTAATGTTTTATGACCGCTTTTATAGGGATGTCAGTATGGTGAGGGATGGGGGGGAGGGAAGTTCAAGGTCAATTAGAATGGACTTTACAACTGTTTGTGGTAACTGGGGATGGGGTCTGATGAAGTTTATGTGGAAGCTGCAGACTCCATCCACATTCACTGTCCAAACCCGCTTCATCCATCTCACTCTGGCCCTCAAAAGAACAATTCAGCTCATTTAAAATTTTCAGGACTAATACAAATATTCTCAAATAAGCCTGAAATGATGTCAAATTATGACCCCCCCGAACTGAACCAAAGACGATGATGTCAGCAAGTATTATTCGTTAGTAGGTTGAATACAGGGGCACATAAGGCCATGAGGATGATTAACCGAGAGCATCTGTGACTCCACTTGTTGGGGATGATGGATGTGACCTTTTTGCTTCCCATCATATGATCTGGCATTTGAGGAAGAAGTAATAGCTACCCTCCAGTAATTAGGATCATTTCTTTACATCTATAATATCGGATAGAGTTTCTGAATAGTATTTTGGCATTTTAGGTTACTTTTATAAGTAGTACACATTTAAGCTATATCATTATTATCTGAGGGTGAACTGTTCCTTCAACAGATCAAGCAAGCATTCAGTAGATCCTTAGCAGACAACTGTGATTTGTATATTTCCTGTGATACTTATCAGTCACCAAAGTGCTTTCAATACCATTACATATACCTGTGACAAATGTAAATAACTGAAAATCCACCATAATGTTTAGCGTTCACACGCACACACACACACAGTGTAGTCTTGGGTACATTATGGCTCACACAGTCTGCTACAAGTGATTCTCAGGCCTTCAACTGTCTAATGGTGAGGGGGACACCTCCGTGGTCTAGCAGTAGTGTGTTGGACCACAGATCACTACCACCCATGTTCGAATCCCGGCGTGGGCATATCTGAAGGTTGTTTCATCTTTCACTTCGTCTCATTACATTTGGAGGTTGCTCGGCGCATTTAGCCTACCTTGTGCACAAAAGTGTCCGTAAAACATAAATCATCATCATCTAACGGTGAGAGTACCGATGTCATAACAAACATCTGTATTCACCAGTGATTCCTGGTGTATCTTATTAAAATGCTAGCATGCTGGCCATGAATCTATTGCACCTGGCTTTCAAACCATGGCAATCAAATATGAGAAGGTCACTTGGCCTATTCAGCCTGTCATGTGCACAAAAGTGGCAGTAAAACAGAAACATTGTTTAACTTACTCAAATTACCCAGCTGACCTTGGACTTAAATTATGATGGTCACATCACACAACACATATTCCTGATTGTTCACAAAAATGATCTAACCGGGCTTCAAGATAATGATACAGTAGTTCAAACCCAAATCTGTTTTAGGCTGGAAAAGGTCTATTTGCCCTTCATTCAAAAGGTTTCAAAGATACTATATGCAGGTGCTGTTAAAATAGTCTAAGATATACATGTTTGTGTGTGTGTACGTGCGTGCATGTGTGTATGCATGCATGCATGTGTTGGGCTCTGTCCCAGGATTTATCAGTACAATAAGCCATTAGCTGAGAGTATTACAGCACCATGTCTATTTGTTTATGCTTTAATAAATGTCAAATCTGGACAAAATATTTTCAGAACAAAATATCACTACATACAAGCACCATAAAAATAAAAACACTGCAGTCTAATTTAAGGCTATCACATGGAAAGTGAAAGATTTTGAATATCATACCCATTTTGGTGAGATTTATCAAGACAATGTGAAAATTATCAAAAGGTTTTTCACAGTTGCACTTTCTTTTTCAAAAGTACACAGTGTACTAGTCAACTAAGATGATGCACAATAAACCCCCCCCAAAAAAAAAACAACAACAACAACAACAACAAACAAACCCAACATAGTAAATACACCAAGTTTTACACCTACCCAAATACCTTCGTCAGGTATCAGAGGTCCAAATAGGGCTTCCTTATCGGGTGCTTCCCATACTGTTGTGTTCTTTTTGTTTATCTGTAAAAAAAACCAGTTTAAATAATTAAAACAAACATGTAACAACAGACCACCAAATCCACAACAGATCAGTAAGAAATTGGCGATTTTGAACTGATATCCTCTCATATACTAGACCAAAGTTCTATCAACTGAGCTAACAAGTCCTAGATGACCGGCTTACTTTATGCAGTCAGATCCTGAATGCCAAAATTCCAATAATTCAGCGAGCTTTCCACTAGCTTGGTGCTTTATTTTTTATAAGTCCAACGATCGCTAAATCTGGATCTTGTATTTATCTAACAGTCTGTGAAAATTATCAGTGTTTATAAAATGTTGCTGAATGTTCCTTCAAAAGAGGCTCTGTCACTAATCATAAAACTGACGGGTAGGATTAGTCTTTTGTATTCTGAGAGATTTCCAACTATAATTGTTATACAATCAGTCTGAGTAAGTAGTATGCAAGGATACGGATTTACTGATATTAAGCTGTACATAAAATTACGTCATTTGGTAATTCCCTGGCTGGCTGGCTGGTCTGTTACCCGGCCATTGTTTGGGGATATATGGAGATAAATGAGGTTTACTGGAATAACATGGATTTTGCTGGGAGTACCTACACCTAAATAAATGTAATAACGTCTTGTTTTGATATATGCCTTTGTTTACGAAATCATACAACTCTCTGCTGTGATCGTTTACATTCCATGCTCCTAGTCTAGAGCTCAGCAGACTCCTATTCTGGACCGTCATAAAATTTGTTCACATAATTCAATGCACAATACTGAGATCAAGGCGATGAAGACTTCAGGGTTCACGCAGCCATTTTCCAGAACAATGAATAAAAGGTTTCCGGGTAATAAATCAAGATACACGTGAAAAGGCATAGCGTATTAATTCAATGTGTGAATGATTATTGAGATTTTAATGGTACAGCCTCCTCCTCCTCACCTCTTCTATCTACAGATCTGGTCCATCCAATTTTATTAAGGTTTAACAAAAATGGGATATCATGACTCTTCTTCTTCTACAAGCAAAGTTTCTACAAGTGGAATATTTCTTAGGCAGTATTTTTTTAAGGATATTTCCAGCCCTGGGAAATGAATTTGTTATTTTCTAGATTTTCTACTTCTTAGTTCTAGGATGGTTGGGAAGCATGGCATCTATTTTTGTCATTTTTAACAGTAAACAACGCAAATTTAAGGTAATATCGTCATCACTTCTGATTAGACATAAATACCTAAAATATATTAATTCTGTAGCCATCACCTTTAAATGACATTTGGTGCAATGTTGATTCATATAACTGAATCGGTGCTACGATACGGAAAGTATATCTGAAATGAATAAATCGGTCCTTGAACTGACAAATCAATTTCTCACTCATTCAAATTTATTTCTAAGAATATAACTGGACCACTTCCTGGATGAAAGCTACAGGGCATTTAAAAACCTGGTCTATATGCCTGGAAAGTGTATATTTGGGTTAATGGGTGTATCCTTTGTATTATTGCCTCACACACAATAATACAGTAACGTGTGGATTTCTAAAATGACTGAATCAAGTTTGAGCTTCTTATTAACAGCAGATTTGATGGTAATATAGTGAGAATCCGTTTTGTCACATGATAATATGTCAGATAAACGTGGATGTCGGAATATCGAGTTCGTGACATACCGGTCGTAAAAACACGCTGTTGTATGTAAAAAAAAGAATGCGCAACATCCATTGGAACCACAGTCTTTTGATACAATAAATGACCAATCTGTGATTGTGCCCCAATTGAGTTCAATAACTGTGCGCAATGATATGGAATGGCTTTGAAGCCATTAATAATTTTGATGTTTGTTAATGATAAACATTATACAGAAATACTGGTGTCACTTAGTCCATCAGATTAACTCATGATCTGTTCATTTGAAAGATCAGACATTTGGGTTTGTATTTAGCCACGAATGATTTTGATTGGCTATGAGATAGTCACAGGCAACGGATGCATCATGCGTCAGTGTGTGTGGCCAAGGACGATTGTAATTGGTTACGATCTAGCAAATATCGCATGTGGGTGTTTTAATTAACCATTACTGACAACATGTTGGTGTGTCTTGCATGACTGAACTAGCAGAAATATTTGGCAACATTTTCTTGTTGTCGGATTAGTGAGGTAATTTTACATTGAAATGTCACAATATGTTGGCGAAATGAAGTGTCAGAACGTGATTTTGCCAGAATAATGAGTCATTTATGATGGAGCTAAATCCGTGACAGACAATAATGTGTCAGAAGGTGGATTTGCTGGATAAACGATGTCTGGATTAACGGATTCTCACTGTATTTTGAAGAATGGCCAGTGATGTCCTCTGACTCATTATGTATACCATGTAATGTATCTGGGTAACCTATGTATCTCTGTAATCTATACACCTTTATAACTTAGAAAAATCATGTCACACCAACATATTAATAATGGTCCTGAAGGTGGGATTCAGGGAGTTGATGCAAATAAAACTTTACCATAGACTAACAAGACATGTGTCTATTGAGGTTTTGTATACTTACTGCAATGACATTAGCCTCAACTAATGACAGATTAAGTAGAATGGTGAGATTTACTGCTGCAAATACATAGAGTGCTGTCACATGAGTTGGAATGCTACAGTGGGACATCATGTTGATAACTGTTCACATGGCCTCAAGCTGTGAAACCTGGAAACAGAACATAATAAGAAATTTAGATTTTCTATAATTGATGTGTGTGTGTGTGTATGTATGAAAAAGAGACAATCAGACCAAACCTTTTAATAAAGAATGAAACACCCCATATGAACAAGTAATACAGTACATTACTAATCATACTGTAAGTCGTTTACTTGGTTAAAAGTACAACAAAAAGTCTCATTTCATTAGGGAGCAACAACAAAACAATTGTGTACTCAAAGAAAAACCCACAGAGAGTCCGGAATCCTATGTTCTGGCTATCACCAAGACTTGTATATATGTGATCATATGTGAACACCAGTCATAGTTATTTTGTACAGACAGATGTATCAGATAGCACCAGGTTGCAGTATCAACTGAATTTTACTGGTCTAATTCAAGACTTTTGGTATTACTGTATTCTTCCACGTAAACAGCACAGTTTTTCTTGTTAATTATTGGGGTGCGCTGTATACACGGTAACTAAAAAAACTTTTTTCAGACCCGTTCCTGAGAAAACCAAGCACCTTTTCATTTTGATAGTACCCTTTCTTGTACAATATTATGTAATAAAATATTTGATTACAGTTTTACTGATACTATATATATATATATATATATATATATAGTGTGTGTGTGTGGGTGTTTCGCCTATTTCAGTGTATTATCGATTATCGCCTTAACATCTCAATGGTGTTGTGATCCATTTACTACTCATTTGGCAACAGATAAATTTATTTCAAGTAAATATATATGTGTAACATCCAGTTGCAGATTTTCCCAGTTTCTCCTGCACATTATACACCAAAACTAGCTTTTCCCAGATATGTTCTGGTCAAAATGGGGTGTACATCATACACGAATATGCACAATATACTGAAGAATATGGTATATAGAAAATATATCAGGTCTTTAAGCTTTGACTATTGTTCGTAATTACGTGTATGACTATGTTATTCGTAAATGGATACAGAGCTGTAATGTGTAAACGTCTGACTTGATTGAAAACTCAGAAGTGAATGTTTTATTGGTTAAAGTGTGCAGGTGCGGAACAACTTGGTGCGCATATGCGAAGACGATACAATCATAGTGTATGAAATGGTATAAGGGAAAACCATGAATGAGTAATCCTCATAAAATCTTTATATTTAACAGCATTTAAATACTTATATTTCAGTATTCTAAACTGAATTATTTTTGACAGATATCAGTCATACTGTGTCCGGTAATGCTTACAGATTGAACATAAATGCTCTATAACTAATCTCTGTTGTATGTACTGAGCTAGACCTAATAACGATAACACCATATGACAGTCTGGTAGTGGTACTGGTAAAAACATAGCACACACAAACCCTGATTAAACATATATCAATTAACCAAGCTTTTCATGGAACAATTACAAACATTCCCTGAAAAGAAACGAAGTCTTTGATGATAAATAAGTAATTATAATAATTACTAATACATATCCCAAGGAAGTGTTCTGTGTTATACAAAACTGTGCCCTATTCACCATTTAACAAGACTGATGACTCAATACTTGTCTTAATACCAACTAAGAGAAACCAGTTGCAAGCTGACAGTAGCTGGGATTATGAGGCACTTTTTTACCCTGAAGCAGCACCACATTACCATAAAATGTACCCAACAGTGTAATGACTTTTATTCGTGGGTGGCTGACCACGTTAAATGGCACTGCCGTCTCCACTAAATTATTTAAAATAAAGGGGGACGTCAAAACACCCCCCGAGGACGTAAAACACTCTGGCAGTGACCACCCTCAGGGTATTTCGGCTCCATCTTTCCGTACTGCTCCCCTCCGAGTGGTGGGGGAGGGGGGTTTCCAACCACTCCAACATAGAGACTGTGCCGAATAAGCAACAGCCTGGGGATTCTCCAAGAACAACAAAACAAATGACTTTTACAAGAACAGCCGCATGAATGCCATATTCACTTGATCAAGGTTACACCAATATATGATGTAAGATCACATTCTAAACAAGCACATTAATGTATCGTAATCATTTTAGAAGGTATGTATCACTGTATGGATGCTTGTAGGTATATATCTATATATATGAATAAGAAATATTCTATGTCACTCATCTGTATAGGTACCCATTTAAACTTCATATGTATATCATACTTTTTCTTCTATGTATCATTGTCAGTAAGTAACAACTGTGCTACTTTTATCTTTACACTTTTACACAACTTTAAATAAAGGATTATCTTATCTATCTTAACTCTTGAAACTAAAAAGGATATCTGTCCATTCTTGGGGTCAAGCAAATAATGGACATTAAAAAATAAGCCAACCATTGAGACATACAGTAAACTCAAATTTGAAGGACCTGTGTAATTACTTCGAATTATCTGTAGTTCAAATTATCCAATTTGTGTGATTTTTTAACAGATTATTCTGAAGAATGCAATGTTAAATCTTTGGCGACTTTGTTGCTAGGTTACCCTATTTTAAATTGCTCTTGATCAAATACAGAGATCAAAGATATATACTTACATCAAATACACAGATCAAAGATATATATATAACGCCTACATCAAATACCGAGATAAAATAAGTGTAATTAACCGTCAATCACAATTGACTACTTTTACTGGGAGTTCACTATGATTATTTCTATCGGTTTGTATTGCAAACAATTGAATTCGAATAATCAAGCATAATTTACATGCAATTTAAGTCCACGAGACACCAAAATACCTTTGAATAAAACAGTAATTTGATTTAATCAATTCGATTAAACCGATGTTAGTTACTATTGGAATGAATGGGGCTCTGGCGGGACCTAGTAGTCACTTCGAATTAAGTGGTGTATTTGATCTATCTGACTTGGAATTATGCGAAGTTTACTGTATTGTAAATGTGGCAAACAACAGGTTGGTTATTGGGCTGCCTTGATCAACTGATTTATGACCACTTCCACAAAACTTTAAACCACTAAACAAATTCAAAAACTATTGGCGCTTCAAAACAAAGCCGATCAAAGTCGGACCAGTGCAGGAAATATGAACTGGCAAAAACCCCGATGAAATTAAAACACTGAATCATTCCAGCCATACTCCTGTCGCACAGACAATGATAGCCATGTTAAAGACACCTGTGAAGACAATACAGGACTGGCTGAAATACAAACTGAAAGTGTGTACTCTTGTGTGGGAATTCTTTTCATGTTTAAGCCGAAGGGTGGGCCAGACTCTTGGATACTTTGTCCCCTGCTACGGAAGTACGCATAGTCCGAGACCATTATAAACTTCCTGCAATTGAAGATCCTAGCAGCCACTTACATTGTTACAGACACATAACTCACATCAGCAGGTGAAAGATCAGAAACTGTTTAATGGATTTGAGCCTAAGACTTCCTAATGTAGCAGTCAAACATTTTGATCACTGAGTGGCCACAACAAACAGCACACATGACTGTGACTTGAAAAAAGACCACTGTCGCTTTTACTCGATTATCACTGGTGATGACCACATGTTGGTGACTGGTACACGAATGTCCTCCTGGTGTTAAAAAACTTCAGTCAAGTTTACAGCTCACCTGCCTCAATCAGTAAGGACAAGTCTGGGAGATAAGCAGGAACTGTATATTAACACAGCATTCAACATTGATGGCCTGATGCCAGAAGTATGATACTTTGATAGCTGACAACAGACACTGCAGCAGTGAACGGACTGTTGCCTACTAATCTATAGTGTTCATGGTCAATCGTGTCCACATTTCACTAGTAAACATTTTTGGTATGTGCATAACCAATGGTTTAACCTTCAGACATCAATCAATAACTTGACACCTGTAAAATAAGAACACTCCTATTAAATATTCAATTAAATCCAACCAGAGAGATACTTTTCAAATCTATGTATACTATTATATATGATGACAATGGGTCAAGAAAACACCTCTGGAATTCCCAACTTTTTTAATCTGCAGATTATTTTCTAATAATGATCAGCTAATAACTGGTTCTTTTCAAAAGTGCTGAACCAAAAGAAAATTAACAATTTGCTCTGTTCTGGTAGCTTGCTGATGGTGAGGGGGTTTGAGTGTCTCTGGGACCGACAGGGGCTTAAGCCCCAAGCAGGTTTAACCAAGCCAGGGAGGTCTCGGAGGAGGGACCAGATAAAACACAGCATCTGGAGTCCCCCAGGTTGGGTTAACAATCCCATAAAAACAAGCCTGTTACTGAAATTACTACAACAATAACATTGTTGTTGTAGTCTTCTGTCCCACTGGTGACAAAGAGCCACCACTGATGCAGATATTTAAAGTCCTCCCTAGGAAACTCCGTTAAATCTCAATGCAAAATTTAGCTCTGGTAAGCCATTTGGATATTCCCACCATAAAAATGTAATTACTATAGAATTGCTTAATTTGATTTAAATAATAAATATGATATATTAATTAAATTTAACTGTGCACTCTCAGTAATAATAACAGGGAAAGGATCAAATAAACCATCTGTATGCACACACACACACACACCACAAACATACAACAAAATTTATAATGTGTAAATCTGATTTGGGGGAGTAACCCCCCCCCCCCCCGAAAACGCATGGGAACATATGTTCATATGGAATCACACAAATCGCATGCCGGATACCACATCACGCTATAATGAATCTAAGCTTTAAAGTTATGGGAGAGACATGGAAGTATATATTATAATTTATATAGTCTTATTATGACAGCGTTAGAAATAACGATGACAATACAGAATTGTATATGAAAAACAATAAAATATGTGGTATATTAGACTTGAATAAAACATTGTACAGTAATACAAATTAATTGATTAATTAGACACTAAGACAGTGAATGAGTGATACTGGTAGATTTGAGATGAGTCAGACACAGGCCCGGGACAGTGTCACAGTTCACATGACAAGTAAATTCACGTTTCAAAACCCGGTAAATAAAACATGGTTACCAACAGAAAAATCATCAGGTAGATCTACGACCATTAACCTACCTGGAATATACCAACAACAACAAAAATACGCCATTTTCTTATTCGTGCCATTGACAGTCACATCGTATGGATATTTGTTGTTACTCACTCAGTTACTGGACACATTTTTATGATTTTGATTTTCACAATCACAGTGACAAACTGACAAAGACGTAGAATCGTTCATATTCTTAAAGGCCGATTATCTGATATACAGTCTACTTTATCAAACAAAAAAATTCATACCAACTATTTTAGTGATGTCTGTCAGTTATTATCACACCAGTTCACAGAGTAGGCAGCAAGAATACTTCCCATTTCTCTCCACAGCTTCCATGTTTATCGTAGACAAGATGGTCGTCGTTCCCATACAGGTCATGTGATTCGTTTTAACATGCGATATGTTCGCGGGGTGGCACCACTGAACGTATGCGCCGCTGATTGTTTTAACGTATACATTATGATTATTGGCAGCCCCCCTCTTTATAATGATGAGTGTAAGGCCGGATATGGGCTGCAGCTTAGGGGCACCGAGACTAGAGGGTCCCCAGGGCCCGCTAGTCATGGGGCCACCGAAAGAAAAAAAAACACCTAAAGAATTAAATATATCGGAACAGAGGAGATTTATCTATTTTCAGATTTAATGGGGCTCCTCTGAACTAATTTCGGGCCCCTCTAGTTGGAGTGGGTCTTTTAAATTCAATGGGGGCCTGAATATATCTCTTTTTAGATACACGGGGGGTGGTGTGGAGGGAGAGAACATACGTAATGAAGGGGCCCCAAATTCTATTAGCCCAGGGGCCCCTTAAGGCCGAAACCCGGCCCTAGATAATTGTATCTCTAATGATAATATCAGTGAACAGTCATGTATCACACACGCGCACGTTCGTGTGCGTCTGTGAGTGTGTTCTATTTAATTCATTGTTTAATGGGGAATCTTTTAAATACATAAGCAATTAGACAAACACACGCGCGCGCACGCACACCCACACAAAGTAGCGGCATTTTATCGTGGCATTCTAACTTGTTCCCCTGACCTTGTGCTATTTGAGTTCTTATACGTTTCTTTTTGTAAATGTTGTGACATATCGCCTTAGATTCTGAGATTGATATCAATTCTATAGTGATATCAGGTTTTAGCTGGAGTCCTACTGACACGGCTAGTAGGTCATCCTGACACACGGCAGCAGAAAAACTTGCACTGATAAGGGTACTGAACTTCCAACCAGACTAGCTGACATGTCCTAAAAGAGATGCACGACAACAAACCAATAACAACAACAACTTGATAGAAAAACACACCGTTATACTACCAGTGTTTTGTTTATTCAGAAAGATTTTAAGAAAGATAGCCATCCAGTGAATTAAAGAACAATTCAGCCCACTATATTGATTTAAAATCGTGATACCCGCAAGTAATTAATCGCTATACATATTTGATAAAACAACTTTTCAGACCACTTGCTAATGATCGCTGGATGTATAATGATTGGTGTGACGTCATATTGCCCCTAAATAATGTTTCGTTTCGTCATTGGCTATAACTTAGTATTGAGGATACTGTTAATTTTCAAAAGAAGTCGGCCATGTTTGTTCCGTGGTTTTGCTGCATTTCTAATGAAAAAGGTCGCGCAAATGAAGGTCGTTGCCGTTTGACTTCATTTACAGCGTTCATTTTATTACGAATGATTGTAACAAATACACAATATAATGTGGTCCTCCGTAAATAAAATTAGACCTGACTTCCACTTCATAGAAAACCTACCAATCGGTGATAGAATCATTGTATAATGGATTTATTTCGTTGCTTAATTTGGGAAGGTTTTCAGAATAAAAATTTTAATTATAACATTTCCCTTTTCAATACTTTACAAGTTCATATTTATTAAATTGTTTAATCGATATCGAATGAACCATATTATTATTATTATTATTATTAGGGTACCCTTCCAAATGTTGAAATAATTGAATTCACATTTAGCTCTACACCAGTAAATCTGCGATATTCAACTGTTAATTAACGTATAAGATATGGAATAATATTATCAAGGATGTCGCGTGACGTCACGCGACATCTATCAATACCCAGATAATTCCGGCAAAAAACATTCAGTGTAAATGTCGAACATTATTGGGGCTTAAATATACACAGTATCTTCGACTTCGCTTCGTTATATTTTGAAGTTGCTCGGCCCATTTTAGCCTACTATGTGCACAGAAGTGGCCGCATAACATCGATTGTTCGGGTTATCAGACCATCAGACGCTGTAAGCAATCTTGGTGTTACATTTGATAGCGATTATAATTTCATAAAACATATTTCTCGGACATGTCGCTCCTGCTTCTATCATATTCATGACCTTCGCCGTATTCGTCGCTATATTTCTTTTCCAGTTCCCCAAACCATTGCTAGAGCATTCATTACTAGTAGGCTTGATCACTGCAACTCCCTTCTTTATAACATTGCCTCTAAGGATATTCTAAAACTTCAGTGTGTTCAGAACTACTTAGCTAGGGTTGTCACACGGTCTCATCGGTTTTCCCATTCTGTCCCACTTCTGAAATCTCTTCACTGGCTCCCTGTTCAATCTCGCATCATTTTCAAACTCTGCCCTACTGCCTATCAAACTCTTTCTTCTGGAGAACAGTCATATCTATTTTCCACGCTCTTTTTTCTCTCCACCCAAGCCCAGAGAGCTCCGTTCATCTGGTTTTGACCTGTTGTCTCTTCCCAGGGTTAATACCCATGCTGGGACTCGTGCTTTTTCAGTTGCTGTCCCTACTCTTTGGAATTCACTCTCTGAATAGGTTAAGTCATCAAATAGCACAGTTTCTTTTCGTCACCATTTGAAAACTCACCTTATCAGACTCGCTTATCCTTCCTAAGTTTCCTTGCCATCTGATCATATGTTGATGAACTTTGCGTCGTACCCGGACTGTGAGTTTGCCCAACTCCTGTACTAGGTGCGCCACTGAGCTCGATTCTTTTGGAGGATATTGACGCTAATAATGTTTTGTAATTATTATTCAATTAAAGCGATTTAGTATTATACTAAAACCTTACATATGCTTAGCTTCCCTCTAATTGGCTATTCCGTGGATTAAAAAAATTGTAACATAATACAAATAAGATACTTACATTTTTTTACATACGTATTAATATCTTTGCTCAATATTTACACTATCAGATATTATACCGTCAGGTTAATATAGGTCATGTCACGAATTATGTTACAATGTAAAACTGGCATATGATGATGATAATGATGATGATGATGATGATAATCTGACTAAGCGACCTTACTAGCAAAAGCCAACCAAAGACGCTAGACATTAAAACAACATAATATTATACATTGTATATCCAGATGTTTAAAGAAGTTAGAAAGTCATCTAAATATATACGTATATTAGTTAAATTTTAAGGAAAATAATTCGTGAGGTACCTATATATTTTAACAATATTACATATACACACCATATATATATATATATATATATATATATATATATATATATATATATATATATATATATATATATATATATATATATGAAATAAACAACTTTAATACACACAACCTAGCCACTTAATCTATGCAAAGATTTGTAAATAAAATATTTAACATTTCATAATCAGAACCATCAATATACGATTCACCTTGCACGCAGCTGAGTAAAGATTTAACACGATTGACAGTAGCTTGGTATTCGGAGCAAATCTGAGCTCCACTATGTACTCTATTAACACATTTTGATAAATAATCAGTGAAACATATATAAAAATTGTGATGCAAATAAGACATATTCCTGCCCATAGATGTAGCAGATAATAATGCCATCTTGCCAATAGAGACTACAGTACTATTTTCAGGTTGTAACGTATGATACAAACAAGTTTTAACATGTAATTGCCATGATATATGATTTTCTTTTCGAGCAAGGTATCCAGGTATGTGTACGATAATGTAAATTAAATAGACGTCGCACTGTTTTTTTTCCATTGGCACAGCAGTTTGTAAATCCAACAGATTTCAGATCCCATAATTGTGAACCATAGAAAGTGCAACAATAACTCTGAAAAAGCTGACACATGGTGTCCTGGTTCAAACATTTATAGGTAGCAAATAACTTGTTGACAGAATTCTTAAAAATTGACAGTTTGAGTTTAAAATCAGGTAAGTCGGAGAAGTTGCCATGCACAATATTGCCAATATGTCTCACTTGGCCTGCCCATTGTATGACATTATCGTTAAGGTAAATACGGTCTTGTCGTGTAACAGGAGCACCAAACTTAATTTGAAATACGTTACATATAATAACAGATAATCACATCAAACTGATCTTCGCCATCCAGAGAGGAAAACATTTAGAAAAGGACTAATTGCTTCCCGAAGCAGAGTTATACGCCACCCGGGATATCCCAGCTAGAACCTGTGGGGTCCCATAATCCCTGCACATCACATATATAATTATATAAACAAAACTGGATGTTGCTGGGGTCATCACAAACGATCGGATTCACCGTACCGGAAGTACTGACCTGATTAGAACTCATTCAACGACTTGACTACGACTAACACATTCAAATGAAGATGACGATGATGATTGATGTTTTACGGCCACTTTTGTGCACATGGTAGGCTAAATGGGCCGAGCGACCTCCGAAGGTAATGAGGCGAAGTCAAAGACGAAACAGCCTTCAGATATGCCCACCCCGAGATTCGAACACGGGTGGTAGTGATCTGTAGTTCAACACGCTACCGCTAGACCGCGGAGGCGCCCTAACACATACAAATGAACTCATTGTTCGTAATATTACATGGTGAATTATAATGGAATTCTATCTGCTGTGCTCTGTTGACATTTTGTATTGGTGCTCTGTTGACAGTTTGTATTGGTGCTCGATTGACACTTTTTTATTTTGGTGCTCTGTTGACATTTTGTATTGGTGCTCTGTTGAAATTATTGTATTGGTGCTCGATTGACACTTTTTTATTTTGGTGCTCTGTTGACATTTTGTATTGGTGCTCTGTTGACATTTTGTATTGGTGCTTCTGTTGAAATTTTGTATTGGTGTTCTGTTGAAATTATTTTATTGGTGCTCGTTGACAGTTTGTATTTGTTAAACTTTGTTTTGATCTCTTTGGACATTTCAGTAAAATTGGTTTGCTCTGTTGACATTTTGTATTGGTGCTCTATTGACACTTTGTTTTGGTGCTCTGTTGACATTTTGTATTGGTGCTCTGTTGACATTTTGTATTGGTGTTCTGTTGAAATTTTGTATTGGTGTTCTGTTGAAATTATGTATTGGTGCTCGATTGACATTTTCTATTGTTAAACTTTAGTAGTATTTATCAATCTTTAGCCGCACGATTATCAGTAATCCATCCAGCGTTATAAAACGCTCGTTTATAACACTGATCGAGTCGACCGGTTGCAGCTCATTGATGGATTCGAACCTAGAACTTACCATGTTTCAATCCAGTACTTCACCGTCTGTGGCCACGACGACCAGGCTATCTTCTTCTTATACTGACTGATACGTCTATTTAACATCATACAATTATGCCGCTTCATATATTTCAGATAGCGAAACAGAGACTGTTGAAAACCCTATAGTTCTACTGAAGATAACTGATCAGAAACACAATGCTTATACTAAAGACAATTTATTAGAACACAGAATATAAAACACATTGTTATATATCTATGATCAGAAACACTATGCTTATACTAAAGGCAATTTATCGGAACACAGAGTATAAAACACATTGTTATGTATCTATGATCAGAAACACAATGCTCATACTAAAAGTAATTTATCTGAATACAGGGTATGAAGCACACTGTTTCATATGTTTGTGTGTGTGCGGGCGCGCGTACGTGTGTGTGCGTATATATGTATATATGCATATATACGTGTGTGCGTGCGTGCGTGCCTTTGATCAGAAACCCAATGGTTACACCGAAAGAAATTTATTTCCCGATTTCTTTACAATACTATATTACAGTTGCTCCGATAGAGAAATGGTTACAGCAATGCGACGGAACCCTCCAGGTTGTGGGTTCGAATCCGGGTTATAGCTGTATTTCTGGGATGTTTCACTGAGATGTCGCCTCTCGCCAATCAACCAATCAGCAACATTGCCATATCTCAGTGGGACGCGTGACAATCGTACGCCCATAACGAGAGGGTATATGCAGTAACTGCATCGTTTGTAAACACGCAACGTCGAATCGTAGGCCGCGGTTGTTATGGCAACAAACATACAAAACGCCCTTTATTAATAATAAATGATCCCTGTCTTGCTGTGGACATCCTGTGATTGGCTGGCTGTGAGTCCATTACGTCATGCTCGTGAATAATTAATCTCGCAAGATCCGGACTATACAAGCGAACTGGACGTGTCACGGTGACAAGGCGACGGATATACAATTTCGGGAATTGATAAAATTATTATCAATGTCAACCATTGCGCATCTCCAAAGTACACGTATAACACAATTAAAATATAACGTACGGTTATAAAGTGCACGTTCTCTCTCCCTCTGTCTCTCTGTCTCTCTCTCTCTCTCTCTCTCTATATATATATATATATATATATATATATGCTATGTATTCATTTCATGGTCATCTTTTGTGCCGTTCAAAATCATCTTCATTATTCATTATTACAGACCATTCCCATGCTGCTGTTGGTAGTTGAGTGTTTTACATATCTACAGGCCGTGATTTCGATTCCCAGGGCTGGGTGTATCTGAAGGATGTTTCATTACTCAATAATATTTAGATACAAGTTTCGGCTTGATTGTTCAATTCGTAGAGAGTATTGCCCGTCATATGCCCCAAGACAATCTCGTTTATTATTTACTATACAAATTATTATTATTATTACATAGGACTATATATATATATATATATATATACACATACACACATACACACAAAATCCTAGATATTGACATTTCATTGTATTGAGCTCAACTAAATTTAGAAACCTCATAGTATGTTCAAAAACAGACAGACAGACAGACCAGGGTTCCCAATCTATTCAACATGGCGGATGGCATTATCACATCGCACAACGCGTCCACACACACACACACACACGTTCCGAATTAGCATAATTCGTATATCATCCACCAGGAAGCGACGCAGGAGACCTTGGCGTTCAGGACCCATCGAAAAGGGACATCCACATCACATACGCAAGACTCAAGACTTAGTCTGGCGACACAAGCCTCGATTATTTGGTATCGATGATAAATCTCTCTCTCGCAGACTCTAGTAGCCGCAGACCGGTTACGAGTCCAGGTCTTCACACGGTGACACCTAGCGAAGCATAGCCAATAAGCTGTCTCTATCCGTCACCCTGCCTGTCCCCGTCGTGTCTCCTCGGCTAGCCCGGGCCGCGACAAAACCAGCCACCGAGAGCCAGCGAGCCAACAACACGCGGCACTCCCTCAGCGAGTCAGCAGTCTCATTGGTCGCCTAGCGGCAGCCCTTGTCTTTTCCGCCAGCTCCTAGCTCACACACAAACATACACAAACGCGCACACAAAACCCAATCGGTTCCTCTCTTTCTAGACTCCGGCGTCGGTTCGGATGCGTGCCTGTGTGCCTGATGCACACAAAATAGTACACATACACGCGGAGATAAAACACACACACACACAACATACACGGTCTGGTACAGGCGGAGGTTAGTAGGCTGCCCGCGTCTGGCTGTTTGTTAGCGAGCGAGACAACTTTTAGTGTGTGTGTGCCCGAGCCACACAGAAAAACTTGCACACCGCTAGGTGCTACTAACCGCTTGGTATATTGTTTATACCACGAGGCGAAGGCTTGCTTTGCAGAGGCCGGTCGTTGGGAGAGATAGAAGGACTGAGCTAACGGACAGGTTGAACTCGTGGGATTTTTGTTCCAGTATAAGAGACGATTTTCCAAGTCCGGATCGCGGTAAAGCAGCCACTCTCTATATACGCCATTCCCTCTGCGCAGAGCTTGCCATTACTGCAGTTCGGAAGGAACTGACTTGTTGGCCGTATCGACCGTTTGTCCTTGACAGAACGTGTTTTGCCCGCGCATTCAGGATACGAGGAACGGACGTCGACGTGTACAACGGTTGCCGTGGATTATAAGCGCATACGATCGTTGGCGTATTCGGTATAGCTCTTCTCGGGGAGGAATAAAAAAAACATCGACGATGTCCGGTAAATACGAAGTTAATCCCGATGGCGATGCCCCGAAGCGTTCCAAGAAACAAGGCAAGATGCAGTCGTTCTTCAGCTACCTCTGTAACATACAGGAAGGAACCTGCATGGAAAGAACACCCTTGAGCTGGGGTAAGTTAAGTATGAGTAGATTGGTCTGTAGCCATTGGCGACCACCTCGGGTTCGGTCCTGATTGGAACTCGTCGCTAGGCCTAGAGTCTAGATCTAGTAGTGGTCGAATATAAGATCTCGCCACAACCGTGACAACGCACCTTAACAAAGATAGATAGGCTTACCATATCCGCATATGACACCCGGCAGTTGCCACTTACATGGTCAGCTGTGCTGTAATTGATATACAAGACTCCATATAACATATTATGGTCCTCAATAGTTCGATGAAGCGTTTGTTTGTTTTAAGTTAAAGGCAAACGTATTTCCAACGCTTCTTCGATGACTTATTGGTTGCGCGGTTAGTCACAGACCTATAAAGCCCGACCTATATATATATATATATATATATATATATATATAAGAGAGAGAGAGAGAGAGAACCTTTTCGCCTCATTATTTCTGGACTAGAGGTCATTTAACTTGCACGGTCTGCATAAAAGTGGTGATAAAGCAATATTTCACATTTCCAATGTTCTAATTCCTCGATGATTGCTTTTAATATTCAGTACATTAAAGCGTTTTGTTTTTAATTTCTGAGCCTTCGGGGTAGAATTTCAGTTAATACTTCATTAAATATATACATTTTAGGCGATCACAAATAGGACATTCATCACAGATACAAGGCCATTGTATATAGATTGCTATTGTAAGGCCGGATTCGTGGTCTCGGTGCCGTTTTTGTACTTGACCTTTGGCCTTGGGATTGGCAAAGAAGACATTATTGGCTGTTAATAACAAAACATCGTTAAATCGAGGCTGTGCGAATTGGTAAAATTACTGAATAACTACAGAAGAAAGCAGTTTAAAATAATAATTCAAATAAGTTTTCAAATGGTGTATTCAGTATTGGTTTGTGTGTGCGTTACACATATTGGTAACACGCTGCCTGGTGAGATTTAGAGAACGTAATGTGCACACTCGTGACACTGCGTATATTCTGTCATTGTTGTAATATGATACTGGCAATTAACGTCATATGCAAATAGCTATTTTACTACGTGGAGCGGGTTTATGTGTATTGTGCTGGTTGTGGGGACAGTTGAAGTGGAAGGACAGGGTACGCGGTTCTCGGAGACCCTCCCCGCCAGAACCATGCCCCTTCCACATACGCCTCGATCTATGCCTACTGTTGACGGGAAAGCTGCCATTTCGCGAAACCCGAGACATGTAGCGCCATCTAGTGAATGAGAACGTAAAACTATTGGGACATTATTATTAAAACTAAACAGGATCAGTTTTGGTCTGTGCAGTGTTTTGGTTGTCACATCCGTCATTGTTGATATCGGGGTAAATCGATTCCGTAGGGGAATGGATCTGACGATCTCGGCAAGAGGCGTTTGATGTCTGATAGATGTTACGGTTTGACGTTATAGGGCAATACCAACATGCAGTGATTGATTATGGGGGCGCGGGGGGGGTCCACGGTGGTACATCGTTCATTATTGAACACCGTTTTATGGGTGGGAGTGGGGGGGATTTTTAAAATTCACATTGAGGGTATAACCTTGTTTGTTTTGGTGATTTATTCCGATTCATCATCTGCCGTCTGTGATGATCCAGATGGACAAGCAAATTTTCAACCGTATGATATCATAAGGCGCAGATAATCCCAATCTTACTTATGTTCGTCATATTTCTTCTAATGGAGTCATCCTTAGGGCACACGTCCCGTCCCAGGTATTAACCACCGTTGACCTTAACAAACAACTCAGTCGTTCAGTCATACTTGAGAGAAATCTTTTATAACATTGTGACCTATTCGTAGAGCTGCCGTTTCACTTTTTCAAAGTAGCACGTTAGTAACAGGGTTCTTGAAAACCTGGAATTTGAAAATTTGGGTTCCAGGCCTGGAAAGTCCTGGAATTTTGTAGAGGTCCTTGAAAGTCCTGGAATTTGGACACATAGATCTATATTTCTAATCATAAGCATACAGGAATTCATTCGTTACACTTCTTCCGAAATATGGGTGTATCTTTGCACGTTAAAAGTTCGTGAATTCATTGAATTTGACATTGGAAGATCCTGGAAAGTCCTGGAATCTGAGATGTCAAAATGTGTATGAACCCTGTAGTACAATGCGGCTACTCTCTATTACCGGGTTGGAACCTTGTGTGGAATAGAGAAGTGCGTCATGTCCAGCCAGACACAGGCCGCATACATTAACGATGGCCGTGCGCGCATTCCGTAGACCCGTTTCACGATCCTATTTTTCCGACGCGTTTCAAGTTGGTTTCACCAGGCCCACTTATACGTGTGTGAATTATGCACAAATACCTATTTGTTCGCATTAGATATGCTACCAGCGAGTAGATTACGCTTCCAAAATCCAATATTGCATGCGCCTTGCCTGTTCTCACATGTCTTGTATGTTTAGCAAGCTCGGTGAAAGTGCCGCACGTGGGGAATGCATTATAGGCTGTGGGAAGTTTTCATTTTTTATTTTTTATAACAATTCCTTTACCACAGGAACAGCACTGACCATTAATGATAGGGTTGATATATTTAGATATTTTCGTATTTCTAACACTACTGTGGGGGGGGGCTGTTTCACATCATTAATTTTATATTACCATTGGTGCAGAAAACACCGAATTCACACACACACATACACATACACACACATTATATATATATATATATATAATAACACCGTGAATAATTTGGAAGATATTTATTTAAAGACCTTTATCGGAGACGGGACTGAAATGACAATTACTGGCCCTCATTTGCATGTACTGCTTTTAAAAATAGATTACAGCTATTTGATTATTACAATGGGTCACCTGTTATTATACGTATATTTTTAAAATGATATTTAAATCAGCCAGTTTTGTCTCCAGGTCCAACTATTAACAAACCAGTTTACCGTGACACTATTTCTTAAGCCCCGGTGCATCCGCTTAACACGTCTGAGAAACTGTGTAGAGAACTGTTACAGACAATTGTAATATCTTCACTATCATGCCTTTTTGCTACATAACAACAAACACCCGATTGGAACAAATGCATTTCCTATTGGTAACTGCACGGTTGACGTGATATGTTCGCCTTTACTGTAGGTATTTTTGGCATTGTCATGGGCATTACGATTAGGGGGTGTTGTGATTTGTTGGGGGGTGCCCCTGTTACCATTGGCCAGTTGATTTCTAGATATTTTGAGTCACGTGATCAGTGGTCACGCCGGTTTAACTATTACGTATGACAGGTAGCTGAGAGGGCATTCTCTGCGTTTGTTACCTGACCGCCACTAGAGGTCGCTGTATTGTACTGTCCAACCTGGTCTCGGGCAGTTAAAATTTACTGCAGAACTGAAGCGTTTCTTGCAAGGATCGCATAGCAACATACCAGCTGAGATAACCCGACACAGATAATAAAACATGGTTTACAAGGAAGTTCCGACGAACGAAAGCGGCGACAAGAAGAAACATGGCGCGAAAGAAGCAGACGAGCAGATCGGACATGGCGAATCGAAATTCGTTAAAAAGAAGGGCGATCGGTGGAGAAAGTTGGCGCTGTATCTGTGTAATCCAGAGAAAAAAACTGTCCTGGATAGAACCTGCAGTAGTTGGGGTAAGTGTTTCGTCATCAGGTAATGCTGCTGGTGGAATAAAGTAAACGAGCGTCATGGGAATTTGAACTATCCAGATTTGATATTAGTTGGACGTGATGCTTTGTTCAATTGTTACCTTGTTTATTTCACCGATATAATGGCGCATTTCTTTTTTATATATTATATATAACGTGTTGTGAAGAAGAAAATATCTTGCAAGGATTAGGCGTCGAATTCGATCGGGCCTTCATTTGTTTTGGAACTTTTGGGTTCTTTTTATTCCGATTGGTCAGGCAAACATCACATGACCACATCGCCCCGTGAGGTGCGTTGTGACGAGAGTGGGAAATATTACCAGAGTTTCGTTTCCCGTGGTCTATTCTATTTTACCTGTCTTTTCCCGATAGGCGGTGCAGCTCGCTATAAATCGGCCGCCAGTGTTGATAAACGCGTATAATCGATTCTATAACGATCGTTCCAGGGAGGGGCGGGGAGGCTCAGGATGTATTTTCAGGTGTGCTGTGTCTGGGTTTTCTGATAAATGTCTAGCGAGGATGTATACTTGGCTGATGCTGTTGACCCTTGAACATTGACATTTTACCTGTGTGCCTTTGAGGCAATCGGCTTAGGCACATTTTAGACCGACTTTCACGGCTTCAGAAGCAGCAGACCATAGCTTATTATGCTGAATATGCATATTTGGCGACTCATTACCTGAAAATAACCATTGACTTCTTGTAATTAGATCATGGTCACATATGATGGTGAGGAGCGAGTGTGTTTCATGTGTTAATTTTAAATTTGTCTTAAAATTATTATACACCCAAATTGTGGAGATATGAACCAATGTAGTTTGGTACAGGCAGTACTTGGTCCAATATGCTGCTGGATATGTTTTTACATTCTAGGTACAATGATATCGTTATATTTGTGAACCGCGAGAGCCAGCCGAAACCGTAAAATAGGAACTTCCTGTGGACCCATCAGTAAATGTATTGTCCCTCGGACTTCTGTTATATAAGTTTTTTTATCCCTCACCCCTTCTATACACACACACACACAATGCGTATTTATTCAAAATAATCCTTAATCAGTCACAATGAGATATACCTTTGAAAATAAATTATTCACTTTAAGTAACCTGAATTGAGCAGATGCTTATAGAATTGGGTTTTACTTTATGAGAGTGATTTGTATCTAATTCTTTGCTCCCGTAATGCACAGTGCGCCGTAAACATTCAGTTTAGGTTTCCACTCCCACTGTTACCCTTTTTATTAGATGTTTCAGCCGATAATCTCATATAGTCCCACATGTGGGAGGCGTCTAAACAAAGCAACCACTTTCATTGTTTACACATAAAACTATATAGTTAGTGTTTACTCTGGTCTGATATTTAGAAATTTTCCATATGAATGTGTGACAATTAATTGCAGCTCCCTGGGTCTGGCAGAATGAAGCGCTGTTATAATATTATTTGTGATGGCGTGGGAACCAATAATAGTTTCTAGCCAACAACTGAGCTTGTTGCCATGGCAGCCAGAATAGATGGCACAAATGGACCACCAGAAATTGGATATGGCGCTCCTATGGCTATGCCCTATGCAATCCCGCACCAAAACACTGCAGCACGCTGCATTTGAGCCATCATTTTGTACTGGGCGCCATTTAAAATCAAAGTTCTCCAATTTATAGTGTGTCGCTCTTTATTATCACGTGGCTTTCGTTGTGGGCCTTACGGTAATCCGTTGTCGAGGGGTATATAAGGGCGAACACCCGGCCATATCCGGGTACTCTAAGCAGGCGATTGCTTCGAAAAAATGGCGTCCAAGGGATCTGAGGCGAAAGCCCCACAAAAAAACGGAATTAAGACTAAAATGGGCGATCTGAAAACCTATTTATACAATCCTACCAATCACACGGTACTCGAACGGACCTGTTCTAGCTGGGGTGAGTGTTTAATTGTGTATTGCTTGTACGGAGTGGCTCTGAATGGGAGAGGGGTGTGTCTGCTTCATTTACTATCTAAGTCTTAAGGACCGATGGCAGTGTCACTACGTCAACTGTGCACGAGGATTGCTCCAAGAAAATAACCTTGAAAGCTATCCATTTATTAAGGCATTATGTCAACATTTCATGGGATGCATTTTATTTCGGCTGTGCGTGCTTTACTTCCATAACAGCCTACGGGTAAATAATCTGGGGCCGGTGGCTTCGGTTTATGGAAGTCCTAACGGGACATGGTAGCTTGACCTTTCCAACATTTTGTCTCACAGCCACTAGGATGTACTGGCATTCTCTGTGTATCAGCTATTGCCGATGTTACACACATTGTCAGTGTAATTTCTAGCTTTAGTTAGTGACAGGTATCAATTGATCTTAGCTTGTTGATAGCTGTACTTTGCCACCATGGCTGTTGTCATTTTTGACATTGGTGGTGGCCAATATCACCTTCAGCCGGTCAAAGTCTTTGGATATATGATGATACTTTATTGATAGGAGTACAAATCTTCATTCACAACATATCTATCCATTCATCAAGTTGTCTAACAGCGAAAGCTCTTTTTTAAGAACCAAATCTTCAGAATGTTATGAATCCCTTTAGATTTATATCAGCATATAATTTAGAAGAGTTATTATATAGAATCCTGAATTGCAGTTCAAAGATGGAAATAAATATATATAGTATGCTAAAAAAATACTTTAAAGGTCATGGAGGAAGCAATTTAAAAATTTACATATCCTGATATTGAATCAAAAGGTGTGATGATATCTTAAATTTATGTTATTTCTTGCATGATTTAGTAATAAAAGACCAGAATCCATCCTGGTTGTCATCTGCTTCAGCTGAATCTTGTGCGTTTAGTGCCAGTTTGACTGTGACATCATTAAAGTCAAACTAAGTCCCTGGACCACAGACTCCATTGCTAAACAGTGATGACAATTTTTTTTGCATATGGTTAAGATTGAAAGGTATGGTTTGTTGAGTGCCATTTGGTTATCAAAACACTAACAATATTAAATCTGTCAAAATATCCAGATCCAGCTAGAAAGATAATTTAACAAGAATAAAAGACTGGAAAGTAAATGATCTGAACTCAGATCACTTTGAAAAGTCCAGTTTTGTTGTGTAGAGGCATATTGTTACACTGATAATAGATATATATGTTATAAACAAACAATATCCCATGTTACTTTAAAAAAATCTAAATAAAAGTAGGTGGATCAGACAGTTAGAAGGGGTGAAGAGGAGGTGTACCATAAAAAGGTCAATAATCGAACATACATTGAATAAATATGTTTTTTGGCACATATCTTAATTTATTACATTTAAATCTTGTATACTTTGTCCTGGAAAATTGACACCCTTTAAACAGCGTTTTCCACAGAACTAATAGAAGTCCTTAGTTTAGGTTCCTGGAACACAATCAGTGAAGTTATTAATTTTACTCCAGTATGCTAGTGTCTGAATAATGTTTGGTTGGAGATGCATTTCAGGAGCATTTCGAACTGATTGTGACAGTGAAAAGATATATGTACATTATTATTTTATATGTTTAGCCTTTATTTATGCTTTCAAGAAAGGGTGGCATGTAGCTCACAATCATACTGTCATGTTTTTCTTTGAGAAATTAAATAATTCTGTTGTTTTAATTGAAAATTTGTTTTATATTCCTTATGTTGTCCCTTGTCATGCACAAAGTAATGAGTAGTGGTTTTCCATTTGGCACTGCTCACCAGTTGGACATCGGTAGATTTCCATTCATAAGCCATTCACACTTTAGTCAGTCTGTAATGTTTACATTGAATTGGCCATGGGTACCTTCCACCCATAATATCAAGTATGTACGATTTAAGCTGTTGTGAAGTCCATGTTTGCTAAAACTACACATGGTTGTGATAGAGTGGCTCACATTAAGCTGTTGTAGAGCAGAGAACACATTTTAGCCCTAAGTCAGAAGTGATTGTCAGTTTATAAAAGATTTACTTCTTTAACATGTCTTTGGACTTTTTTTGTTTGCTGTGTACTTGTAAGATGCAGGTGTTTTTCATTTTCCAATATGGTTGATGTAAAGTGAGACAGATATATTGAGTTTATAGCCAACTGTTTAAAGCTTTTAACCCTTTACTGGCCATATTTGGTTAACTGGTTATAGTTCCGTGTGAAACCAACATGGCTGAGAAAATATAGACTTCGCTTAACAACTAGCTTATGGGTACTACATTCAACCTGGCTTAATCATGCATTGTAATGTATACACCAGTGTTCTTATGACACCTGTGTTTTTAATGGTATTAGTACAACTATTACTATTGCTCTAACTGGTATGATAGATTATTCTTAATTGTGGCCTCGGTTGATCAGTGTTTAGCTTAGACTCGTTTTTTGATGGTGTTATTGTGCCAGTATTCAAGACTTAAGTTATAGTGGTGCTAAAGACGTTACATTGACTGTAGCTTCATTGTTGTTTGTTTTAATATTCTTAATCATCCATATTGCTCTGTCCTGTCATTATATTACACTCTCAATGGTGTTTATCCCTCAGCGTTCTTGTTACAGCTTCAGTTTGTAATATTGTTGGTTTCTCAAGGTTACATTTATAGCATGTTTGTTGTTATGCCACATTCCCGTTATCCAAAGGGAAGGATCATTTTTGTTGGCTTTAGTTTTGTTCAGAATAAATTCTTATTGTTAATTACATTCAACTGGCTATAATAGTGATACCAAATTAAAGTGAGATCTTAAAATAGCCATTATCTAATCCTTGAGAGGCAGAACTGCATCACATTCAGGATCACTCCTGTCAAAATGTTTCTAATTCACCAGGGTTACTGCTTCTGAAAGTATTAAAAACCAAATAAAGTTATATCATTAATTATGATAGGTAGTATTTATTTGGGTACTCTGATAGCCCAGTAGTAGTTGTGGCTTATATTCGAAAGCATATTAATAATTATTATGTACACATACACAGACAGATAGATATATACATACACAAATATATATATGTTTATATACACAATGCTATTTCCGAGCAGTAACAGGTAATGGCACCCGTGTGACAAACAAAATAACACAAAAAAAACCTAAAAGATAGAATGATAATATAATTTTTGAAGGTTGTATGGGGAAATAATGATACCATTGCCCTGCAAAACTCTTTTGCATTCATATCAGACTCATTGCTAGTCCTTGAAGGCTGTACATCTTTTGAGTCAGCTCAAGCCATTGAGTCATAAAATACTTTCACAGTTTATTTCATTTCCAAAATTCGGTCAGAGCTAGAAAAAAACCCACCTGATATTAATGGCTGTTCTCTCATCAGTCCATGTGATGGCATGTGGATAATTCACGGACTTCTATTAAACACCGCTATAAATATACTATTGATTGTTACAGCTGTGACTGTGGGCTCTGTACACAAATTCTAACTATTGATTTTAGCGTGACATAGTGAGTGAGTTGTTGAAAATATTTTTTGGATTTAAAGGAAGAGGTGGTAAAATATGGTAATGATTGGAACACTCATGTTCTCTCTCTTTCCGCGAGCACACATACACAGAGAGTTGGTAAATGTCAACATCTGAAGTTTGATGACCCATCAGCTTAATATTTAATCGGCTTTTAGTCGCCATCACTTTAGTCGACCCAGTCCTTGGCTACATAGATAGTGCATAGGCCATGTGGTAATGTGTATAATTGTCCCAGTGTCATTATGACCCATTATGGCGAGCCATAAATTACAAATAGGGTTATTCTATCCTGTGTAAAGCTGGTTAATTTCAGCTGGTAACTGACCAAGATTATGGCCTTTTTAGTGGTTCTGACGTAGGTTTTGCTTCATTTAAATCAGAGAACACCAGTTGTGCGCTCTGTCAGGCTTGGCTGGGCCCCGATTCTGTGCTATTTTGACGTCATTCCCCTGCCACCGCGATCTATGTATTGCAACTGGCTGGCCAATTGGTGTTGTTGGCGCGCTCCAATGTGGGTTAGGGCTAGAGACTTGAATCTGTTGAAGCCTTTCATTAACTTGTTTACCTACTGTTTTCATATTGTACGTTGCCTTTAAATAGCTCATCCGGCACGGTATTAGTGTGGCTTTGGATAAGTGATGGAGAAATTCCACATATTTCACAGGTTAAACAGTCTGTGAAGTTGGTGTTTAAAGTATTTGTTGCTGAAGAGACTATCAGATGGTTCTCTATAAAGAAGTCTAGAATTTAGTCTCCTCACGCCGGTCCCAATACTGACTTGTTAGTACATTAACCCATTGTAAATGGATAGGTGATAATAGCTTACTAAGTTCATTTCTCTAGATCTAGACTTTCTGCATTTGTCCTTTGTCAGATGAATCAAGATCTATATTGAAATATATAATGTTTCCCTTATCTTATCCCTGCTAGTGCTATGCAGAAGGTGCAGACTGTAGGTGTTCGGTAATTAATATTTTCCATCATGCATTAATATTATGCCATTAGTTATCATCTGCTAGATGAACATTCTGAATCTAGCTCACTATAAGGCTGTAACAGTTCTAATACATTACATGGCGCCTAGAGACAGCGATCATTGCTCTCATATATAGACACCTATTCATATTATAGACAATATGGCATGGGACATTTTTTACAATAGATTGTTATTAGCACCATGATAGCTCAGTTCGCAGACTTATTGATAGGCTTAGTGCTGACTGTTGTTCGTGGGATATCACCAGGCCACATATATGATTGATATTATAAACATAATTAATGTTGATCAGTGTTAGTCTATGCTAACTAAAGGATTCTTCATCCAGTAAGCCAGTGGCAGTAGTAGAATAATACTGATAAACAAGACGCTCTTAATGGTGTACAGGTAAAAATATAGATTAAGAAAGGAATAAATATGAAAGTATAGTTGACTAAAAAAAAGAAAATAATACCGGTGATTAAGCCATTATTAAGAGATTTTAAGGGAGAATTAAAAAATTACTAATATGAAAAGAATCTAGTTTTATTATGTGGAACTTCTGTTATATTACTACTTGTTTGCCTGACTATAGGATCTGCTATCATTAACATCATCAGTATATCCCAAGTTTAGATATCTTCCTGTACACTGGTACTTTGATGGTTAGTATCAGAGTGAAGATAGGTTAATTGAAGTGTGAATTGGCTGAGGTTTTAAACTTCTCATTTGGTTGGTATGACTAGGAATTAGTACGTGTTAAGATGTCCAGAGATAGATTACTTTGGATTACACAATACAGATATTCACACGAAATGATTGCATTCTCCCGAGGCAGGCTATCGGGAACATACTGAACAGTCACTCTTGGAGAATTATGATTTGATGTTTTAGACCACCATGAATGCTACAGTCAGATGATAAGCCACTTATTTTCATAGCTAATTAGCTATACATGGTATGCTTAAAATTGGCTACACTGTTAACAAAATGACAGCTTATTGCTACTGTTTTATTGGGGGTTTGCCACACACTAATTCCAGTAAATTTTTTGGCAAACAGGAAAACTGGTATCAGTCTGATTAGATATTAGTAATTTATGGTCAGTTTAGTTTCCATTATTTTGCATTTGTCATATTATTCAGTTGTGATATATGCTTTTATCATAATATGTGTCTATGGAGTTAGTAACAAGTAAAATTGCTTGAACAGTTTTTAAATTTGGCGGTTTTAAGTAGTTTGGCTGTGTAATATTTTACTTACAGAAGAGTCTTTTAGCCACATTTGCGCTTACGAAATATTGAATATATAGCTCGAGCCCCAACCAAGAATTGCGCATTTGGTCAGACCAAATTGTATAGCAAAGTCTGGTTGATAGTATTGTGTGTGTTAGCTGCTGACTGAATGTGCTGCTGTTGATGACCACACCAGCAAAGGGGCTGGTTATGTCTTCATTCTGCTCACTGGAGACACTAGTATATTAAGTTGACCTTTAAACTGTTATCATAAATAATAAAATCTGACAGTTGTGGTGTCTCCAGTGAGTATTTTTTATAAAAATGGAAATGGTTATGAATTATTAAAGAGACCATCTCTCTTTCTTCCTATCTCTCTGATGGCACTCGGTTTAAACAGTAATACACAAGTTAGATATTAGTAATACCCCAAAATAAGACATTCGTAAGAAGTAAGCATTAATGATTAACCAATCAAAATAGTTGAGGAAATAGTATCAAGACTCAGTGTGCAGAGGTTCCAGGTTGTAGTGAGCATTACTAGTTCCTAACTATGGGCGCCTTCATATTGGCCCCACATCTCAACCATTTTGGCCTGGGCTTGTCTGAAGGATGTTTCATTTTTCACTTTGCCTCATTACAGTTGGAGGTCGCTCGGCCCAGTTAGCCTACCAGGTGCACAAAAGTGGCCATAAAACATTAATCATCTTCCAAACATCTTGCTATGTTATTGTTTCCCGTTGTATATTTTAACATACATTTCTCTCATTTATAATTGCTTTCTTTTTACTATCATTCCAGCAAAGATTACCTCGTTCTATATTATTTACTATGCGTTACTCTCTGGACTGTGGGCTGCTATGCTGATGGGCTTTTTCGTCACCATTGATGACAGAGAGCCACGACACCAGAACTATGACAGCCTGATAAAGTATAATCCAGGTAGGTACATCTGAGTATGGTACTGTTAATATAAATTAGCTTGAATTATAGTGCGTACATAATAGTTTGTTTTATGTTTATGTTTGTCAAAAGAAATTCACCAATGATTGTAGAATTTGGTAGTTATATCAGTTTAGTGTAGTTAGGTGCCTGGATGCCTCGGGCTGGATGTCCATCTGGAAACAACTCTTGGGCAGGTTGATTAAACTATGAAATATGGACGTGGATTGAGTAACACTAACAATAATACTACGGGACTGCTTATATAACATTGTTACATTCTGAGTTATTCAAAGTTATTTTGTGAATTAAATTTTATAAACCATATACTGATTTAAAACCCAGTTTAGGTTTTTATATTTTATATAGTAAGTTATGGCAGTTGAATCCAATAAGATAAAATAAGGTCATGAGATTGAAATTCAGTATCCTTTGATCTCCAGAAAGTTTGTTATAATCAGGTTTGGGGTGTGTCGTCTTTACCACCAACTCCATTAGTTTCGTTTGAGGTTATCCAGTAATTTAGGCCGAATTAGTAGCTGAATAATTTAGTTATTTACACCCTGGCAGCTACATGAACTTTAGTACCGCAGTCATTATTTGGTAATTGAACTGCCTGTAATGTTTTAGAAGGCTGTGTATAGCACATACCAGAATCAGTTCTCAATGAACTGTCTCCTTGGGAGGGGGGGGGCATGATGGATATCAGTATTACTATTAGATCTACACAGTATACAATATGGTATAAAAGTATTACAGTGTAGGCCTGAGAGGCCTTGGTGATATTAGTAATCCCATTGTAAAGCTGAGGCAAAGGTGAAGTGCCAGTTAAATGGTGCATCTGCAAGTATGCAAATTACTGAAATAGATTTTGGTGAAACACAACCTTGTTAATGAATAGCACCGAGTGGTTGAATAGTGAATTATCAAACAATTTGAATAAATTTAGGTTTTTCCTTGACCTATTTTTTAAACCATGTAAGAAATCTAGGTCACGTTTCTAGGTATTTAGCACTAGTATGGGGTTCAAACAATTTTTGGCCATCTACAGCAATAGATACAGGTAAATACTGGTAAATTGTTAATTACATGCTTTTGCAAAGTTACAGATGTTATCAGATGTTTATAGTCTACAGATCACTGAGAGATAGACAAGATTTTGCTTATTGTATCACCAGGTACAATGTTTGATGTTTATCTGGTTATTTTACAGAATGTTTTTTTAGTTAGCCGTGCATTAAGGAGTGGATAGATTAGTTTGTCTGTCAGAGCTAAGTTTTCAGCAATTAAATCATGATTTTTTTACATTACTTTATAAAAACTGGTATTAGTTATAAAAATGGTATTACATTGTGGTTAATGAAAACCCATCATTAAGGGAAGTCTTCCCCAGCTGGATAACTAACTACTTTTGTCTTTATTACATCAGTCGAGTATAGGACGCTTTGATGGCGTTATGGTTAAAGCATTGTTCTGCAAACCTTCAGGTTGTGGAAGGGGCTCCGATGGTGCAGTGGTTAGAGTACTCCACTGCAAACCTCCAGGTTGTGGGTTCCAATCTAATTCACACCTGTGTTTGGAGGATGTTAATCCAGGGAATCACCACTCAGCCATATCTCCTGGGTGTGACCAGTCTCCAGGCTAGATTACTCAAATGACCACAACAGTCAAGTTGTGGATTTGAATCCAATTCATGGCTGTGTGAGACTGTAATCTAGGAAGTTGTTCTTCTTCAGTATGTCCCTGGTGTGATATGCACCAAGATTAAATAAAGTACTCAGTCAGTCACTCACCAGTTTTATATATATATATATATATATGTGTGTGTGTGTGTGTTTGTGAACTGGTGTCCATTAGAAAGGCAAGGTTGCTTTCACAGATAAATCTTAAATCTCTTATAGACATTATTTGGGGTATTATTATATTACATATTGTGTATTTTATCATATTCATTTGTTTGTATATTAAATCTCTTTTAAATCTCTTATAGACATTATTTGGGGTATTATTATATTACATATTATGTATTTTATCATATCCATTTGTTTGAATAGTAATCTCAGGGCCAAGATGTTGCCATTCTTAGTCTTAGCATTCTTGCAAGTGAATTTGATCCAACTCTGATTGTAGATATTAAAGTGAATGATTACCAATTCCCATGTTTACAGAGTGGTGTTATTTGCATCAACTTGAATCTCCCAGAGCTGCTTTAATGTTACTGTTGAAGTGCCATCAGTATTTGGAAGCCAGGCAGATGCTTTTATATAAAGAGTTATTTCTACAAACCGGGTTACATTTTTTAGGGTGTTTCCTTAAGGAATCAATTTTCTGTTATATATCACAGGTTTAACCGAGAGTGAGCGAATCGAACGGTTCACTCCACACACTCGATTATTTACTCACAATTCAGTTTACAAAAATGTAAATTTTCATTTTTTACTGGATGTACATAACTTTATGCTAATACTGGTATCTGTAAAAATTATCTAATATCGATGCCTTTTCTACTGTAGCACACTCCAGTTTAGAGCCACCATGTTTGTGGGGCTTATGTTTACATAATATGGCAAACATATCGTGTGTATTACTATTACGTTAAAATATTTACCTTTAATATTAAATCCTATACTATGTTATCGGTTCAGTAAGATCTAGATTAGTCAGCTGTGTTTTGTATATTTAGCTGATTTACATAGGTTACTGCAATAACGCTGGCCTGTTTACATGACTAGTTGTGTACTGTTCATTCAGTCTAATGGTCACCAAAGCTCTCCCACTGCTGCTGTCTTGTTAATGGCTTGATCAAGTCCGTGCATGCAAGTCTGGGAGTGACGTTTTATTTTATAGCATACAAGCTGCATTACTATTGTTCTGATGTACTCCCAGGAGTTAGCCTGTCTGTCTGACATATGTTAATCAAGGGTAGAATTACTTTGGACATTGTTAAATATACCTAGTGCCATTCGGATATATCACCAGTCTCTCTCTCTCTCTGTGTTTTCAAGGTTTTGTACACCTAGCAGACATATGAATGGTTAATTGTAGAGTGAAGCATTAGCTTTTATACCTATGGTTCAGATGGCTAAGAGAGAGAGAGAGCATATATATATATATATATATATATATATATATATATTGTATAGACATTTCCCATCCTTTTGTGCCATGAACTGCTTAGAAATATAATAATTTGAATAGTCTGATATTAATCTGGAACGATGCAAACATAATATTATAAATATTACAATTATATGTAGAGCATAAGAAGTTCATTCACACCCCATGATTTCTATCATGACAATAACATAAAGTCAAAAGATAATTAAATACCTAAAGGGCATTAGTGGACTATTTCCACTGATTATTATGACGTTTCCAAGATGAGGGCCCAGAGTTTTGTTACTGTTCTCAGTCAAGTGTATATATAGTCAAGACTGGTTGAGCTGCAGTCAAAGCTTGTTGCTATATATGGTGTGGCTGATTCAACTGAGCATTAGCTTCTGATATGTGAATGTCAGTTTCAAGTGAAGTAATGTGTTCTCTTATCGTAAGCTGCAGGCTAAAATGGTTTGAAATGTTGATGATGAGTTGATGAGATAGTTTGATGATTGATGTTCACATTTTATATTTCTCACAGGTATGGGCTACAGGCCACAGCCAGATTCAGAGTTTACCCTAATAGAATTTAACCAGGGCGAAGAAGACTCGTACAAAGTGTACACTGAGAATCTGGACAAATTTTTGTACAGTAAGTACAAAGCTCTTAACTGGCTTACGTCTAATGGGCGTTAAGGCAATCTGATCAATATGGTTTTCTATTACAAGTCTGCTGTGTAGTCAGGTAGTTTGGTCGTGCCCTTATCCAGATGTGTGTGTGTATTTGTATATTTATGTGTGTGTGTGTGTAAGCTTGGGTTTTGAAGAACGTTATTTCTTCTAGATTGAACATTTGTTGTTTGGGCCAAGTACAAGTATTTGTTTTTTCCCCTAAGAATGAGTTAACAGAATTATACTTCAGTTTTATAATGAATATTGATACATGTATGGGTTTTTTTCCTATCCAGGTTGGCACAGCATAGCCAAACTTTAGTCAAATCCAATAACCTCACAAACACCTGTGTTGATTCTTTTGTTGCAGTTAACATAAATCATACATGTGTACATTTACATCATTTAGCTTAAGCATACGGTTATGTGCACAAGGCTGGCTGTAAATCAATAGCAGGTTGTCACATTATACAGTTATATTGGATCTGTGAACCAACAGCTACCATACTAGTACGTAATAATCTGGACTTATCATGCTTCAGCAGAGTGAATAGTGATTTATTTGATTAGATATGGTGTATAATAAATACACCACGCTACAGCAGATTGGGGCCATGATTGTACCTCAGCATCCTGACTCTAGTGAAGATGGTAGGAGATGGCCATGGCTATGGTCTGAGGGTCAAATGGTTGTTGGCATATCTTGATACTAATGTTGTGAGATTGGTGTGCTGTTCCAAATAACAACAATAACAAGATCAGGCAGGCAGGCTTATTTGTAAGCACACACTGATGAATTTCCTTATTTGCTTGTGCATGCACCCCCCCCACACACACATGTATGCATTTTTGAGGCATGAAGTGATAGTATTATAATGTATTAATACTATGAGTAACCTGCTGCCTTGCATGACATATGATGTGCATGCTGGTCTATATTAGCAATTATCCAGTTTTCTTCAGACTTAGTGTCATGATTTAGGGTTTTAAATTAACACAGCGTCTTCCTGCATCTTGTAAGAAGCTACTGAACGGTGATGATGCTAAATGACCTTGGGGGGGAAGGAGTTAAATTTATTCCCTCACTCACTACCTCTCACTTTGATGGTCCATCACTGCGAATGCCCTTCTTTTGACCTTAGCTTGACATGTTTAACACTTAAGCTTGTTTCAGTGGCCAAAAACATGCCATATATTATACCAAACAGTCAGACATACCTTAGATGGGGTATGACTGGGAGACAGACAATCTGCTGTTAATAAATATATACCAGTCTACACCTATAAAAATGGTCGAACTGATCACAGTGTGGATGTTATCCAAGAATGTATATGTGCACCATGACCTGATCGTATAATAACTACGAATGCCTTAATTAGATGGCATAAATTCACGGCGTTAGTCAGTGTGTTGTGGCCTATCTTGTTTGGTGTGTTTTCCCCCTGGTTGGTGTTGTACTGGGTTTGGCCGACATGACATGGCGGCTGCTTGTCAGTGCCCTGGTTTCTTGTTGGCGGTTGGCACTTCTCCGGGTCCAAACTAATCCTGTTAGTGGCCACTCCGATATTACATCGTGTTCTCAATTAGATTTCGTTGATCAAGTATGCTTATTTCTCTGTGTTACTCCCTCCCCGCCTCCTTTCTACCTGTATTGGTCGCTGGTAGTGATGTGGCTGTGTAATATGCCAGCATTATGTCCATTGCTAGACCCATTTTAACCCCACCACCCCATAGGCTGGCCAATCTGATCAAGATGTCTGTCTTGGCATGTTGGGAAGTTTGTATTGTTGGTTTCAAGAATTTGTGATAATAAGACTATTTTGAATGGAGAAACATGATGGCAGAGGGAGAGAGAGAGAGAGAGATAGAGAGATGAACGTGGCCTTTGAAATAGAATTTTGATTTATTGATGTGTTTGTTGACTTCCATTTGACTCTCTCTCTCAGTCAGTCCTAAGTGAAAGTAGTTTTTTTAATATATATAAGCAACATAATCTGTACCACATTGACATGTATGAGGTGATGCTGTGAGTCCAGCCATGGTGATATACTATATTAGATAACCAAGGTCTTGTTTATGATGTCATTACATTCATATCACTATGTCATATTAGCTAGTGTTTGCACACGTCCAGGCTAATATCTAATATGAGGAGATGGTGCTTGTTTTTGAAGCTACAACAGGATAATGAGTGATGTTTGTTTCATATGATGTCACATTGATGTGTTATCTTAGGCAGACTCTCAGTCAAGGTTAAACATTTATGATAGGAAAAGAAAAGAAAAACCTTTATAGGACTCCAGCATTAAATGAAAGATTGTCTCTTTTATAAAACGAGCCATACAGAGAATCTGTGATGGAAGCCAGTGTTTGTATGGTATACAATGCTAAATTAATATATATATATATATATATATATATATATATATATATATATATATATTAAACAAAACAATATCCTAATTATTATATATATATATATATATATATATATATATATATAATTAGGATTTTTATTTCATATTAAAATCATATTAATTCATATTAATCCAAACAAATATACAGCTCTGTGAAGCTTAATTAACGGGTACACGTGGTACTTTCTGTGTAGAGTAACCAGCTCTCTCAGCATTCTAGATTCACAAAGATGTCGTTGAAACAGCGTTGTGGCAGTTGTTGATCAACTGTTGCCTTCAGTTCATTTTCACCGATGTCAGAAGCCACACATAATGGATGTGGATCTAGGTGTAGAATATGTTGACATTCTACCGAGAACCGATGAGGAATGCTGTATTATGTACCTGTCAGTGCATTAATTAAATCAGCACGACGCCAGAAGCCACATCACCTCTAAGCCGACAGCCACATCGATAGTCATGTGATTTCTGATTAATCTCATTATATAGGCGGCTAGTTTTGGTAGGTTCTGGTGGCAGGTAGGGAACCTTTTTCCAGCTATTCCTTGCAGGCTATTACATCTCTCCGGCCAGTCTGTTGAGTTTGTCCAGGTGGAAACTGGCCAGTCGTTGTTGTAGTATGTATAAACACCATCATAAATCATCATTGAGTCTAGAGTATTTCGGTTACCGTGTCAGTATATTGTACCAGAGTGATGGTGATGCGTTTTTCATTATGTATCTTTGAGACTATAGAGTGGCGTTTGAATGGTGCACCCTGTAGAGTGGTGTGCATCAAACTGTTAGGGACCAAAAGGATGTTCCCTTGTGGCCCCCTCAGCAATATGTCTAAAGTGTGAACAGAACACACGTTCCACTAGGTAGGTCATACCTTGTCTACCATACGGTGGGTGACACTGAGGTTCCGCGGTAACCCAATCAAAGCCAAGTTCTAATGGTGAAAATGGGATATGGTGGGAACTACCATTAACAGTTTAATGTTCCGGTGACGTGAAGTCGTGAGCTTTCATGGATCCTGGAAACCGGAAAATTTTAAAATAGGGGAGATTATGGTACCTTTTCCCTATCCATAAATACTTTAACCACTTGATAATTAAGGCACTGTTTTGATGTGAAGTATTGTCAATAATAATTAATTAAATATGGAGATGAGATGGCAGATCTGTATTCGCTGCAGAAGTGTACAACTCTCAGTAAGTTTGCTGGCCTTAGGACTTGTACAAAAGTGACAATAACGCTAACATTTCCTTGCTCTCTCACTTCCCCCCCATCTCTCTCTCTCTCTCTCTCTCTCTCTCTCTGTGTGTGTGTGTCTGAGTGTGTGTGTCTGAGTCGGTTAAGATTTAATGGCATCCTGTTCGCCATAATGCCATTGTCACATGCTGGGTGATCAATATGTTGGGCAGCTGTCGTGTTTCACCCACACACCATTACTGATTGAACTCTGAACGAGGGTAATGATTTTTTTGATGCTTTAAGATATCACCCTGATGTTATTGCTGACAGTCGCGTTGTTCACGATCAGCATTTGAGAATACACCGATCCCATTGCGAACACATTGTGTGAGTGCATTATACAGTTCATATACTGAGAGCTAGATGATTAAACATCTGTGAATGTCTTTTTATATAATTATAAGCAGAATATGATGATCTGATCACAGGCAAGAGAGAGAGAGAGAGTGAGAACAATTTATGATTTTGGTGATCAGTTTACAAACAGAGAGTTGCAGTCCATGAAGTTGAGCGGTTATGTAGCAATGACTAAGCATCTCAGAGGTTTTTGTTTATGGTGAGATAAGTCCGATACTAGATCAGATGACTGTTGTTTCATATCCTTGATTCGAACTCTGACCAGACTCCCAATAGGATACAATAGCTGTATGTGTGATAAATATATCGTGGCCATTTGAAGTCCTAGTTTTCTAGTCTAAAACCATGTTGTAACTTGTGACTAAAATATGATTATGGTTAAAATAATTATTTACTAGTGTAGCTTGCTTCGTGGGGTGAAGCCATAAAATTTAGCTTAGAAGGAAGTGGTTTTGAAGTACATCATCTCTTGAAAAGTTTAAAGCTGCTCTAAAAACTGACCACGTCCCTTCCATAATTATCATTTAATATTCTTAGTTAAGTTTTAGTAACATAATATTTAAAATTTTACTGTATATATTAGTAGTAGTATTAGTATTAAAAGAAATTAGACTGATCAATAACTTTTTATGCTGAGGCATGTAATATTTCACCAGTAACTATAGCTATAGATGTGTTAGTTAATATACAAAGGAGTGGTTTGGGATTGGGTTCATAATGCAGTCACTAACTGGCTTAGGGCTGGACTGGCATGATGGTGAACTACTGGACTGAGGACATGCTTGCGGTAATGGTAGAGAGAGAGAGAGGGAGAGAATGTGTGGGGGGTGGGGGGGAGGTAAGGATATTATCAGCTGGCATCAGATGTCCATCGGTGAATGATTGGCTCATCATGTTGTGGTTACAGAACCATTCTCTCTTCTTAAACTAGTTGTTTGTTGTCAGGGTAACTCCGGAGTAAGGCACTTATTTTAGCCTATTTATATATATTGTGTGTGTGTGTGTGTGTAAGTCTGTCTTGTCCCTGTTATGTAGGTTTAGCGGTTATGAAGGCATTTTCATGACAGTTGATAGCACAGATATTCATGTGACTGTATAATGTTTCAACTGATAATCTCAATTCCATAGGGAGCCAGGCAGCTCAGTGATGTATCAGAAGCAGATCAACAAGAGAACCTCTCACTTCTCGTTATGGGGTTTTAAACATGTGTTGTGTCTGTTTTATATATACCCTCAAGATGTTTTTATACATCTTAAATATTACTATTTTGGAGGCCTGTGTTCTGTGGAGGTGTTCTCAAATAAAGATCAGTTGGATAGCCTGATGTAGATGTAGGGAATGAAAACAATTAATTATCTGAAACAGGTATTACCTGGGGAAGAAGCATGATTACCTAGAACATAATTACTGCACCCTATTATACTGTTTTCCCAGGCCAGTTGACTCCCAGACCAGCTGTGTTAGGTACCAGCTGGCTGTATCCTATATACCTCCATTTTCTGTGTGTTTACTTCACCTCTCTGGAGCGTCTAAAGTCCCTAGTTAACCTTACCTGAGATGGATTAGGTTGCTACCGGTATTACTTATTTCTCAGGGGTTGGGGTCGGTATGGCTGACAGCTACCACCTTAGTATTGTGTATGATTGTTATTAATGATGTCAGTTACCTAGGTGACTTGTGTGCGTTTTGCGGAGCTATCTAGCGCGCGCGCGCGTGTGTGTGTGTGTTAGCAGTGTGGAATAAGCTACAGGCACAGGGTATCTTGTATAGTGAATTAAAACTTTGGCTGATTCATCAGTATACTGAATTCAGCGAAACAATCTTTCATTCTGAGACATGTGTAATGTCTCACCGTATCTAAAAACATCTTTATTGTGTGTGTGTGTTCAAATTGGCTGTAGAATTCACATTAACTGACCAGGGATAGGACAAGAACTGTCCTCAGGTTCTGACCTGGCAGATCTTTTCACTGCTGTGCACAGTTTGTCTGGATAGTCTAGCTGGATTGTGGCAGCCAAACACGGATGATGCACGCACGCGCGCACTCGCTCACACTCACACTCTGCCATTCATCACACTGTATGTGCATGTATTTAATACTGGCTGTTGCCATGGACAAGATGCTGTGATTCAGCGAGGTATTATTGGCATTTTTGGTTGCCATTTCCATTGCTATGACCTTGTATCTGCCGTGTAGAGGTCGGTGCTATGTTGAGGTTAGTGTGAGGTTGGGATGGTGAAGGAGGAAGGGTGCCCCCCCATGTCACGTGTTAAGACCATCACGCTCGTCAATAGTATGTACGTCGCAGAGGTGGAGTTTTTTGTTGACAATGCTAGGTGTGGGTCAAGCACATACATGGTGACTAGACCTGAATTCATTTTATGATAGGGAAGCATTCACAAATATGTACATAATTAATAGGAAGTAGGTAATATTGTGTGTGTGTGCTCTGATAAATCATATAGATACTGTAAAATATATTTGTGATTTGCCTGATCTGCCCTTTCAACAACTGCCAAAACACATACTAACGTATACAGAAAGGTGGATCGATGAGACAAAGTTATCTGCATATCAGATGTTTGTTCTATCCATAAAGGTATTTAAAAAACTTCTTGCATTTATTCAGTATTGGTAACATCACTTTATTGCATAATTTATGTGGCATTAAAACCAGCTTGAGTGAATTATCGAGATGTGTAGGTGTGTAGATAAGTTTTTAAATAGATAGATAGATAGACAGATAGATAGATAGATAGAGAGAGAGAGGGAGAGAGAGAGAGAGAGACAGTCTTTGTGATACCGTAGTCAGAGGGTTAAAAATTATCACTTTGATGCCCACAGCATCTCTGCTTTGATCTGTTGTGGAGTAGCACAGCCACATGTTGTGTAATAGCTTCAGATGGTCTGAGCTGTGTTGGTTATTAGGGGAAATGTTTGAGGAGATGGAGGCCAAGGAAGGATCCAGTCAGTGTTGCGGGAGGGCTTGTTGTAGTCTGCGTCAGTAATGCAGTCTTGATGGACAGGGGAGTTTGTTACTAGGGAAATAAAGCTTGGGTGCAAGCAGTAGTAGCAGCATTCTAGCTGTTTATCAGATTGCTATATGCTGGCAATATAGACCATTAGTCTGTCTGATGCGCGTTTCCCATTAGTGATAGTATTAATCTATGTTATATAAACCATAGGGATTGATTTGATGCTAGTCTGCATTTATTGATAAAGCTAGCGTATATTGTATATAAATCCAAAAAGGTAGGAGTCAATCTAAAGCTAATGTCCCTTTATTGATAATGCTAGTCTATCTTGTATGCAATATGGGCATCAGCCTGGCCCAGGTTTATGTTTAAAGTGTTAGTCTATATATTGTATGCAGCCCAACTAAATTTTATCCAGGCATTAGAATGTTGGAATTTGCAGACAACAGTTTATGTTTGCTGGTGGGAATTTTGTTTTCATTCATTTAATAAAATAATATTGTACTATAGTGTCATTTTTTAAATCATAGGATTATGAACCCAATTCCAATGTTAAAAAGGTTAGCTTCTGTCAACAGTAATAATGTAATTTAATGAAGAATCCCTACTATTAAGGAGCCATTTGACGCTGTTATACCCTAAATTTGCTTTTATAATTGAAAAGAAAAGGCAACTTATTCACAAAGTGGGTCACGTTATGGGTATCCTATTTATACTTTGGCTACCAGAATACTACCTCAGTACTTGGGACTGTCTGAGGGTGAGGTCTATAAAAATATGCTATATTTGTGTGTGTGTTTGTGTGTCATACTACAACAACATATTACAACACCTTGTTTCTTATCATCATACAAAGATTTAATATATCTCAGTGAAAGTAATTTATATCACGAATCTTACATTAAACCTACTAACTTGACAGAAGAATTAAGCTGAATTGAATTATACATTGTGTTATAATTAGCGTAATGTATTATGTATACACAGTGAACTGTAAATATGGGTCATCCTGTAACTAGATATGGTATTGTTGTAGTTGGGCTATTGTTTTTAAGAGGAGAAACAGGTGTGCATGTATGCATTCACCCACCCACACATTTGGCTAGCATTACATATTTTGTATTCATTTTAGATAAATAACAATGATGTTGAGTAAACTTGGATCAAAGATACACACAGCTGTTTTAGGAAATGCAGTGCAAGTTGTATAAAATGTGAACAACACCTTTAGGAGACACCTCTGCAGAGCTGAGCGTGATTTGGGACACCTTTTAACTATACAGTAAACTTAATATGCCTAACTGATTTTGAATGGCGAGGAGTTATATGGTGGCAATCATACTGTAATGGTGATGCTATTATTAAGATGGTTTCTTCAAATAATTTTCAATAAAAGAAGATTTGTAATTTTTCATGTTTTGGGGAACTGAATCCAGGGTTCCCAAGGACACACACACACACACACACACACACACACACACACACACACACACACACACACACACACACACACACACACACACACACACACACACACACACACACACACACACACACACACACACATGCTATGGCCTGTATCTTATTCTGTAGCATCTAACGTGATAAACACTTGGGAAGAGAGCACACACAGGCGCGCGCACACACACCAGTCAATATAATAATAAACCCAGGTGGTATCCTCACACAATTGTAGCTCTGCAAATACCAGTGTGTGTGTGTGTGGTTCTGATTGATAATAATCAGATGATAGATGTTGACCTGGTCCAGCACATCTAGATGTGATGATGCCAGTGTGTGCTATTGATACTAGAGTATGTTGGTCACACACAAACTGATCAATACTCTAGATTGAAGAGAGCAATATGTTGTCATGTTATATAGATTGGGACTGCTGCATATCAGACAGGCTCTCTAGCTACTGTGTTTGTGCCCTATCCTTAATGTGATCATGATGAATGGCTGTCTACCCCCCCCCCCACACACACGCACGCACTATCTCTCTCTCTCTCTGTGTTTGTGTGTGATTTATGAAGATAATTAAGAAACAGGTATAGGTGTTTATTAATAATTGGCCAAAATTATTCCTACTTTTGAAAATACAGCATATATTAGTACATAAAAATAAAATATATGTATAATTCTGTTAGTTCTGAGGGCAAGCAGCAATAGCAGAAATAGTTAATTAACTCGGGCGAAATAGCATGACTAGTAGTTCCAGTTGTTTAAACCTTATTCAGGTACATGTCTTATGTAAGAATATGATAGCACATCATTTCACACTCTATGCCAATTGTTATCAATCAAAATTCTTGGGCCTAACCTGTTACAGGATTCATTGAGCTTCTAGAAAACTTTAGAATTTTATTGTAGCTAGAATAGTTTAGAAAAACCCTTTGAATTTGTAATTTCCCATTGGAAATTTTGCTTCTGTGATGTAGAATTGTATATGTCTGTATCGCCAATTTCCATCTTTCTGATGATAGTTTGGTTTTGAAAACCTTTGAAAATTGTATTTTTACACTTTGGGAAAACCTCTACCTCTTTGAACCCTATTTGAACCTGTACAAAGTTGTGCAGAATAACAAGAACAACAAAATCTTGGAAACAATTATAGTATGTCATGTGTCAGTAATAATAGTTTGCGTGGTCTTCAACCTTTTTCTTTGTGATTTTTATGTGTCTCATTGTTCTTTATTACCAGAATATAGTGATGAGAACCAAACAGAAGCTGGTGCCATTGACTGTGATCCCAGTGACCCAAATCAGGATTACCGTGATCCTAACCTGGCCTGTAAATATTCACTCAGTCGATTGGGAAGCGAGTGCGTGTCTGAGAAGCATTATGGCTACGATGTTGGCAGGCCATGTGTTATGCTTAAGATGAACAAGGTATAATTAACAGCCATGAAAGATATGATTGTGTATGATGTTTATTTTTAAACTCTTCTAGGCCGAGGGAGGCTGATTTAGAATCTTAATTCCATTCTTAACTTACTTGTACACAATCAAATGCAAAATATTAAATGGGCATATATGGAATCTTGTGGCTTAATTTGGTCTAAAATATTTTGGGGGTTATATGTATTATAGAGGACTGTATTTACAATAATGCTTTAATGTATCAAGTTCACCACCAAACCATAAGAACAAAGGACTTTTTCTGTTGATGGTCAATACTGACTTGCATACTGATGAACCTCTATGAACATAGCTGACCTTTACTGAAGATGACCTCACCCATGAAAAGGCCCATAATTTTTGGGTGGTCTCTTGGATATAATCTTCTTTTCCCCAGTAATTTATCGTGAAGGGTTTTAGCTCTTGCCCACAGCACACTTCATTTCATGCCGACTGTGTTGTATTATTGTATGTCATTGTCAATAATGATGACATGTGCAACCTGTGTTTGTATGTCCTCATTTGCATAACTGACACAAACAAAACACTTCAGACCGGATGTCAAAAACAAGTCTCCTTTAAACATTGTTCATTAGAGGTGAACGAAATGGTTTGGTAGTGATTTTGATGCCTGAAAGCATGGATTTTTCAAGAATTCATCTTATAACATGAGAGATGTATTTGTGATGTAGTAAATAAAAATATAATTGTAAGCTGGTTAATTGATAGTTTACTAGATATAAACTTAATGGAAATTTCTTACTAACTATTTAATGTCAGTATTATGTTACGTCAATTATGTTAATTTACAGGCAGTAGCTAATATGTATTGTTTTGTTTAGCTCTTTAACTGGGAGCCAGAACCAATGAACAATGAGTCTATACCAGCTGAACTGAAGGACAGATACAAACCAGGATATGTTGGTGTGACCTGTGAGGGAAGGGTATGTATATAGAACAGTGTCTGGTTTATGGCGAAGTGTTTGTCCATCCAAAGTTACCAGCATGTGATTGTGTGTCAAGCTAGTTTTTAGAAGATGCTGGTTTAACATTTGTGTATACAACATAGTAGTCAGTGGGTTGGTGTAAATCGTTTGTTAGTGTTAACTGATTGGTTGCCATTTCTCCTACCATTTGCCTTTTGTCATCTTTCAGAAATATCTGTAAATTTCTGTATTTCTGGTATCTTTCTAATGAAAAGGACTTTTTGGTGTCTAGAGATTTTACCTGACCTTCTATCAGTTGAGAGCGTGTTAAAGTTCCCAGTGCTGTGTGGGCACTCCAATAGTCTAGTGATTAAAGTACTGAGCTGCAGATCTGGGTTCAACTCCCAGTCACACCTGTGTCTGGTGGATATTTCCCCAAAAGGTTGCACCTCAGCCATGTGTTCCAGGTGTGACCCTTGCCAAGGCTAAATAGCGCATTTACTGACTTGTCAACTCCCTATTCTGTTGGTCATACCTTTATGAGCTACCCTTTTTTATCAATTCTTATCCTTTGATCTTCAGAGTGATGCTGACAGAGACAACATGGGACCTGTCGTGTTTTATCCATCAGCTGGATTCGATGCCTCCTTCTTCCCATACAAGAACCAGAAGGGCTATGTAGCACCATTGGTCATGGCGCAGTTCACACGCCTGCGTCTTGGCACATTGGTGATAGTTAACTGCAAGGTCTGGGCAGAGAACATCTACCACGACACCAACGATCGTGCTGGAAGCGTCCATTTTGAGCTGCTAATGGACTAACGTTTCTTGCATAAATAGTTTAATAGTCTGTGTAAGTGATACCAGTAATGTTTCACAGTATGTAAATTACCATTTGTGTAAGTGTCATTAAAAAATCTTTTTTATTGCTTATTTTTTTGTTATCTGTATTTCTTTCCCCTTAAAACGATACCAACTTAATCTTGCATATGAAATGGTAGAAATTGAGGTTAGGTGTGTACGTGTTAAAAAATTTGAATCAAATTCTGAGAATTAAATGTGGTACTCATTCCTTGCTCAGAATCCATCATCTGGTTTCAGATGGCTATCTCACTAGCTGTTGTACATGTGAGGAGCATGCTGATTGGAAATAGTTTTTTTTTCATTAGTCCTATGTTGTTTTAAAATGTGTACAGCTGTCAGATTTGAATGCTTTTTAATCATACCAACAGTTTTAATATACTGCTACTATGTTAATTCACTAATTTATGGTGGTACGGCTTCGAAATTTCTTAATTCGTATAACTGTTAGTGTGAGGTTTATTTTCATCAGTCGTCTTTGTGCTCGTTGTTGGGGGGTGTGAGATCTGTGGAAAGGGTTTTTTGTTCATTTGGACACCAGTGATTGGTGTCTAGTGAAGAAAAACTGGTTTGCTGTGGTCCCTCTGTTGTATGTATGTGCGTCTGTGTACATGCATTTCAGCTTTAACTTCTAACCAGCACTGTTTACTCAGCTACCTGGAGCCTATATATATATATATATATATATATATATAAATATATATCGGTTGGACAAGTGTACAGTAGCAGTGAAATATGGCTCCATCTACTGGCCATTATGTTGTGTTTCTAGAATGCAAGTTCATCAGTTAGAGAATTGGTGTGGGTGATGGATACCTCACTTGTAATGAAATCTTCAGTATAATGTTTGTTATTACCGCTTAATATCCAGCACAGTGTTAAATAATGAGATTTGTTACTAAAATGATGCACTATGACTGCTTTCATGTAGTATATTGTGTGCAGTGTCGGCCTTTGTCATCAAGTATTTATATGTATGAAACATGTAGCATATGTGTAAATATAGGTATAACTTTGTAAATATATGCTACTTATGCATGCATGCAAATTCATGAATGCTCACACACACACACACACACACAGACACAAATGCACATGTACCCATACTTGTGTTTATTATTTGGAATGTGACATTTTTCACCTATAGTTCTAGTGTTGGTATGAATTAGTCTGTTCTGTCCTTTTATGTTCATTTCCGTATGCAAATTATTATGATGATGTTGCTTGTTGGTTTTTTACATGGAATATCATCAAGTGCCAACAATTAGCTGTGAGTGTGTCAACTAGCGAATCTTTGGTTTATGAGTATTATGGCACAGCACTGTCTGAGTAGATAGGTTAGCAGAGAATGTCAGCTTTTATTGTCATACTATTTAAGTGTCTATACATATACACATGTGAATGTATGTACACACACACACCTGAGGTAATGATATTTTCAAATAAAATGGTTTAATTAAGCAGCCAAATTGAAGATTGTGCCGATAAAGATAATGTGTTATGTTCTTTAAGCCCTAACACCATATATATATATATATATATATATATATATATGATAAAAATCCACTTTAATTTGTATTAAGTCATTAAGCCTGACAGATTGTGTCAGCTATCCTATTTACTCTCTGTGCAGCAACAAATACAGTCTTATAGCGAATCAAACTATATCTTGATGTGATTTTTTTCTCTTTTTTGTATTCTATCTGGTCGTTTTAACTGCTTTACTCTTTTGTTATTCGAATGAAAGCATCTTGCATCCATTTGTGCGACTGTAAACCTAATAGCATCTCATCATTATACCCGATGATGATGATGATGAGTTGTGTTATGCCTGAAATATTCATTGTTCACATCGTTAGATCTCAGATGGTGATTTTTGTGCTAGAAATGTTCAGCTTATCACACGCGTTGCGTAGCCTATTTTGACATGTTTTATCATATCCCAGACAACTCCTGTTTTAAAGTTTTAGCAGAGTGCAAAATATGTGTTCTGTACATGTAAATCTAGTGTGCAAGAACAGTGGCATCGCCCACGGTATTGGGTGTTGCCATTTACATGGTAGCAAGTAGGTGAAGAATTTTTTAATTAAGCATTCCCCTTATATGATAATCGCATAATCTGATGACATAATAATCGTTTTCGCTGTGTACAATGATTCATGTATTGCCAGTTAATTAAGTATTCAGTTTTCTGCTATGTTTCTGTATATTATGTATTCCTTTCTGACTGGAATAACCAAAATATGGTAGCTGCTCGTCAACAGCTTACAACGAGCATCCGATTGTTGAATTTATTTCTGGGGGGTGGGATGATTATTAGAAACGCGAACGTTTCAAGGTTTTGCTATTGCTACTAGTAACTTTACTGTAATATTTTTACTTCCTATGTTGTGGTAGGCGCACAAGAACAGTCTTGTAGTAGTGTTGATAACCAATTTAGACACCTGTTATTTGGGTAGGATTTTTAAGAAAAAAAAACAACAGTTCGTCTCAAAGTTGGTGTGCTGAGCATGTTATTGTGGTTGTGCAGTGTGCGGTGGGATGAAAAAACTAGGTGTTCGTGGCTGGAGGGAGGTGGATATGTCATTCGCTTTCTATGAAGGTGTCTGCTACGGGCGTGACACCTCCAGGACCTGGGCCTCGTGGATCCTGTGCTTGAAGGTACATCACCCGTGTGGAAGACTGGCCAGGTTGACTGGCCGATTTACCGGGATTTTAGAACAGGTTGAGGTCAGATTGGCGAGTCGTAATGGGTTGGATGGAGTGATAGGCTTGAACTGGTTGACCTATTCAGGGACAAATAATGCGGTGATATATAACTGTATGGTGATAATAGGATTGCTGTGTGATAATAGATAGACCAGCAAACTGGTTCTAACAGAAGCAACGAGGTTCGTGAACGTGAGAGTGTGTGTATATAAGATTGGAACATCGGCGCATGACAAACTTCAAGCGAAAAATTCTTTGTTTTATTACTTGTACCCTAGAAAATATTGGGCAATAAAACATATCAATAATGCTGATGTTTTTTCTTGTATACTGTATGTCTGATATTGATGAATGGCGGTAGTTGTAACAGTAGTAATGGTAACTGTGAAGGCTTCATTGATTCCACGCAGCATGGTTGGAGTGACAGTCTGTAGGCATCATACATATTTGTCCATACACATCAGAGGGGCCCTCCTAGTTGGTAGCATGTTGGACCACAGATCGCTACCAACTGAGTTCGAATCGCGACGTGGGCATATCTGTGGTAGTAAAACATCAACCATTAACTATACATATTAGATAATTTAAGACATTCTATAGATAAAAAATAATATAATTAATAATAAATGAGTATCGCACACACAAATTAAAAAAAAACGCACAGATGTCGGTGTATGTAGTTTTAAGAATAAGCTGGATTGTTAAAAAATGTCTTCTGGGGGGAGGGGATGATTCAGGAAATGGCGAGATTACATCTTTTCTAAGCCTGTCGATACTATTGTAGTAGTAGTAGTAGTAGTAGTACAAACGATCTTGTATAACCCGATTTTTGAAATACCGACATCCCTATCCAAATTGGACTTGCTTGTTATTATCGAATTTCTAAATCGATGTTAAATATTCTGGATAGATCAGCCAACGTCTATTCTGAATATCTTGTCCCAATCGCTGGGAGGACGTTTGGATGGCGCGGCGATTAGAACGCTGCAATACAAACCTCAAGGTTGTGGGTTCAAATCCGACTAACACTCGTGTTGGTAGGGGGCATGTTTCGTTCGGCAGACGCCATAATTGATATATCACTGGTGGTAGTTACCAGTCCAGGCAGGTGACGTTATATTGTATGTGTGTGTGTGTGCGTGTTGTGCAAACAAAGACGCCACTAATTAGATTTAATACAAAAGAATCAATATGCTGGATAAAAATGATTAAAATGGATAAACGCTCAATTATTGATAAATATTGTACAAAAATTAATTGTCTATTGCATGGAGTTACACTTGTCTAGTATTAACACCTTTCTTTCTATTATCTAGTGTGCTATAACAGTTTGTTAATCGTGATTTATAAACAACGGTGTTATTCTGCACCATTCACAGTGAGCTTCGGTGGCCTGGTGGTGTTAAGCACCTGGCACTTTGTGCCAAGGGTCACCGGTTCGATTCCAGCAGTGGATCGAAACTTTTCCAGGGTTTAATTTCTCGGCTCACGACATCGTGGGTGGCTAACCACGTTAAATGGCGCTGTCGTCTTCACTGAATTATTAAAAATAAAGGGGGACGTTAAAGACCCCCTGAGGACGTGAAATACTCTGGCAGCGACCACCCTCAGGGTATTTCGGTTCCATCTTTCCGTACGGCTCCCCTGTGAGTGGTGGGGGAGGTGATTTCTCAACCACTCCAACATAGAGGCTGTGCCGAATAAGCGACAGTCTGGGAATTCTCCCCGAACAACAAAACAAAACAATTCACCATCCACAATTGAACAACACAGTCACACTGCTAAGACTTAAAATCGGTGCTAACCAATGTGACGTCTTCAAAATATAATATGAATCTGTACTGTGACGTTGTTATTTTTAAGATTTTTCAAAATGATTCCAATTTTCTCTGCAGTAATTACTGGGACATTTGGGCTATGTTTATCATCATCGAGCTGGCTATTTGAATTAACCGATCATCCGTTTAAACACTAGTAATAATGGTTGTTATTGCTGTTGAACAACTTAGAAGTACGATTTAAAACCCCGTTCTGCAAATAGCCCGGTTGGCGTGATTATATTATACAAAATGGTCCCGAGAATAATTGGAACTGAATACGAAACAAACCCGTCAGGAGGAATTGAACAGACAACCTTCTAACGAAACGATGTCGTTAAATAGGACTGTCGCAATAATGGGATACCGCAAGATTGAGTTGTCGGAGCATAGAGGTAGATCTCTCTGTGTAACACACACGGAAGCGTGCGCATGAGCACACACACACACACACACACAATATATATATACACACACACACACACACACACACACACACACAGAGGCGGATCCAGGATTATTTGGGTGGTGGTCTAAACAAGGGAGAATGTTATTATGCCAGGCACAAATAGCCGAGGAGGGGTGGATTAGGGAGGGGTCTTCCCCCTTCTCTGTGGAAGAAAAATGGAAATCAGGTATAATGCTTAGATGTCTACAAAATCCGAAATTTTCGAGTGCATAATGTGTATAAATACTGGGAAAAGTAGACATTCCTGTGAAGAAAGTCCCATGGTATGAGACTTGGTGTTTGGCTCAGTGTATCTACAGATTGTTAGGATTAATGGGGGGTTACTTGATTTGTTATTAGAAATATGAAAGTGTCCTCAGTCATAATATGACATATTGTGCATTATGTAACTAAATATTAAATAAGCAGACTGACCATTTATTTCAAGGTGCATATTTATGAGAAAGAAACAATGATGTTTAAAATATTTATTACCTGATGTAAATCTACGTCAGTTAGTCGAAAAGGCTGGCCTTAAACAAACGTCTAGATTGTTCTTTACCTCGTTAGATGTGGGAAGCAGAGTACATCCCAATACCAGTAAAATTCTAATGTTCGGAAAGGAATCTGGATCTGCAGATACAATAAGTATTTCATCAAAGTATCAGGTAAATCGGCCCTGTCAGACTGCCTGGAACACATATTGAGTCATTTGAATAAATGATTATCTAATCACCTGGGAGTTAGCAGGTCGTCATGCCATGATTCAAATTGCTCTGGGGAGCCATCCCTAGTTTGACCATTAAAGATGGTATTAGACTCAGCAAGGCACTCACTGGCCAGCAGTTGTCTGCAGATAAATGGTTCTGCAACCGTTGCAGTAAGATACCAATAAAAGGAAGGCTAATTGAGCTCTTGTACTAAAGAAGAGGTGTGTACATTCGAACTATTACACTGAACCTTATCATCCCTCAAACATTGAATCTCTTATTTGATATTGTCAATCATTGTGTATGCCTCAAAGACGTCAATATATCTTCTTTATAGTTTAGCTGACAACACTGTTACATAATCCAAACTATTCTTTAATACTGTGAAGCTAACGACAACGCCAAAACTCTGCCGACTACTTTTCATACCACGAGTCGTAGTATTGGTGTCACTATCCTAATTTCATTAACCCCTGGACGAACACGTGGATTACCCATAGCCGCAAGGCAGGTGACCACGTGTTCATAAAGCTCACCAAATGTTTTCAAACAAGAATGTCTTTCAACCCAGTCTGTCTCGCACAAATCTTCAAGTTTCTCGTGGTGAGTATTGGGGCAATATTGTTTGAGGGCAAGCTCCAGGAATATTTGCCTCTTGGGAGAAATGTAAAAGAATTGCACTTACCAAGTTACGTGTATTATTTAACAGACGAATCACAATCATACTTCATTTGATACTAAGTAAAATGTCTGTTAACTAATAATACTATCAGACACACAGTACACAATACTATAAATGTGTGGTTAGTTAAGAATGACAAATTCGCAATACTACTAGTTATTATATCGCCAAATGATAAATTGCAATTAAAGATGGAGGATCCCTACTAGAGATGGCGGTGGTGTTCTCCCTCTGAGAGGGGGGGGGGTACTACCCCCCCCCCGTAGATCCGCCACTGCACACACAAATACACGAAAATGGTGAGATTGAAAATAATGTCCAGTTTTGGTACGAGCCTACAGTTAACTGAATCTACTGGTAAACAACGAAGAAGGGGGGGGGGGTACTACTGTGACAAAGGGCTTCTATTGTCTCTAATCTCACCACAGTCTTTTGCTCTCCATCTATCTCTGTCTTTAAAGGTTAAAGGTTATTTTGGGCGCAGTAGACGTTCTTAATTTTTAAAGACTGTTGACTCCGGAAACACCAACAGGCTAATATTGTTGTTGACTTTGGTTTAATGCCATCCTGTGTCAATGGAAGGCGTCTCTACTTCAAACAAAGAGCCTTGTTTGGCTCAATTCTATTCCAAATATTTTTTACGTGAATAACGTTCTGACTATATATATATATATATATATGGTGTGAATATATATAAATCAAATACAACTGTATAGAGTGTATATATATATATATATATATATACTCTATACAGTTGTATTTGATTTTCCGATAATATCCGATAAATTATTATGAATTATTATGTACTTTATAACAATATTTTATAACAATATACTCGCCATTTAATAAAAAATTTCATGACAAAATAATGTTTTTGAATATTATTGACGAATAAGATATGATGATAAATAATGGAACTATGTGATACGTGAACCAATTTCTGGATTTATCAATTTTTTCTATCTGCGTGTGTACGCGAGCGCGCGCGCGCGTGTGCCTGTGCGAATAAAATGTGAATATTAACTAGTTCTTTTGCGTATTCACTATTCACGTGCTCTTTCATGTTCTCGTTGTTGACGCTGTCAGACGACCTTGAACATTATGGTAAAATGTAATCGATAAATAATTCCTCCTTACATTACGGCCAGAATTCAACCGTCCCAAGGGCAATCTTAATACAAGTGATAAACACACACACACACACACACGCACGCACGCGCACACACACACACGCACGTTGACCAAACAATATATCAGGCGAGGCCTGCGTGATCCAGGTACCAGATGTATGGTTTGTTTACGGACGTGATAACTAATGTGTTGGCGAGAATGTCCGGGACGAAACAGTGCAGAGTCCGGAAGATAACTGAAGGGTAGAAAACAGCTCATTTGATGTCTAAAACGAGTCTTGTCTAGTCTCGACGCTGGTGATTCACGTCTGGTACATGTAGTCGAAGGAAAGAGATTCCCCAAGGATGTGTATTCTTCAGATTAAAAAGACACAGACCAAGGTAGCATTGAAATTTGAACCCCAATTTGGAGGCCTGTAACGTAGCGAGCTACCAACTTGATACCAGATCGAGCGTCCATATCAGACCAAAATATAATTATCAGTATAGGTGGCGCCACACGATATCCCCAACATGGGGTCTCGGATCCCGGTCAATTTAAACCTCGATTACGCGTGACGCGATTGGATAACGGGCGTTTCGTCGGTGCAGTGGTTAGAGCGCTGCTTTGCAAACGTCCACCTTGTTGGTTCGAATACGGCCTAGACCTGTGGTAGTGGGTTTTGTTTCCTTAGGGCGCCGCCTTTAGGCCCTATGTCCCCGGTTTGACCTGGATCGAGGCTAAACGATTTGAACTGAACTGAACTCGATCCAGATACTTGGAGAGTTGTAGAAGTTTTAAGTATTTGTGTAGAAAATAACAACATCTACTATTATTGGCCACACGTCTCTCACCTGTGCCTTAAAAACACCTCCACAACCAAACCAGTGACAGCGGTTTCTTTTTGCACTTAGAAATGTTAAATTCACGCACTGAAACCTGTCTGTAAGGTCCAAGCCTCCAACTCGATGCCTCTATCACGGTTGATACGAAGTATCCTGACGTCTCGTGTGTGTACACACACACACACACACACACACCTGTGTTCCCGTTGTTGACTTCTGTCATTTCCACACGACGGCATTTAACGGGCTTGCTGCGTGACGCTGTCTGATGAAGATTTTCATATTTGAAAGCGTGAAATAAAGGCCTTAAGATTGTTACGTGATGCAGTACTTATCCGAACTACAAGCAAGAACTATAAGCAAGACATGACGATGGACTATTAAAACATAAATTGTTGAAGTATCATTTTGTTAAATAATTTCATCAGTTTACAGGCATTTACCGCTAAATCACCTGATGACAGTGTGAACGTCTTAGCTCAGTTGTTTAAGGGCTGAACTAGAAACTGCAACGTTCTTGGATTGGATCCACTTACCGATTACCACTGGCCTTTCACCTACCTAATCACGTAAGACGTATTTCTACAGGATTATGATTCTAAAAATAATGTAACTGTCTTGGTTGACAATATCTGGCTTTGTCCACTCAGCCCTAGGTCAGTATCTATTTTAGTCCACTCAGCCCTAGGTCAGTATAGTCTTCAATCCACTTAGCCCTAGGTCAGTAGCTAATTTAGTCCGCTCAACCCTAGGCCAGTATAGAGTTCAGTCCACTCAGCCCTAGGTCAGCAGCTAATTTAGTCCCCCCAGGCCTATGTCAGTATCTACCTCAGTCCACTCATTCCTAGATCAATATCTATCTCAGTCCACTCAGTCCTAGGTCAGCATCTTCATCAGTTCCATGAGCCCTAGGTCAGCATCTACACCAGTCCACTCAACCATAGGCCAGCATCTACACCAGTCCACTCAACCATAGGTCAGTATCTACCTCAGTCCACTCATTCCTAGATCAGTATCTACCACAGTCCAGTCAGCTATAGATCGGTATCTACCTCAGTCCACTCAGTCCTAGATCAATATCTATCTCAGTCCACTCAGTCCTAGGTCAGCATCTACATCAGTCCACTCAACCATAGTTTGTATTTACATCACTCCACTCTACCCTAAGTCATATCTATCTCAGTCTACTCAAGCCTAGGTCAGTATCTACGCCAGTCCATACAGCCCATGGTCAGTTAGTATATGGCTCAGTCTATTCAACCTGACTGTTTTAAAGGCACGACTAGAATTTACCCCTAGAGATCACTCATGTGTGTGTGTGTGTGGTTATATATATATATATATATATATATATGTGTGTGTGTGTGTGCGTGCGCGCGCATGAACAACGGCAAAATAAGAAACAATTTATAGACGAGAATCTTTGGGCTGTCAGTAATTTTTGAAGTCGGTTGTTATGCCTTTGTGATCGCTCCCTCCTCTCTCTCTTTCTGTATATATATATATATATATATATATATATATATATATATATAGAGAGAGAGAGAGAGAGATCTATATATATATATATCTTACGGTAAAGCAAATCGACTTCTCCGATATAATATTATTACGTCGTGTTGCCCGTTTGGCGATTTCGTTTGGAGAGAGCTCGATCCCTTCTCCAGGGTCGCTGCCTATCCAATTAACTCCCTGACACGTTCGCCAATAGAACGACACCCCCCACCTACCTCCAACCCCCTTTCTCTCTTTCTGCGATGTTCGAGAGCCCCCCTAACATCACACCATTACCTCGGCTAGTAGTCCTTGGCCGATGTGTCTCCCGGGGGAGGGCACCATGCAGTAGGAGACCTACCCACCGTCTCGTGTTTTGGCCAGGAAACGAAGTGCTCAGAGCATCCAGTGGGCCGTGCGATTGATAGACCGGGGAGGTGATCGATCCGCGATCGATTGGCCAATCAATCGCATCACTTCGACGCGGCCAGGACGGATGGTTGATACGAAGCCCGCATATCGCATTAAGAAGATTATACCGGGCCAGCGGCGGCTAGCCATCGGGTTTTAGTTGGCGAGAAAACGATTGTGGTCGGTAACTGACCCGGTTATAGGTCGGAGATTGGGGCGGGGGGGGTCCAGACGTGGGGGAGAGTTTTGGTAAAAACGTCAACATGGCAGCAACTTAGATAGATATCGCGAAAGTTGGAAAACGGAGTAAAACAAAATCCGGTTCTGGTTGACGAATGCCGGATAGAAATAACTCCTTCATGAGTAATATATATCCCAAATAACTCTCCATGTGTCAACTGGTAATGTATTTGGTCATAGATCTCTAGCGTCGATTTTCAAATTCCGGTTTTACTGTGCTGAAATGTGTTAAGAAAGCCTGGGACCACACACACACGTTATACACAAATCATTTAAATTGTGGGTCTTCTCTCCCTCTCTTTCTCACACACACACACACACACACACACACACACACACACACACACACACACACACACACACACACACACACATACACACACACACCTACGCTATACATAATTCATTTAAATTGTCGGTCTTTTTGCGATATCCTCTTGTGGAGCAACAAAACTTAGACTGAAAAAATGATAGCTAGTGGCCACATTAAGTTTTTGTGTGTGAACAAAAGTGGCCGCAAAACAGCGGATTTTACATGGCGGCTTTGATTAGGCAAGATGGTAGCGCCATTTGAACGTATACCTAACGTAGTGAGCAGAGAAATTAAACTCGGAAGCAGCCAGAAAAATGTTTCAGAAAACAATTTTATAACTCTATACCAACCATCACAAGGATTTCACCCGATGACGACGACGACGATGATGATCAAAATTTAAAAATTGTTTACATCTCGCACGATCCATCAAGTCATTTTCAAGAACCTCGCCCTGAATAAACTGCTAACAAGATGGAATATGTGGAAAGAAAGGCCGGTAAAGAGTGACATTGGAAGACAAAAGTGATGTGTTGTTTTATAGCCACATCTAATGCAGATGGTGGGATAAATGTGGCATGAAATAGAATGAGTGAATGCTGAATTGCCTTTCAGCTATTACTGCGACCAGAATTTGAACTCCAGTCCTCGATGTCTGTGGTCAACTGCGCTACGAAGACGACCCCGTCAAATTGGAGATAACCTAACCGCGAAAGAGTTCCGAGTGACGAAGTCGGCAATATAAGACCTGAGGCTAGACAAAAGCGGTCAAAATCTGCGAAGCTGCCATTGTTGTCATTGCTACTTTGTGGTTCAATACCGTTCCGCGAATTTAATTATTTTTATTGTTGGAGGAGCCATGAACGATGAAGCTAGGGAAGCCATCAAGGCGTGAGGATACGGATGAGTATCAAAGGACGACGTGTGAAAACCTTGTGATGATAGGAAATTGCTGGATACGTAAGGCCAACGAAGTGGAATACCGAAGAGAAGCCAGTAGTTGGAGTAGCCGGCAAAAGCCAATAATAACGGGGGATACAAGATGATAAACGTGCAACGGAGTAACCTATAAAGAATATGATTGTGGATCAGGCAGAAAAATGGATATTATGACATTGTTCGATTTAATACTGCGATATATTGGTCTAAGGTTAGCGGAATAGAAATGGGGGACGGTTCAAAACGTTGCTATATTATAAAGGCTGGCGATATGGGATATTGTGGGAAATAGTTTATAATAATAAATGCCGATTTAATTTCGGCAATATATTTATCATATTCCGGTATGGACCATTTAATATTTATTATTACTAATACTATTTTTACTACTACAACAACAACTACTACTACTTCTACAACAACAACAACAACAACACATACAACTGATACTTCTATTACAATAATAAATTATCTGAATGGCTGTTAGTAAAACGTATCTGGCAACCTCAGATTGGATAATGCAGCAAGAATTAAGGAATGGGGCGGATTAGGGATAATAAAGGGAGGACATTTGGGCCCACCCACCAATCTGGCCAATAACAATCAATCTAGGAAATGAGCCAGTAAAACTATATTGATCCAGAAAGCATGACGTGTGTGATATGGGCAAAGTGTCCATAACTGATAGATATTGATCTTATGGATCCATTAAGGATAATAAAAATGAATACACCATTTAACCCAATTTAATATCTGATAGTTTCTCATCAACTATTAATCGATTAGATAGAATTTGATAAAAAAACGGAATGATTCTGAAATGTTCAGAGACCTTTGAATAGTTTTTATTGGGGGGCGAACTAAATATTCGTTATTCGGGCTCCGCTCTGGTCACACGTGGGACGGATGGAAATAAATCTCACAGGCACAGACGCGAGCCGGATTCTAACTTATATCCTGGAATTGCCGCCATAATACTCTAAGAACTGCGCCATTGAAACACCCTGACAATGTGAACGAGACACATAGCCAAGTATTAATACGGTCGTATGCGTAAATCTGACTTAATGGATATCAAATGCACAAGTTTGGTGTGTGTGTGTGAAGATATTAATTTTGCAAATTACGCAGTTTCTAGCGGAGGCGAGCTATTTAAAGGAACCGTCAGCCTTCATTTCAAACATTCAGGACTAATACATTTATGTTCGCAGATAACGTAAACGATTTAAAAAACGATCACACACATATTAAATAATCCTGTTCAAAGTGCTGATTAATCGACTTTTAATGACCCGTGGAGGGCGGCCCTTTGAAGCTAAACAGAGACTGGAAGCTCCTGAATACTGACATTACTTGAACCCAGTAGTTTGACCGGAACTCTGAAGAGCCCGCACAAAAGCATGTTAACAAGCGTTAGCCATAGAATAATTCCAGAACAAAACGCAATTGTCTTGTTAGAATTAGGCTATGAATGACACACAACCATATCAGTTCGAGCCAGAGAACATTTCAAGACGATTCCGAAAAAAAGGGGGACATCATCGAATAAAGTGCGAGGAGAACCGGGAACACCAAGTGGTGTCTATGTGAACTCTGTGTACTCCCGAGTCCTGGCCCAAGTGACGTCAGAGCACTTGACTTTTCTCCTTCCCGTCTTCGAATCTGGCATTCGGTGCAGCCGTAATGGCGCCCCTCCAGTAATTTGGATTATTTCCCTATATCTATAATATCAAGTATATTTCGTGAATATGATTGGGCGCCTCCGTGGTCTAGCGGTAGCGTGTTGGACCACAGATCACTACCACCCGTGTTCGAATCTCGGCGTGGGCATATCTGAAGGTTGTTTCATCTTTGACTTCGCTTCATTACCTTTGAAGGTCGCTCGGCCCATTTAGCCTACCTTGTGCACAAAAGTGGCCGTAAAACATCAATCATCATCATCATCATCAATGTGAAGACTATTGTTGAAGTTTTGGTTACTGGTCTAAGCATTACACATTTAAGAAATATTATCTGAGGGTGAACTGTCCCTTTAAAGCTTTCCTACTGCTGAGTAGCTGTTATCAAACATTTGCCCAAATTTAGTGAACAGTGAATGAATTGACGACACCCAAAGATTAATAAAAGTCTGTTTGATTTCGGTATTTAGCAAACATGAACACACTAGCAATATAATTGTTATTTCCTTTCAGTTAAATATAATTTACCTGTCCAGTTTTCTTAATTATATGTTTTCAGGTAACACATATATAAAATTAATGGTAAAATTAATTAATTAGTGAGTAATGGTTTATAGCAATAATATATATACAGTAATATATACATGTATATTACTTTCCGATGCCGCTCCGCTGCGACCCCCCGAGGTTGTGGCTTCGAATAACGGGGACATCTGTGTTTGTGGGATTTGTTTTCTTAGGTAGTCGGCCCTCGGCCATATGTGTTAGCTGTGACCAGCGACGAGGCTAAATAACCCAACAGCAACAACAACATATTACTTTCTGTAGTAATAGCTTCCGGTCATCTATGATAGAGATGGGTTATTCAAGTGCAATAGCTACCTACGCAATAATCTTAAAACATAACACCAATACTACATCCTTCTTCTGTTAGGTGGGGCGTTTCCGTGGTCTAGCGGTAGCGCGTTGGGCGGATCACAGAGCACTACCACGCGTGTTCGAATCTCGGCATGGGCATATCTGAAGGTTGTTTCATCTTTGACTTCGCCTCATTACCCTTGGAGGTCGCTCGGCCCATTTAGCCTACGTGGTCGTAAAACACCGATCATCATCATCATCATCATCATCATCTTCTGTTAGGTGGATGTTTCCATTATAGTCGTCTAGTAGTCTGATATCTCAGGTGTGCTAGACGCAGAAACTAAACATAAATATCACCTAATCACTCACTATAAGCCAACTGTCAGAGCTCGTCACCTCCGAGCTACCGTTGTCATTTCTGTGATTTCTAATTTAACGTAGTTTTATCATGTCTCATTGAATCCATAAAATATTATATGATTTGTCGCATTATTTAAATATTTGGGTACATGAAGTTTGGTTAGTCTAGGCTTCTTTACTAAATGGATATTATTATTATCATCATAATCATCATCATCATCATCATCATCATCAGCAGCAGCAACAGCAACATTGTTATCATTTAGTGTTCACATACATGTCTCACCCCCCCCCCTTTGTGGAATAGGTTTCCGGCAAATATTAGAAATGCGTCGTCTCTTGACAATTTTAAATCTCTTCTAAAACACACATCTATTTAAGGTCACCTTTCACAGATAAATAATTATTATCTTTTAAATCATTACAAGACATATTATTTGGGGTATTATTATAATACATATGATTTGTACAGCGCCTTTGAACGGCTCCTGCTAGTAAGGACGCTTTATTAAATATACATTATTATTATTATTATTATTATTATTGTTATTATTATTACTATACGTATACAAATAAATGCTGGCACGTTATGATACCAGTACTTGATGAACACAGTGAGTAAATGTGTTATATAGGTTCGGTACTAATCTAACTTATAAATAAATAATGTATAACAACTCTCAACGTGGAAACGAGTTTATCATACCGAAGTCGTTTATTGATAGATGACACACCCCAAAGACACGGGTAACACCGATATTCTATCCTACGACATAGCAACGTAGGTGCAGGGCGCTATCTATTGCTTTAAGGAAGCAATCCCGTCCAACTTTTGCACGTTTTCAAAGCGGAACTGATGCTGAATAGCGGCGTGTTTAGGAATTTTGGAGAATTACGGTAGCTCATTTAGCACCAGTCAACGAATACACGTAGGATAAGACAATGGAATATGACCAGTATAGCAACACATGTAGTTGCCATGAAAACATTTGTCATAATTCTGATTCGCATCACGCGTAGATTTGAATTACATTTTTTATTTTATGATTTTTGTGGGGGAATTTTCCAGGGTTGCTGACTTTGCTAACTCGGTGCAGTCAAATGCTCATTGTAATCACATCAACATCGATAAATGGAAATCTTATATATATATATATATATATATATATATATATATATATATATAACACAAATGTTATACACTTCTACCGTGGCCACGAATGACCAAGTAGATGTGGAACGGCACCACGACAACCTCCTTACCATCAATGAGAAAGCCAATATCATCACTGATGAGGAGGCGATAGCTACTGCTCCACTAACAGTGAGTACCATCATCCAGGATTTGACTCATAAATATACCCTGTCCACAAGGCTACTACCACATGTCGATGATATAAGGAGGCTTCGCTATATCAGCTGAAATGAAGCTATTTAGTTAAGGTAAACAGGTAAGTACAGTAAAACTGGTGTATATCAAGCTCAGTTATAACGAAATCCTTGCTTATAATAAGATCAAATGCGGTGCCTAGTTAATTTAAACCCATAGCAGGTAAGCGTAAATGACAATATATATATATATATATATATATATATATAGAGAGAGAGAGAGAGAGAGGAAGCTTACAATGAAATATTTGCATAGTTTTTAGGGAACAAAATTAGTTTAATATTTACGTAGTAAAGTACCAAACTATATAAACACTGAAATCGAGTATGTATTTCGTCAGTTCCATTTGAGGCATTAATGTTGCGAGTAAACAATGTATAACTTATTGCCGTGTGATATACCTGCCACATCGAGAGTTAATTACAATAGAGAAGACAAAAAGGATGCTGCCTGTCTGTAACATCAACCCACGGCGAAACATCGTATTTCTGTGATCACGTTTTGCCATACCACACAACAATATACCCCCCCAAACGGGGCGATTGTTCTCACTGGGTTATTGTTATAAAACAATTGGCTGTTGTGTCATCGCTGATGATTGATCAAAACAAACTGTCCCGAAATCAGTTTATAATATCTAGTATCGAAAACTTGATCGATCTCAGTTGATAAAACTCATTGGATTGTACCGTGTATATAATATATTCTATACGAAACACATATAGATCATATTAATAATTTTATAATCTATCGATAACTTGGATGACATATCATCAACGGCTGGATCCCAAAGGTTGAATATCACAAGACGGATCAGTAGATGAGGACGGATGTACCCAAATCTAATCAGAAAAAGGCAGAATTGATTCCGATCTGAGCAGGATTTAAGGGGAAAAGCACGACACCGTAAGAGGTCGAAACTTTTCCAGGGATTAATTTCTCGGCTCACTACATCGTGGGTGGCTGACCACGTTAAATGGCGCTGCCGTCTCCACTGAATTATTTAAAATAAAGGGGGACGTTAAAAACCCCCTGAGGACGTAAAACACTCTGGCAGTGACCACCCTCAGGGTATTTCGGCTCCATCTTTCCGTACTGCTCCCCTGTGAGTGGTGGGGGAGGAGGTTTCTCAACCACTCCAACATAGAGGCTGTGCTGATTAAGCGACAGCCCGGGGATTCTCCCCGAACAACAAAACACGTACGTCTCAAATCCCACTGGAACAAAACGAGGTCGATACATTATTAGTCGAGTCTAAACTCTTCTTGAGTAAACCGTAACGATAAACTAGGCCCTTAGTCTGGTTCATACTCGGCTTAGATCACACACTACTCGTTGCTAAGGCGCTAAATATCCATCTTAACACACATCAAGCCGAAATGTCCCGTAACGTTGATGACCGTACAAAGACGCTAATGAATAATTTGTAAGTCCAATTAATAAATTGCTAGTAAATAATTTAATATAATTCAAGTTTAAACTGATGTTGTAATTAACTTCCATAAATAGTCTCAACACGTAAGGCGCACTCACGCACGCACACAGACTCACGCATGCACACATAAATATCATTAATCTGCAGCAAAACTGACAATATCAAATTGATAATTCCGAATACTGAAATCAACCAAACCATTTGAGAGGGTATAAAATAAATGGCACCGATGATAGCCTTTTCTGCATCTTCTGATTTTGCAGGTTGAAGCAGATCGAGTAGGAATTTGTTAGGTGATCCTAGTATTAAGATGATCTTCTCAAATAATCTGGATCCTGTCTCTGTTGCTATAATTAGAAATAATCAGCCAGCTGAACATATCGATCAGTTTTCTAACAGACGAAACCCAACAATATCTAATACTGATATTACATGAATTATAAATAAATAACACACACACACACACGCACACACAGACACACACACACACACACGCAAAAAGGGTAAGAATGACCTTTATGACCTTTCTCCTGTCATCTATATTTACCATATTAGCCGCCTAGAAGCTATAATTTGTTCTCGTGTTCCTAAACGTTTACAATTTTCAATCGCCTAAAATTAGTTATGTAAATATTGTTTGTTTACCTGCTTTTTACCAAATTCATATATTTAGTCGCAAATGTTATGTTATTTTTGGGTACCTACCTGTTGATATACTGATAGACGGGATTGTTTGGTTATTCAAACCCAGAATAAAGCTGAGGTCAGCATCTGTGCTGTCGAAATGTTCTATGTTTAGGTTTCTTTTGAACCATAGAAAATTACTGCTGAATGTAAACTGTGTTGTGTCAAAGTAGTTATCTCATGTATGTAGTAACTCGCCATTGAACCACACGTACGTGTTGTTTACTGCGAGCTGTGATGTCAAATGCTATTTTTACGTGCTTCCTCTTTTGTACTTAGCTCACATGTAGCCGCTTCCCTGTGGGCGCGGCATATTTGTCATGTACAAAAAGCGGATTAGCTTGGCCCCGCAGGCTGATGAGTAGCCCAGAGACACACAGGTCTAAGTATGTATAAATAGATATATGGAGGCGTAGAACATTTTGTATTTAGATTGATGTATATATAGTTTCATTTCAAGCATATGTCTCAAAAGATGTTTAGATGTTGATGTTCTGAGCAAGTGCCACTAAATGTGTATTCTAACACACACACACACACACATACACACACACACACACACACACACACACACACACAGGAGGTCGCTGGTCCATTTAGCCTACCATGTGCATAAAAGTAGCCGTAAAACATCATCATCATCAATCAAGACTCAAACTACTAAACGGTCTTTGCTACTACCAGAGAGCTTAAATATAAACTATTGCTACTAATGACTATTGTGAACGCTAACATTCAATGGTCACCCCGACCTTCCATAGTGCCCAATGAACCCATTCAAGCTTATTAGTTTGAAGAAAACTATATCTTGTATGTTTCTGTACTTACTTGCATCAAACATATCAGCGATGAATAATCCTGTCATTTAATTAAAAAAATACAGAAACGATAATAACTAGCCTAAAATGGCTTGTTTCGGCGCCATATATAATCTGATAATCCCATGTGGTTGTTGATTACCGCATTCGATTCAGTAATAAACGTATACTCGGTGGATGGCAATATCTCTGAATAGATATAACATCGTATTAATTAATAATTCGTGATATTCTGTGCCAAATATATATCTAGGTTTTCTTTTTCTCTACGTTATTCTTTGTTAGAAATGCACTAGGACAAAATAACGTTTTTATGTTCTGTTTCACTTTTTCTCAAATTCACCTGGTACATAATTTAGGTGTTGGAAGTGAAAACCCAAAGAAGATAAGTGAGTAATCGAGTAATTGCTTCGAGTCGATCAAGTTGAAGTCAACTGTAAACATATGAATTAATCGTTCTGTTTTATTATGTATCCGTTGTTATAGTTTATCCATATCGTTTTTCATCCATTGAGTAATAATCATATTACAGATAAAGCACGCGCGTGTATACGCAGACAGGCATCTTCTGTTAGTACATTTCTTAATTTACTACAGATTATGTTCATGGGACATGCGCAGTGAGAATGAATTAATGCTATTATATTAGCAGTGTTGGAAATAAGAGCCGGCCCGGGTGCCCGGGGCCGACACTTCTTGACCCGGGCGTGCATCTTTCTATAGTTGCCGGCCCTTGTTGAAGTTTGGGATAGAAACCCCTGGCTGTCGCCTATTGGGCACAGCCCGGTGGTCCTGCTGATATTTAAACTATTCTACGTTTCGCACAAACAAATAAAAAGGTTAAAATAATAAGAAACAATAATTTATTCAATGAACAAACCCAGATTTTTATGTCATGTTGAACATATTTTTTCCTGCAAATGTAGGCGGAAGTGAACTGGAGTCTCATCACGCGTGCGTGGAAGTCGTTGTGTTTATGTTTTACACATGCTCTTGTTGACTTCTGAAGCATTGATACGACGGTGGTGATTGGCTAAATCTCAATAGAATCCCCTCTTTCAACTACCCAGCAATCTTTTTACAGACATGGCTCTGATAGTTACACAGGAAATTTAAATCTCACTTTTGCACATTGTTATTTAGGGATTGAACCCCCACAAAGAAGCTATTTTTATTTTATGCTGCAATAAAGATGTATGTTTAATAACTAAATCACTAGTTGCTTTGTATTTCACCTAGTGAAAATAAGGTTAGGGCAATTTTTTTCTTGACCTCGCCACACCTACATTAGTAAACTCATTTCTATTTGCAATTATTTACCCCATCATGCATACAATATCAACTATTATGCCCCCTGCCCTTGTACTAGTATTTGTAGCCTATAAATTGCCCCTAACTGTTTTCGTAAACGTCCAGCTTGCTTTGCGATTTCTGGGCCGCTATTCTCTTGCGGCACCTGGGCCGGCAACATTTCATATGGGCTGACAACTTTTCGGACTTGCCAACCCTGGTGTCTGATGATTTTTTTAGGGAATTTCCAAAACTGATATTAGTATATATTGTTGGGTAGTTAATGCTGGGTTCGATCATTGAACTATTTTTTATATCGTCATATGCTGTGTCTGAATTCATTTTGAAAATGAGATAAATCTACTGGAATGTGACATTTATATGTGACTGTAAATATGACAAAACGTCAAAACACAGAGCAATAATTAAAACAGGAAGATTAAACCTTTTGAGGAAAGATAGGGTACCCGTAGTAAACAAGAACAGGTAAAAACTCGTTTGTTTCACTGATTATTGTAGGATATCGTTGTGATATTGATATGATACGATAATTATGTATGCACTTGCCATAAGAAACGTTCAGTATAGATCTGAGTAATAGCACGATCGGGATTAAAGATGTTGAATCAGCAAATTAAGTGGGGGCGTTTCACAGACTTTAATTATATGTTTGTCACATGAAACATTGGATTAGCCGGCAAGTTACAATAATTATCATCTCAAAAGGAGTGCTCCTGGAATACAGTAGAAGCAAACTGTGCTGCGGACCACCAGTTCTTGTTACGGATCCCAGTGTTACTTACTACTGCATGTGGGATATTTTATTCGACAAGTATCCTTTGGCTATACACCCTAGATAAAATAATCGCTGAGACTGAACGTAGATCGACCGATTCACGGCGTGGATCAAGTTATGACCAATAAGCTATCTGTTTGTGGTCACGTGATTAGCAACGACTCGCGATTAGTAGTGGGCGCCATCATATCGAACAATCAAACCTGTCCAGCTTGCGCTTTATTTACTAACTATTGTTGAAATACTGGTTTTATAAACGCTATAACTCATTTTATGGATCACCAACTGTTTCCACTGATGCTAAACTCTCACTAGGAAAACCACAACAATGCTGGATGTTGGTCAAAGCCCGTGAATGTTCTTATATCTGCATTGCATTGCCGACAGCATAAAAATAGTAACCACGTACGTCACACTAGAATATTAAGTGATCACTTCTTTGCCATAGAGAACTTAATTAAAGAACAACCCCAGCAGACAAAATTACGTGGAAACCACGTTGAATCAATATGAAAGTCTCCCATTGTTTCAATGTGAAAATTTTGTTCTATTCAAAAGTTGAATCCACTTGAGGATTTCCACGCAGAATCCACATCAGGATTTCCATGTTGAATCCACGTTGCATTTTCGACCTTAAACCCATTTCATGATTTCCTCAGGAAATCTACATATTTTCAATAAAACACAAATATTACATCTTTCGAAATTTATTTCCAACTTCATTAAACTTGTACAATACTATGGAAATATGGTGCTTAAAATAATTTGTTTAAAACAACAGTTCACTCAGAAAAAAAAAAGAAAAAACTTAAAATATTAAAAAAATTGCTTATAAAATTTTTTTGGAAGGGGCCTACCAAATAAATTTCAAACCCTAAAATAATTTAAACCCAAAAGATTTTATAAATATCGGAATTTCCCCCCATAGGAATTATAAAAGTGCTCATAATAAGTTTTCTAATTGCTGAAGGGTAGCCATTACGGCTACCTCGAATGGCAGATTTTATGGCGGAAGGGAAACAGTTACCTGCTCGGACGTCAGCTAGCATAAGGCTGATGTAAACGTCTCAATTCATACCATGTCATGTTATAAATGATCTGGGTTACCCATCCTCGTCCCCCTAACCTACCCCCACGGTCAACCTGCTAACTACTACTAATTCACGCTGTCGTCGTTTCATCTTTGCAAATCTGACAGCCCAGTAGACGCTTTGTGTTACCAGAGAACGGAACAATCTTCACAAGGAAATTCACTATATAGTTTTCTTTAGCCACTTGAGTAACATATGACGGTGTCTGGATCAATTATACTGTATATTTCTAAATATATTTATGTTCCAAAATTGCCACTTGTTTACGTCGTCATTACTCAGTCGTGCAAATAGCCTGTGTTTAGCGATGCCAGACTTCAGGAGTATCCGGTCTGGTCTGGTTACGCAAATATAGTCGGGTAATACAAACAGCTTGTATTAAGTGACGCCACATTTCAGGAACATCCGATTTGTGTCTGGCTTCAAAATGGAGGCAGACCATTATTTATGTATTAACCAGCACTTTGAACTGGATTATTTAATATGTGATGGATCATCTTCATATTTTGACAACATTGATAATTTGTGTGAACATGTTTATATTAGTGTATTTCGTGTGGGGTGTCACAGTCAAATGAAATAAATTAATATTCATTCACACCAAGTTATGAATATGTGCAGCTATGTTTAAAAAATTTAAGACTATAATGCCTAATGCTTATACAAATATATGCAATATTCACGAAACGGAACCATATAACTCACACCACATACTTTTTAAGATTTAAAACATAAGCGTGAATGATACCTAGTACTCTGGAAGTAGGTCGGATACTTGTCGAATGCCGGTAGATCTAATATATACTATATGACCAGAACGCGCTTTATAAACAAGGTGTTCGCTGGTCAACGCTGCGGCTCCGAATGAATTTTATACGGGTAGTAAATGACGCGCATGATTGGCTGAGAGCTGGATCCTGATCCCAGATACATATCGGAGCATTACGCCCAGAGATTAAGACGGGAAAACCCCTCCTAACTGATAGTGATAGGAGACTGGAAAAAACACACCCAGCAAATAAGACGAAGTGTGACATTAGTCCTGAAAATTGGAAATGAAGGTGAACTGTTTCTTTAACTTTACGCACCTATAAAGTATGGAATCTAGTAATATATTTGTGTTTAATATTAGCTGTTAAAATGCAAACAATTTGTATTTATTTGAACACACCGAATTTAGCTACAAAACTATATAAACAATGCGTGGCTCTACTCGATCCTTGTTCACTTTGACTCCTATAGATTTGACTTAACTGATGCAAAATCAATATTTAAGAAGTTTCTGAGCAGAACATCTTAATTGGATCACAAATAATTCTTATAATTATATATTCTAATACAGTTAGCATTTTTCAATGTTTAACATGTATATGGCATGTTAATCCTTATTTTTTCTTTCTTTCCAGCTGAATCATAATTCACGCACTTTACATAACATTAATTAGTCATGTGCTATGGGTCTAGATTATATCGTAAAATGTATGGTAGAGTATCAATGTCTACCATACTAATTATAGTTTACCATAATATATATATGCCATACCAACACGGTCATCGTCATTTTGCGAATATAATCCGAAACAAATATATGTGACCACAATTTATTCTTACAATGTTTGTCTATTCTTTTGAAATCTGATCATTTATCGCCAAAGCTTCGACGTAATGCGTGGCCGTAAATCATCATTATCATCCACGTAATGCGGTTTCGAATGATAAACGAGACCGTAGCATGTTGATGTGTATTATGTTTTCTGCGGGTTGACCCACTTAAATGTCAGTAGTTTAAAGTGTGCAGATACGGGAGAGAAATAATAGTACAGAGGGAGGAAGATCGAGAGAGTAACAGCTTGTTTTGGCCTCTAGGTGAGTCATTATCTTTGCGCTGAGTGCGATGGGTTTAAGGGGGTCAGATTAATCGCTCCAGAAATCATTCTGCGGACTTGCCGAAATAACAATGTAGGATTCCGGTTTTACTCGGAAAACCTTCATCGCTAAATGGGACGAGCCTTCCCATCGCACCACCAGATCGGGGAATTTATTAATTTAGCATTCTCTCGCCATCCTGTATTACTGCCCAACTGCTATAATTTGACGTTATATTAATAATTATAATCAGTAGGCACCAAATAACATGGCGTAAAATAACATGGAAAAGGGGTGGAAATCACGTGAAACAACGGGAAATCATAATCCAAACATATATGCATTTATACTTGTATCCAAGGAATTATCACAGGCATTTAATATTTTAACCAGATTCAGTTTTAGATTGATTGTCATGTAGCAGACGTATTTGGAAGAGGATAATAGACATTTGTATTTGAAAGATTATCACATTACATTTCCGTTCATTTCAACCATATATTGATTTATCAAATTGGTTATATGTCATGTTTTCTACTTTAATTTAATTGGTGGGATGAATTTGAACGATTGCATTTGCAGGATACTGTTACAAGTGGGCACAAATGAACTGTGGGTCCAGTTCAGCCTAAAAGGGTTGCAAAGGGAAACAGTTGTTTTGCTAGTTGAGTGTTTGTGATGTAATGTTCAATAAGTACATACACATTCTTCTGGATTGATCGACTGAGTTTAATGTAATATGTTATAAATAGTGCTGTCAATATCCCACGTAACCCCAAAATAATTGAGAACTTTACATGCTGAGGATGTTGGGGGCAGTCTTTCAGGCATGACAAAATCCTTAGCTCTCGCAACTTTCTTTCAGCCGCATTCACCTTTACACTTCTGGGTAAGATGAAGAAAACCCAATTGTTGAAAAACTATCTATCAAGAACCATGACCTATAGCAATGGTACAGTTGCACTGCAAGACCAAGCTGTAATGATGCAATTACAGCCATTGGGCACACTGGACTCATCCTTCCCAACGAACAGATGCTGCAGCAAGAATCGGTTTTAGTTCTGTCCCATTTGGATATGTATCCCCAAGTGGCGCAACTATTGTTTTTAAGTCACTTTTGATAGGTTTTGCTGCAGTTTGTAGAATTGCTCGTTTCTGTGCTTCCTCCTCATCTTCCGGAGGTGAATTGTAGTAAACACGAAGAATCTGACAGGTTTTCCCCTCGAAAGGTCACAATGTTTTTCACACCCTTGGGGTACTGATTTCCGTATACCACGGATTTGCAATCACTCAAGTATTCTCCCATTTTAGCAACACATCCCTCTTCTTAACCACAGTCTTCCATTTTTTCGTCTTTTTGCTGAATCAACTGACCTGAACTGTTTTGGAATTTCCCGCATTGTACGAAAATTAACGTTCCATGACTGGTGGTAATTTGTAATGTCAGAAATTTTACCTTTCCCATGCTCCATTTCTGGCAAAATTGTAATATGTTGTTCACAGTCCGTTGCACGAAGATCACCCCAAAACCATCGGTGCGGCCTTGAACAGGAATGGCCAATTCGCCTCTCCTGTTTTATAACGAACCAATATTGCTATAACATATGCGCCTGTCTTTACATAGCTAAAAAACATTTTAACCTTTCCCGTGCTCCATTTCTGTCCAACTTTTAATATGTTGTTCACTCTGTGTGAAAGTACCCAAAATAGTAATAAAACGCCTTTTTGCAATTGTTTTCGGGTAGGGGGATTTTGGCGCTTCTGTTCTTTGTTTTGGGTGCCATTTTATCTACCACTACTGTTTATTTTGTATATCACCCCACTAAACTCACTTATTCACAGCTACAAATTATACCATCATTTATTTGCAGATGATACCCAAGTATACATATATTTATCTACAGCAGAAACTGATCTGTCCCTTAAACAACTTGTTGACTGTCTCAGTGATATCTCTGGCTGGATGACAAACAAGAAATTTAGGTTCAATGGCAACAAAACAGATTTCATCATTATAATTACATCCAGAAAACGTATCAAACGTACTCATTTCTTCCCTACGAACATCTTTAGTTATAGCATCACACCATCAGACACAGTACTTAATCTTGGTTTTACAGTTAATAGCAATTTTAATTTCAGAAAACATATTTCTCTGACATGTCGTTCCTGCTTCTATCATATTCGTGACCTTCGCAGTATTCGGTGCTATATTTCTCTTTCAGTCACCAAAACCATTGCTACAGCACTCATTACTAGTAGGCTTGATTACTGCAAGTCTCTTCTTTAGAACATTGCATCTAAGGATATTCTAAAACTTCAGTGTGCTCAGAACTTCTTAGCTAGGGTTGTCACACGGCCTCCTCGGTTTTCCCATTCTGTCCATCTCTTCACTGGCTCCCTGCTCAATCATCTTATTCATTATTGCCTATCAAACTCTTTCTTCTGGAGAACCTTCATATCTATTTTCCATGTTTTCTTTAGCATCCAAGCCCAGAGAGTGCCGTTCATCTGGTTTTCACTTGTTGCCTGTTCTCAGGGTTGGAATTCCTACTGGTACTCGTGCTTTTTCAGTTGCTGTGCCTACTCTTTGGAATTCACTCTCTGAACATGTTAAGTCATCAAATAGCACAGTTTCTTTCTCACCATTTGAAAACTCACCTTTCAGACTCGCTTATTCTTCCTAAGTTTCCTTGCCATCTGATCATTGTTGATGAACTTTGCATTGTATCCGAACTATGAGTTTGCCCAATTGCTGTACTAAGTGCGCCACTGAGCTCGATTCCTTTCGAGGATATTGGAGCTATAGAAGTTTTGAAATTATTAATAATTATTATCAATGTGCAGATTTTTTCAAATGCCTCCTCCTGATCACAGTCCTTTGGTCTTCCAGTTTTTCTTTTTGCAGAATCAACTGACCTGAACTGTTTTGAAATTTCCCGCATTGTGCGAAAATTAACGTTACCTGACTGGTGGTAAACACAGTCCACCGCATGAAGATCGTCTCCAAAACTGTCCATTTCTGCATGACTTCGTTTTGAGTATATCTTTTTGACTTCGGTTCCACAGAAAAAGCAATGTGTTTTGCCGTCATACGGCCCCAATGAAACACGAGAACTTCTTTTTACTGATTGAGCAGAACCTGTCCGATCTTTCTGGCTTAACGCAATGTCCTTGTTGTTTATGCGGTTGATCATGCATGTTTTGTGCACACTAATTCCAGCTTCGACTCTGATGTCGAAATACCTTTCGACGCTAGCAGTTGATACTGTCTCCTTACAATCCCTTTGGCATAAGGGGCAGCTGGGTTTCTTTGTTTGAGCTAATTTTTTATCTCTGAAAATATTTAAGTTAGAGAAACATGCCATCGGTTGAAATGCATCTTTACTGTCATTTTTTAATGTCAGAAATTTCCCATGCTCTATTTTTGTCCAACTATTAATATGTTGTTCACTGTGCTTGAAAGTACAATAAATAATTATAAAACGCCTTTTTGCAATTTGTTTCTGATAGGGTAGAGAAAGCTATATATGTATCTGCTGCACTTAAATATTCAGCCAAGAAACTGGGTGAACCGAAGTACAAGGTAAATATTAAATTAAATCATTAACATAAATAGTACTAATGCATAATATAATGATTTCTGCTTGTGGGAAAAATATATGAAAGCTAGAGATGCTTTATCAATTAACTTGGTCTTATGAAGTAAATCATTGTAGTTTGCAATAATTACATATTTCACGGGATAACTGATTAATTTTATATCTGATTTAATATGTTTGAATTACCACGATTTGTAAGGTATTTTGAAAATATACATGTGTTGATCGATTTACCTTTGATTAGACGGAAAATATAATTAGAAAGGCACATAGCCGCTGATCGAAATTTAATTAAAAATGATATTATAGGAACGTTGTTGACTAATTTATCAAGCATATTCGACCTTCTCTGGTATAACTACTAGTCTAGTTGTTTCAGGGTTAAATGCATGTGGATTTAACATAAATGTCAGTTTACAAGTTAAACATTATTTTACCAATCGTCAACAAATAATGAAGCTTGACGATGAAACATTCAATAGGCCATCACCGAATAGTAGTTCCCCAACAGACTAGCCTTTACGATCCTGATATTATTATAAACATATCAATTGGCTAACAAACCTGGTGCGAAATATTTACATGACATGTTTCATGTTAACGAGTCGAGTTGTAAACAGATAATCTATCATATAATATGAAAGGTCTTTTTTAATAGTTTCAGATCGATTTGCTTGAAGGATGTCTCCGTCCGCCCCTTTCTACTTCTCAATCTAGTTTCAATCGATCAGCTCAACAATTATGAGTAATAATCATTGTATTAATTGACAAACTAGAAAAGTCCAAATTGTTTATAAATGATCTTACAATAGATTTCATTTATCTTTAGCAAATTCCATACTAAACAAGCTGTCACTGTCAGAGAAGATGCTTCTAATTACTGAAGTCAACCAAATCATTTGATAGGATGGAAAATAGAGTTCTCCTAATCTTCGTGTTGTGGCACTGATTATAGCTTGTGCAGCATCTTCTGGCTTTCCTGGTTGAAGATGATCGATTAGGAATTTATTTGGTGATTCATACATTGACATGATCTTGTCAAAGGATTTACATCCAGCCTCTGTAGCTATAAATAGAGGAAGAAAAAAAGATTCTGTTGAATAGTTTGATTTAAATAAATGTAATAATATCACACACACACACACACACACACACACACACACTTATACTTACATATGTATCCCAAAAAACAATGTGTTATTGAAACATTCTCTTTTGCGGTCTTTAATTCGTATCTGAGACCACTGAAGAAGCCATCGAGTGCAAACTTTGAAGCGGTGTATTCCAGAGCAAATGGAGTTGGTATTTTGCCTAACAAATAATCCACAAATCTTTATCATCAGACTATGGTTTAGCAATGAATAAAATAAACAAAATGTAGGCCTCTCAAGTCGTATTAATTAAGTAATGTATGGTTAAATGAGCTCAAAAGTGAAATTGTGCATCGGTTAGGACAGAGTTCGAAATCAGCGATAGCATAACAAAGAAATGCTAACGACTTTAGGTGTTTAATTTGCTATCACATTTGGTTGGGAGGAGGTAGTAATGTTTTCCTAGCAGCACAAACATTCAAGAAAACTAAGACATCATCCACAAACTGGGATATTTGGACCGCCCATGCACATCCAAATCCAATCCAAAGTTTACAAAATCGTTTCATGTATTGGCAATTACAGAGGCCATTTGCACATCTCCGAACAGTGAACATGATTCTATTGGTCCCCAACAGCCGACGCCTTAGTCAAACATCAGGATATGCAGATGCTTATTTCACATGGAACAATCCCATCAAAACGCCAAGATCATCATTGTCGTAAGCATGGTTTAATATCTGGTTCAAAATTATAATTTCCAATAATTACGCCCCCTTAATACTTAGAAATATCATAGATGTACAGCGTTAAGGACAGACATTTACCACGGTCAAGTATTGCGATAACGTGATTACTAATGGGCGGTCCCTTAACCTTTAGTTCACATGACGATGTTATAAAGCCAAATATTGAAGTGTGTGTGTGATAAGTTGTTTGCTTAATCATATAATTCTTGATTCCACACGGTTTATAAATGGTTTGATTATTGCAGTGTTTTCTTTTGATCTAGATATTACTATAATATCAGCAGTACATACTTAGTACAGACTTGTAATTCTTGGTCGAGTGATATATTTATCAATTATGCTTTCAATTATATATAAATCTTAAGCCTGCTTCACTTCTGAGGTAATTTTTACCTTTATACTTACCATGGTATCCTCTTTCCTTGCAGGCTTCTTAAGTTGAGATACACGATTCAACACATTTCGCTTTTTCTAACATACTGCATATTCAATACATCATGGAAAACCATATTTAAAGGACCATTAAATCTACTAGCATTACTTATATAATTAATCACACATGAGTATCGGTGGTGGTTTAAAACAAACTACACTGGGAACGAATCCGGCATTTAAAATCATGGAACTCAAAGCTCTAAATATGATTATAGCACGGACTGCTTTACAACCGTAAAAGTCTATCTGCCACCAGATTTTAAACATGGTAGGAACATTTAGCTACCATATTATTTTTATATCGCTGTACGCATGAGTATGTTCATTTCATCATATTTTGGACTCGGGAGTTGAAAGAAATGATTCATGCGCAGACACCAGTATTCATTTTTGGAGTCAAAGGATTAATTAATGAGCCATTGGTTACTGAAATTATATTGTGTTTTCCAGCATGTGAAAAGGTATCGGTACAGAGATTCTTGAATTACTAATGCAATGTTTGGATCATTTATCAAGGGACTATAGTGCCTCATAGTTACAGTTTCAGGTTAGATCATGGCAGTTTATATATATATATATATATATATATATATATATATATATATATATAAGTGTGTGTGTGTGTGTGTGTGCATGCGTGTGTGTGTGTGTGTGAAGGAGAGAAACAGACAGAGAGCAAAAGTGAATGAGTAAGTGAGAGAATAATTAACCTGATCCAGATCCAACAACACAGACTGATCCTGAAGTCCTCCTCAGTGATGATAAAGCAGCAGCAGTAAGATGTACAAAAGACACCATGTTAACATTTAATGTCACATGAAGATGTTCTAATTGTTCCGGTGTTCCTGACCATTTAAAGACAGGAGGTAAAATGGCGTGGTTCAGTATGAGTTGGTCAATGTCTCCAAAGAATTCCATTGCAGTCTGAGAAATGTAAAGAATTGTACAATAAAATATTTATACACTTGTCACTATGTACCAGGGATGTCGTTAGAAAAGCAAAATGTCCACAGAAGTTTAGTGTATATGAAAGTTAAAAGATCTTCAAGATTACTGTGAATACAGTTACTAATTCTACACAACACACACACACACACACACACACTGAGATAGAGAAAGAGAGAGCCTATTCCGTTGATACAATATTGAATACATTGAAGATAAGGTTTCATAACTTTTCCAAAATGTTCCCATTAGTTTCTGTGATCCCATGTTGTACAAACCTCTAAATTTGTTAATTAGAGCTAATTAAAAATCATCATATCAGATTATACTGTTGATCACAAACACGTTTAAAGTTTTAAATTATGATCAATAAGTGATTGTAGAATATACGTCAACAACCCCCAATAATGAAAATAAATGATTTTATAAGAAATTGTCATGTTCTACCTCTATGACCTTTCCCCTGTCTTCTACTTTTCCCATATCAGCAGACAAGAAGCCATATTTCTGTTTTGATGTTCCTAAACTTCTGCACTTTTCAATCACCTTAAATTAAATTGTTTATTTGCTGATGAGAAATCAGATAAACAATACACCAAATAAAAACATAACAACAAACAACTGATAACAATGTCATACAAAACCTTTACCTTCATTTACACCAATATTAAGACTTCAGGTAAAAGAATATACAACAACTGATCATTTTCGTTTTGAATATTGAAATAAACATCAATAACTGAGAGAATGATCAAAATCAAACAAATATTATATGTTATCCTTTGTTAGCCAAAATGCTACATTAGATTTTAATCATGTTTGTTTGGTCATACTGAGGAAGTTTACAAACTTACCTTGCCACAATTCAAAGTGATCCCCATAAAATTAGTGAGAAAAGACTTAATCTAATGCAAGTAATTAAATAATCAGAATCCAACAATGAAGAAATTACTTGTAGAGAAATAAAAACATTCAATAACAGGCATGAAGCAGTGGCTAGCATAGATTTATTGCGGCTTTTTATTGTAACATTTTGTGCTTCTATTGTTAAAACATATGAATGACACAGTTCTACAATAAATTATTGAAACAGACAGGACCATGACGTAGGTAATATCCTAACTCTTATTAAAATTTACATATCATACAAAATATCAGATCCTTTCTTAGACATTTGATTAAATCAGGTATACTTCCTAATAACTGGTTCCAAGTTTATAAAATGAATCAAACCAAGTCAGCAGCACACACACACATATACACTTGGTGTGTGTGTGTGTTGAAATCTGGGTTATATATGAAATAACACACACACACACACATGATATATCATATATCAGTGGTGACAATAGAGGTATATTTCAAGATTTGATTAGCAGGATTTTGGACAAAAATTGGAGGAAAGAACGCTATGATAACAATCAATAATATGTTTTTTTAATAAACTTATTCAATGTTATACAGTAATAACTAATTGACACAATCACATAATATATACTTAGGATATACTTAAGAGAGTAATAAGTAATCTTGTAGCATAGTATATATTTTAGGCCATAATATGGAAGCGTGTATCCTAGGATATACTTAAAGGGATAGTCCACCCTCAGAATATATATTTACATGCTTTTGTATGTGCTCTACAGACTTCATGTCAACCAAATGGGTTCAAGTGACCTCAGCCTACAGGCCATTAAAAGTCGATTAATCAGCACTTTGAACTGGATTATTTAATATGTGGGTGATCGTTTACACATTTTGATATTATTTTTGACATTTGTGAGTATAGCTGTATTAATTAGTCCTCAATTATTTTTCTGAGGGTGGAATATCCCTTTAAGACGGTAATATGGAAGTTATTCAACTTGTGCTTGGAGTTGATGGTAAAACAATAATAGTCTACAGCTATACTAAACAGTGTGCTATGGTATGCTATATTATACTATAATGTCACATGTAAATGTTTCACTACCAACCTCTTGAAGTCTCCGTTCTCTACGAGCTGTGATAAAGATATTTGCTCCATAACGAACATACTGATATGCTAACTGTTCACCTATACCAGAAGATGCACCTGTAATTATGATGTTCTTACCAATCAACTCACCTACAACATAAACAAAATAAAAATATTTGTATTATTATTATATATTTCAGGAAGTTGAGGTCATTATCAAATCAACAAAGGAGATCCTTGTCAAAAACTATTGAAGGACTGATTTTTCAGGATCTATAAATTATTAAATACAACAACATTAATAATAATATTTAGTTAAGCATGCTCTCTATTGAATGTTCAACATGAAGATCTCAAGCCTTAATTAGAAATGTTGTACAATGGATAATATTTACAACTAAATTGGAAGAGTAAGATTATAATTTTAAGTATTTGTCAATTTGTTAAGTCAGCTGAGCAACAACATTCTGATAAAAGTAATGGATGCTATAATCAGATATCCTATATAATATTGAGTTATAATAGTTTATACAAGACCCATTGTATACATGAACAAGGCTGATATTTAACCCAATTTCCAACCTATAATAGACCAGATTTTAGCACTGTTACGTAGGCTGAAGCTAGGCTAAACTATATTTTTGTATGTTTTAGTACTGAAGATCATATTATTGATAAACATGTTCCCATGTTTTCTAAATATTGGTGTTTTACAAGGAGTATGATTGTTCATAAATAGTATACTGTAGTGTAGAACATATAAGAATGCATTTAATAAATTATTTAAAGATAATGATAATCTTTATGACCCCTTAAATTACATGCTTGCCTTGGTTTACTTGTATGAACAGATACTACATCAATTCAATTTGTAAACCATAAATGTAGGATTTTTAAGTGCATCACAGCAGGAACTTCAATGCGAAAATACTGTTTAATCATTTGCTTAATTTATCTCAGGTCAGCATATGACACTATTACGCTATCAGGTTACAGCCAATCTGGCTAGTGCAGAAAGTTTTGTTTTTGCAAATCGGATTTCTGACATAATTATAACAAATACAGGATGAACAGTTCACTCAGTGAACTTATAGTGATAGAATATGGCACTAATATAGGTTTAATTAATATAGGAGACATATTTTATAATGAACAAAGTGAAAACAAAACCACAAAAATTTGTTAGCATACCATCTGAGGTTTAAAAAATACTATTAACACTGACATATTCTTGGAAATTAATTATTGTCATTTTCAAATAAATTAGGGAATGGAACAGGATATCATGATTTGTAATCATAAAATGTTCCACTTTTAACATTTACAAATGGTAAGTTGAACATTGATAAATAATGTTGGTTCACGGTTAATAAGTTCTGTTGTACTTGTTAGAATCATTGTCATGTTAAAGATAATCAAAAATACTCGGATTGGTTACACCACAACATGCAGAGCTTCATGCAAATAAAATTCAACATAAAAACTGAACCTGCTGCTATAGCTGAGCTTGTCTCATCAGAGTCGGTTCTATAAAGTGTGGCATGACTGGCTTATATATATATATATATATATATATATATATATATGATAAAAGTGTTTTATGATAATCTCATAGACTCTATTACCAATGTTAATGATGAACTGGTGAGTCGGGAGAGTAGTTTGACACCACTACACAAATGTAGACCTGGCTGGAATGACCATGCCAGAGTTCTCGGTACTACTGCCAGAAGATGTTTTGTAGTGTGGATTGATGCTGATGTACCAAAACATGGTCCTCTCTTTGAATGAATGAAAAGATCTAGGGCAAATTTAAAAAATGCAATACGTTTTCTTATATATCACGAATTAGGAGGGATTGATTAGCAACAACAACAAACAAAAAAACCAACCCTATCACAGAGTGGGACAAACAATGTTTTGAAAGAGATATTTTATATAAACAACAGTAAATATCTTTACTCAATAGTATAGAATAACTGAATTGTGGCAATCTCATTTTAAACAACTGTTTAACTGTATTAGGAATGTAGACCTTCAACAGAACAAATGTTATGCCAGATATACAAATGATATAGTTGTGTTTAATTTAGCACAAATAGACAATAGGGAGCTATATTTTTGCATTAGCTAGTATTGTGTCAAAAATTGTGGAAAACATTGTTGGACAGAATGTCAGTTATTCTAACAACAATGTCGGATCAGTTTGGTTTTAAGAGAAAACAACAACATTGGACAGACTTGTGTATATATAAGACAAGTATTTTACTGGGTCTATGTTTACATGTTTTTTAGATGCTTCTACAGCCTTTGATTTCAAACGTTGATTGGCAGTTGAGTTCCTGTATATAAGATTAGCCTGCATATATATTGGTGTTCGAATCTATATCAGGATTGTCTGAATTGATGCAGGTTTGTGGACTTTATGGGTTAAACAATATACTAAGTACAATTCTAAGAAAAGCGCAGTGTTAATATGCAAAATTAAATATATACAAAAATGTTGAGGTTCCATTTTTTAAGATAAATGGTGACACGATTCAGGAAGTTGACAACGGCAATGCTGACAGTTATATTCTAGCGCCTAGTGGTAATTAATACGTTATTGCGAAGCTTTTACACGATTTTCACAAAACTTAAGTTGAATTTGACTAGAACTTTCTGCTCTACAATGTATACGACTCAACTATGGTGGAGTTTAATAGTAGCAAATATATAGAAACTCCAAGTAGTTTAATATAAAGTCTTTCGTTTATTGCTAAATCAGCCTAAATATTGCACTGCCTCCACCACGTTTGTATAATACCATGTACCAAACAGTATGAGTTCCTGTCAATGACTGAGTAATCTAATTTTGCTCCGAAATTATTTGATTGTTTGGTCTTTAAATAACTTCTTAGTTATTTGATATTCAATTAATCATCAAGCATAGTGTCCGTGACATCATTGGTATCTGTTCCTATGTTGGTCAGCGAGCGGATCGCCTGAAATGTTGGTGCTTGAAATCAAAATTGATGTTATGCTCACAAAACAAGATGAGGTGGTTAATTCATATGCCCAAGTAGTCCAACAACATACTCCAAACATGAACAACGTTCCTACCACTCCCACACATGTAACCTATCAGGCGGTAACTAAACCCCACCAAAGAGAGGCAGTTCAGATATTGGATGAGATTACTGATCGTGAGCGAAGAAAGAATAATTTGATCATACACAGCATCCTGGAATTCACTAGCCCAGATTCTGCAAAGTGCAACCAGGATGATCGTTATAAAGTACACGACCTGATCAAGGAGGGGTCGAGATTTTAGGACACTGATGGATCCAGATTCGTGAAACAGATGAGCCCGGGAGGTAGAGGTCTACTTTAAATATTGAAAAATTGATTCAGTCAGCGAGTGGTTCAGGGCTGGAACTCATTATCAGATCATGTTGTCACAGCCACTATCGTAAATTCTTTAAGTCTAGACTCTACATGCAATGGAAAGACGACACGTATGCGACGGCATAGACTATATAATAATAAACTACAAAATCAGTCAAGATCGGATTACCTGACGGGCACTGGTCTTTTATTCTGAAAAACAATTGGCGAGTGAAAATGGCTGTGTTAAAATTTTAACTTTTGCCGCTAGCGGACAATATTTCAAAAGTCTGTACAAGTCAATATATATATATATATATATATATATATACGTGTGGTCGATCCGCCCAGTACTCTGGGCGAACCTCCCTTCCCACCACTTTGCTTATGTAAATAGCTTTTACGACATTGAATTGGGTCACAAATTACGTGATAAATGCCTTATTAGGAACATTAAACATGGAGGGACCGGTAGAAACTTACTCCTTGCTGTTTGCTGTATGGGATTATTATTGATTACTAAAACTTGACGTTGGAATGTCTCTCTTTGTTATTGAAACATTTCAGCAGCAGATCTATCTGACACGGGCCATGCGCTCGCATCTACTTTAAATAAAAACATTCTGAACTCATTTATAATAAGATCAAACCATTGAAGTGCAAGGTAGTCGAACATCCCCACTTCTCCCCTATATAATTTCATGCTGAGACTCGATGTCTCTAATAATCATCTGGTAATTGGAATTATCAGTGCTATTTCTGGATATGACGACATTGGATTAAGGTGTGGTATTTAAATAAATTTTTTGACTGAATCATTGAATGTACCATTGTGAAATATTGTGTGCAATATTTTTATATTTTATTCACTTGTATGTTTAAAGTTTATATGGACATCTGTACATGACGTATAGACATGTCCGAAATAAAGATATTCAATTGAATTGATATAAAATAATTATATTATTATTATTATTATGAACGGTCAAATTAATAGACCGATCCAGACGAAATGCGTTGCGTCGGTTACCAACTGCGGTCTCGGATTAGAAACAGCTATGGCGCCACCTGTTAATAGGGAATGGCATCTTTTCACTATCGGTTAATACTAGAAATCTTTCAGCAAATTATTTCATATTACACGGAGACCGAGACTAGTATTTCAGCTGAACGATTGTGTCTTTCCAAAGGATTTAACACAATACACTTTTCAGGATATAAACCAACGATTAAGCAGACCGATTTTTACAGATGAATGACACAGCTAAGCCTTACTTAGTGATGTTGACTCGTAGGGGATTTTTTAGCATAGGTTTCAATGGATTAAATACATGATTTTAAAATAAAACTTTTAGTTGAATGTAAATTGATTTTAATGAAGATTTAAAAATATTTGATGTAGAGTTTTGGAAATATTATTTTTACTAGCACCTGGGAACCAATCATATATGTATCACCTGTATATTATTAAATAAATGTTATTACATTAGAGTGTTAACACCCTTGACATTTACATGTAGTAAACATTGCACGAATGGCTGATTAAAAAATAAAACAGTTCACTTTCAATACAAGATATCATGCATAAATACCAATGTTACAGTAATAGGAATCACCCATTGAATTATAATCTATGTGATTATTGATTTTATCCATTCACATCATCATGTCAGATGGCAATGGTTCTACAAAAAATTAATTTGAACTAGACAGGCCGAGTGTCATATATCTATTGGATGAAGTCTACGCCATTCCTATTAAATGCAAAATTATTATCTGGAGATCACATACCCTTAATTAATGGACTATAAATAAAATCCTAATATAGCTGGTAAATAGCCCAAATACAGCTTTGACGTTTAAGGTTAAAATACCGGAATTATCACGGTATTATCGCTCAAGTGACCCCCTATAAATCCCACAATGCAAAGCTCGGCTGGTTTGTTTTGGTTTTCGACGTCATCATGCTTCAGGCTTATTGGTCACCTCAAACTCCATACCAAGCATGGTTATCGATGAATCTGTTCAATTAATACATATACCTACACATTTGCTGAGCTTCAAGCCAACACAAAAGCTGAACCTACACAACCATGCAGTTCCATTTATTATTCTTAAATATATTTTATATAAGAGTCAGACTATTAATATGAACGGTCAAATTAATTGGTCACCTCAAGCTTCCGTAGTGTAGTTGTCAATGAATCCATTCAATTAAACTTATGTTTATACATTTAACAAAAGCTATATGTAGAGTCTTCATGCTTGTAACTTTTTGTACTCACTTCCATCAAACGTATTTGCAATGAATACTCCCGTTAGTTTATAAACGAATACAGAAACGATTATAACTAAAACCGTCTGCTTCAGCGCCATATTTGTCGGTTGACGTATTCGATTCACTGATAAACGTATTCTGGCTGACGATAATAAGACATATGTTGTTGATCGGATCTCAGTAACTAACATTTTCTGATGTTTTATGCCGATATGTCTATGTTTCATGATTCTCTGTGTTGTTCTTCGAAAGAAATCCATTATTTTATTTATTTCTTATATTCACAGTGTATATTATTTAGGTGTTGGCAAAGTAAACCCATAGACGATAATAAACCGATTCAATTGGTATCAGGTCGGCTCGTAACCAAACCGTTTCGTAATATACCTTTTCGTAGCCTAGGAGATACGAGTTCGTAACCAAGTTTTATCATAACATCATTATTAGCACTTATAATGTTCAATTACAGAATTGCCTACCTAATATAAGATTGTAAATGGTGAATAATCAACCATTCAGACACAGACTAATTTGCTCTGAGAAAAATGTCTGAGAAATTATAGATCAAATATCTTCTTGAGCTTTCTGTCTCTTAACGGATAGCGTCTGGGAGTAGTTAGTGTATCGGGTGGTTTATCTGTGGGAGTTGGTGGTGTGTTATTGTCCTGGGTAACACTGGTATTCGGCGAATCTGAACTCTGATCTGATTGTACTGGTTTGGTAACTGGATTTACATTAGGCGGTACACCACCAGGTAGTATTATTGGTATTTGATTGGGTGGTGCAGCGATGGGTATCACCTGTCTAGGTATATATTCTGACTGGTGATCTGAAATAATCTTCCATGATCTTAGTAGATGATCAACATGAATATAGCGTACACCCTGGCCTACACGAACAAGATACGTAAGTGGACCTAATCGTTTCACGATTGTTCCTGGCATCCACCTTTCCTCTCCATTTCGATGGTTTCGAACTCGAACTCTATCACTGCACTCAAATTACCTAAATTTAGTGGATACATCTGGTGACTGTTTATCTACTATCTTACTGCGCAAGTCAAGTTTTATCAGATTGAATCTGGTACGTGGTTGTCGTTTCAAAAACAACTCAGCTGGACACCTGCCTGTGCTGTTATGTGGAGTTATTCTATACATCAACAGAAAATTAGCTAACTGCTGGCTTCGAGACATGGATGGAGACTTCCTCAGTCCTTGTTTCAACGTCTGAACACAGCGTTCAATACAACCATTACTGGCTGGATGGTATGGTGGTGTCAATGTTTGCTTCATACCATTTAGCTTCAAGAACTGGGCAAATTCTCGGCTTGCAAACTGTGGTCCGTTATCAGACATGGGGAATGCCAAAAGACGCAAACAAGTTACGAAGAATCTCAATGACTCTCTGAGAGGTAGTACTTGCAGTGGAGGAATACCTCTAACCACTTGGAGTAACTGTCAACTACCAGAAGGTAGTTTGTTCCCTCGTATTCAGCAAAGCCAATATGTAGCCTTTCCCACACATAACTTGGATACTTCCATGGTATTAACGGTCCAGTCGGTGGTGTTTTGCGACACGATAGGCACATTTTGCAACTCCCAACTAACTCTTCTATGTAACTGTCTATACCCGGACACCATAGATAACTTCGAGCCAAACCTTTCATGCGAACAATGCCTTGATGTTCCCCATGTAAGTCATTTACCAGTTGTGGTCTGTATTTAGTTGGAATCACAACTCTTAACCCCCAAAATATACATCCTTGGTCTACGGACAACCCATCTTTTCTACGAAAGTAGGGCTCCAATTCATCATCATCCAAATAGTTGGGCCAACCAATTAGCACATGGTTTAACACACGTGAGAGCACTCTATCTTTCCGCGTTTCGTCACTGATCTGTTGTTGATATAAGTAAAATAATTCACCCGTAACTCTGTGGCTAAAGTAGACCCCGCAACTGGGAAACGCGATAGCGCATCAGCATTTGTGTGATCCTTCGATATCCTATACAGTATAGAATATTGATAGGCCATCAGCATTAATGCTCATCTCTGTAACCTCAGAGAATGATAATGCTGGTATACCCATTTTAGGACCAAATATGGTAGTGAGAGGTTTGTGATCCGTTTTTAGATTAAATTTCCTTCCATACAAGTATTTATGGAACTTTTGAACACCACAGATGATTCCTAGAGCTTCACGCTCTAACTGTACATAGGTTTTCTCTGCAGATGTTAATGTATGTGATGATAGGTCGTTCATCACCATTCGGCATGGTGTGCGAAATTACACATCCAACTCCATAAGGGGATGCATCATATGCTAGATGCAATGGCTTTTTTACATCATAATGTACAAGCAGACCGTCACTTGTCAAACATTTCTTACAGTCTGGAAAGGCCTTCTCACACTCAGACGTTCACTCCCATTGAACATTCTTTCTTAACAAGAAATATACAGGGGCTAACTTAGTAGACAGGTTAGGCATAAACTTGCCATGATAGTTTACCAAACCTAGGAACATACGAAGTTCTTCCACGTTGTTAGGTTTCTTGGATTCCAAAATATATAGCTTAGTAAGATCACTGTAATACTTTCCTGCTACATCATCAGGACTTACCAATGGCACGAGTAATTCAAATACACTAGCACCAATTAATGCTAAGAAAACGTTCACTTTATTGTCGTTCTCAATTTTATTGATGTTCATCCATATTTCTAATCTCTTCTGATAGTTTTTCCACTCTTTCGTATCAGAATTAAATTATCCAATATTTCCTGTTAGAGCAGCTACAGCCATGGTAATTGAATAAACAATTACAAATCTTAGTGTCCCATTGGTCGCGGTGAGCTGTGATATATGGGGTTATTCCCGGCGTCACGTAGGCCTATTCAAGAAATTCCTGGAATTATCCCAAAATGCACAGCGGCAACAAATTGTCACGTTTCGCCCAAATACGAAAACGGCCCGATAAAAGTTAACAAATAAAGTTACAAAGACCGCGTAACTTGGTAAATACTGAGTTCCTATGACTGCACCGATAGTTTACCGAACTGAATTTCCAACACAAAAGATGACAAATCCCAACTAATCGTCGCCAAATGTTATGTTTAGGTGCACATACATAAAAGGACAATGGTCATCTTAGAACGGTGCAACAGAACTGTTTTTTCTCAAGATACATAGACTGATGTGTACACTCATGGCAGTAGGCCACTACAACATATGATTGTTTATAAGTAGCATACATTACACCCTCTATGGACTAGTGGGTAGGAGCGTGTTACTTCCGTACCCATATATCATGCTGTGCGGGAAGGTGGGGTTTCGAAGTCCGGCCGTGACATTATAGTAGAGGGAATTTTTCATCCAACCAGGCAACTGGCAAGGTTTTTCTCCCCTTAACATAACACTTATAGCAAACTGAAGTGCCACCCCAAACTTCAACAAGACAAGACAAGATAGATCATCAGTATTTGGCAGTTGATTGCACAAATATGACGTTGACAATTATTACGCTTGAACCCTGAATGAACGTCAAACATTTTAGTGAACTTAATATGTCGTCTAGACTTAAAAGAGGGCGTCTTGATTTAGAGCGTCGTGTTCCTTGTATTCATTGTCAAGGTGATGTAAGACCACGACAAGGAGAGGTCGAACTCTTTACATGGAGATGCAGGAATTGTAGCTTGCCCTTATTGTTCCTGAAGGTGATGACATAATGGCGACTTACAAAGCCTCGTCTTTTACATGCGATGCACATGGATAGACAACACGGTGTGGCCATCATCAACATAGTTGATCTTCATGAAGGCTTTTCGAACCAACAAGGACGTAGAAAGCTGGCACAGATGAATCAACTGCTAATTCTACGTGTTGGTATCGGTTCTACAAAGTGAGGCTTGCGTTGTTCATCTCCATATGATGATGATGATGATGATGATGATTGATGTTTTACGGCCACTTTTGTGCACAAGGTTAAATGGGCCGAGCGACCTCCAAACGTAATGAGACGAAGTGAAAGACGAAACAACCTTCAGATATGCCCACCCCGGATTCGAACACGGGTGGTAGTGATCTGTGGTCCAACACGCTACCGCTAGACCACGGAGGCGCCCCCTCATCTCCATATGAGACTATATATATATAGCTCAAACGATATCAACACAACACGTACAAACAATTACAAGCTAAGATATTCTCCACTTTAGAGTCTTTCACAAATGGTGAAAAATAAGTATCAGGACTATTAATGGCATTAAAGGTCATCCAATGCTTTCAGTGCAGTTGCCCTATGCCTACATGGCTTGTGAAAGATTGTCTGGATGTTCTGATAAGCCCAATTACAAATATAGTTAATAAATAATTATCTCTGCGTGTTTTCCCAAGATCCATGAAAACTGCCTTTGTAAAACCATTAATAAAAAACCCACTATGGATTGTAATATTCTAAGCAATTACAGATCTGTTTCAAATCTGAATTTTTATCAAAGTTATAGAAAAGGCAGTTGCTTTCCATCTAAACAAATATTTAATCAATAATAACCTTAATGAATCACTACAGTCTGCCTATAAAAGTGGTCACAGCACTGAAACAGTCTTGGTTAGGGTGAAAAATTATATTATGATGTCAATTGATCAAGGTAAGCTAGTAATACCTTTTCTTATGGACCTGTCTGCTGCATTTGATACAGTTGACCATAATGTACCTTTCTCTAGGTTAAAATAATGTTTGGTCTGTCAGTTAAAGTACTTGAATAGTTTCGATCCTATCCGTAACAACGCTTCCAGAGAGTGTCTGTTCATGGTATTTTATCTGACATTCAGTTTTTGTTATCTGGTTTTCACAATGTATACCCGTTCTCTTGGGATCACTGTGCAGCGATATGGGGTAAATATCACTTTTATGCTGATGACACAGAGCTGTATATATCACTGGATCCTGACAATGAGTTAAATTTCTCCTCTTCATTGAAGAATTTTCTCACATACACCTAACATTATTTGTGCTGCACTCCTTGTGGGTGCAAGCAGACACGGATCGTCCGCATAACTTAAGCTATCTAAATAGATATATCCGATGAAACATCCAACCCCCAATTGTTTTAATCGACTAATTAGTTCATCCATATATACACAGAACAGTATAAAGTGATTATATTCCTCCCTGCTTCACTATAATGGAAGTTGAAAAAGGGAATACCAAAAACAGCCATTCCAGCTGACCCAGAGGGATTGGTTGGTATACATACTGTATATGCTAGGAAACGACACGTAAGTGGATATAAGCCACGCTTTGTCAGCTGCCGGAATAGTTTTACATATTGCATCCGGTCAAAGGCTTGGGATGCACCCAGTAACATAAAGAACATAGATGAGTTAATACTGATATATTAGTCTAAAATTTCATGTAGAATATATATGCAATGAGTAGTAGAATGCTTAGCCTTAAAGCCAAACTGTAAATTAGGAGGAGTTAGTACATACCTATGATTCTCAAGTAATATATTATCAATTACTTTAATAATAACACTTCCCGACGCAGCTGCCCTGTAATTATTGCTGTGATTTACCCGATTTTGTCCTGTTTTTCGGAATAGGAACCAGAGTTGACAATAACATATTTCTAGGAGACACGCCATGTCGCAGCATAATACTGAACAATAAAGTCAAATGGACAAACCTATGACAACCACAAATTAGTAAATCTGTTGAAACATCTCCAACCCCATCTATTTTATGAGGTCTGGCTGTTGGCGGCGTCGGCCAGGTGACGCTTCTAGATAGGTCAGCTTGAATGGGATTTGCATCGGGACTTTGGAAAAGTGGCGTTTAGGGTAGGTGGCTCTTCCAGACAGGTGCCGTTAGGAGCAGGTTAGACTGTATGTGTACTTCTCTACTACATCCAGTTCTTTTGATGTACATTCTGTCATGTGTTTACCGGTTGATTATCAATACCTCCGTCTTCTTTTTGTTTAAATTTAATACAATCACCCCCACGCACCCACCCACGCACACACACGCACACAAAGCAAACAAATGTCATACACAGAACATTGATATTCAGCCAAGTGCCTGTTATTGACGAGGAAACTGTAACTGAAACGACAATGGATTATGAAAACCCAATAAGTGCTTTGAGTCAAAGTGCAAATTCAAACGACGAGAGTTCAATACGTTCAAGATAAAATAGTTAGCAGACTGGAAACCAAGGAAGAAACTATTAAAATGAGCAGTGCAACCATATCTTTGATGAGCGATAAGCTAATTGCAAAAATTTAACTGAAGAGAACTCAGCTGACGGATCGTGTTCTGTAATTAGAAACTTCTATCAGCTAAATGAATGTTATGATGGAAAACTAAACAGATCTAGCAAGGAAAAATAACATAATGATTTTTGGAATTACTAAGGATGCGAAAGAACCATGGGATGATACACATATTAAGGTACCCGGCATCAGTGAACAGGATCAGGCTTTCGAAACTGCAAAGTCGACCAAACTCAAATCGATGGGACTCATCGTGTTGGTTTCCGGTGCTGAGACAAAATCAGACCAGTTTTGGTACGTTTTGTTCAACAGAAGGAACACCATGCAGTATTGGATAAGGCTAGGGATAAATTGAGCGACAGTGATGTGCATATGGGAGAGGATTTTACTCCACAATCTCGCGAGACACAGAGAAAACTGTTTCCACACACGAAAATCGATCGTGATCACGGCCAGCGTACAAACATCCGGTATGCTAAGCTCGGGATAGATGATGTTACTTACAAGCCCAATATCAAGAACAAGATGGTACCAATCAATGGTCATGCCAGTTAGGATGCCGGCCTGGTCCAAATAAATATTAAGAATAAAATAATCAATGACTCTTTGAGATTCATATCAACGGAATGTACACGGTTTCAAATCGGTGCTGAATAGATTAGATACAGAAAATTACTTAAACAATCACGATGTTGTGTTATTGGCAGAAACGTGGACCACCTGTGATCTCGTGGATGTCTATAATAGTACATTGATGAATCTTATTGATGAACATGCACGTTTTAGGACAAAGGAAATGCCAGGAAGAGACAGAGAATGTATTGTGAGCGGCTTTGGATCAGGAGCGGTTTGTGTGTTCATTATGAGATTTTCAAGTTAAGTAAAATTCAAGTTAGAAATACCCTTGCCTCTATCAAAATCAGAATATTACAATAAAAAGACCGAATCATGCAAAGGAAACCAAAGGACTGTTTTCAGTCTTGTGAATAACGTACTACATGAAAGTCATATTGTCCTTCCAGATATTATCAACTCAGATAAGGATGAGGCTCATTGTTTTAATAACTTATACTGTCAAAAGATTCTGAAAATACATGATAGGTTCCCTTCCATTATCTTATCACAGGGTATGCCATTGGTAGAAGTTCTGCATGTCCATGATGGATACATTTGAGCCTATTACAGGGACTGATATCAGACAACGTTTGAATAGGTCAGCTTTCTGTGACGTTTACCCTATGTCTACATAGTTTGAGAAAGTGTCTGGATGTTCGTATCAGCCTCATTACAAAGATAGTTAATAAATCATTTTCTCTGGGTGTTTTTTCAAGATCCAGGAAAGCTTTGGTTGAGGTGAAAAATTATTTTATGATGTCAATTGATCAAGGTAAGCCAGTATTACTGGTGTTAGGTTTTGATATCTGTTGTACCACAGGGTTCAGTTATTGGTCCTCTCCTTTTCACAATGTACACCGGTCGTTTTTTGGATCATTGCGCAGTGATAAGGCATTAAATAGTACTTGTATGCTGATGTCATACATTTCTCCTCTTCCTTGAAGAATTTAGTACATTGTATTGCTGATTTTTTACTATGGATGACTCAAAATCTTCTGAGATGAAATGATAATGAAACAAATATTATATATTTGGCTTTACCACATTGTGTTAAAACCCTAAAGACACCAGCATTATAGATGGGTGAATCTTCAATTATCTCTAATGTGTCAGTAACAAATCTAGGGGTTGTTTTTGATAAATATATGCCGAGCTGCCTATTACCTTTTATAGAAAATCCACTGTTTTTAAAAACATTCACGGTTTAAACTCGTATAGATTATTGTAACTCCCTGTTATATGGCATATCTGATTACAACAAATACTTAAAAGTTTGATCATATCACCTGGATTCTTCAAAAACTACATTGGCTACCTGTTACAAGTGTTAGACATCGTATTCATTTCAAGATTGTATTAGCAACTTATAAAACTATCAATGACATGGCATCTGAATATCTGTGTGGACGATTGTCCATTAGAAAATGAAAACTCACTTCATCCAGTAATTATTATTATTATTATTATTATTATTATAGTAACTGCGGCCGTACTACTGGAAGGATTGTTGTATGAATCAAGCGAGGCATTGCATGTGGGATCAAACTCATGCTATCCTCAGAATATAGACTTTTTATCAAATTGAGTCATCAAATGCTTGGATTACATAAAAGTGTGATAGTTAGTTCCGTATAAACCCCACCAGGACATTCAACATTCAACAGATCTGAATCGGATGGGATGATAGAACTTGAGGCACATCTTGTTTATTTAATGAGTGACCATTCCGATTGTTACATACTCATGATGGGCTACTTTAACTCCAGAACTTGCCAGTGGATGATTGGTATATGGCTGATACCGTAGATAATTTCCGAATATTTATGGATACACACCAGCTCTCTGGTCTCTGTTGGATATGTGCCGTTTGGAATACACATGTTAAATGACAGATTTTTAGGAGACATTACAGGAGGATATACATTCGGTTGGAAAACTAAGCCGTCAAAACAATATAGGCTTTCTAGATCACTAGCTGATTTGTCTGCTTACTTAGCTGCCAAACATGATTTCAGTAATTTGGATAAAATAAAAAAAAAAGATCTCACAGAACATTATTGCTGCAAAATCTTCACGACTGTACTAACAATTCAAATATGCGGCATACAACTGAAATACCTGGTCGCCATAGAAATCATAATGCACATAATTCTATTTCACCTCAAAACTGGTATTCACACTTTAAAGTTTCGTTCTCATCTGAAATTGACAGTTCAGCTGAATCTCGTATATTAGCTGATCACGATATTGACTGTGTCTTTCACTTTGTGAATAATGAGGAAACTGATGATAGCATATTGCACAAACCAATAACAGTTGATGAGACCCATTTGTGTGATAAATGATTTTCCAAATGATAAATTAGCAGGTGTAGATGGCATTATTTATTAAATGATTCATAGTGGTGGGTACTTAGTAATGACTACTTCCCCGATTTATGGTGTGAGGAGGCAGTTATTTCCTCCCGGCATACAAAAGGGTCATTCCTACATCATTTTGAAACACGGTGTTCATAGAAAGGTATTGAAGGTATTGAGGTATATGTATTGTAAGCTGAAAGCCAAGGTTAAATAAAACCTGAAGTGGTTTAACCTAAGTTTTTGACTGAATGATTTTAACGCGCCAGGGTTAAATGATTAGTCCATTACTAATCATGATGTTTATCAATGTTTTAATATCAATGTGCAATGAATTCATATCTCCTGGTGTGTTTAACAACGAAACAATTGTTTCTGCAACTGCACTTTTGTATGCCGATGATATAATTTTGGCCCATGATACAGTGGACAGGTTACAAGAAGGGTAGTAAGAAGTTAGCATGCAACTATAGACCAGTCAGTCTTACATGTATAGTCTGTAATATTATGAAATTATTAGTAACGGATGTTATGATAGCTCATACGAAGAGAAATAATATGCTCGGTAATTAGGCAATATGGATTTATAAGAGGTAGATCAACCGCTTTACAACTACTCAAAGTCTTAGATACTTGGACAGAGATTCTGGATAGAGGAGGGGAGTTAGATGTGATAATATATATTGACTTCACTAAAGCATTTGACCCGGTTCCACATAAACGGCTCATTGGCAAACTTAGATCGTATGGTATGTCTGGAAAGATAGTCAGATGGGTAACATCATTTCTGTTAAATAGAAGACAGCGAGTGTCGGTTAAAGGACAGTTTTCAGCATGGGCCGATGTGGGATCCTCTCTCTCTCTCTCTCTCTCTCTCTCTCTCTCTCTCTCACACCCCCCCCCACACACACACATTATAATAGACCGAAAGCAGACACCGTAACCGCATTTCTATACCACTTTGTGCGGACCCGTTACAGTCGCCTCGCGAAAGATATCATACCAAATCCCGTTGTTTTAGAATGTCAAGGTCTCGCTGATTTTATATATATACATTTTGTGTGGATGTTTCGACATTTAGCTGATTTTAGGGTGTAGCAATCGCGTGTGAATTGGCAAATAATGATAATCTGTTTCATATATTAGTGAAAATATCGAAATTGGCCATTTCATCAAGCTGAAGAAAGTTATAAGTTAATACTTTAATAATGTTTAAATACATATATCGCGAAATGAAGCAATTATCGCCCAGCGCATTTGTGCCCATCCCTTGATTGGATCTATTGGGTTTTCCAGAAAAATCGTTGTGTTTTCAAAATTCTATATTATCGCTCACTCACATATTCCAGTTTATAGTAATGTAGCTATATACACATGTAAATAGATCGATTATACATATAATCAGTCAGTAATTAGTATGTTGTTTATATATATATATCGCTTCACATTATCACTGTATTATACATTAATTAATAGTAGATTATGTTTAGAAAATGTTGGAAAAACCTCTACAAATAAATAAAATGTCATTGCCTGAATCTCAATAATATTTCAATAATAATGCCTAGCTCAATAATTATAATCTGAATTTAAATTTTGGAATACAATTTAAACCTATCAAAGACTCTGAATCTCATGATCAAGAGATAATTGTATAGATCTAATGGTAATTTTGTATTCCAGTTTTGTTTAATTGGGCTGTTGCAATGATTGTTTGATGACATCTTTGTCTTTTAATTTTTATGTTGGTTCGAACATTATTGTTGCATGTACATTATTTGATATATGTTTCCAAAATGTTATGCACTTTGGATAATTTGACTTGGCAGTCTAGACTGTTAATTTGATTTGATAAAGTTTGGTGTGTGTTCATCGTGTTTGAAGTTGTTAAGCTTCATTTCAGTTTATCCGTGTTTGCATTCATTTGTCTTGTTGGTTTATATGCAGATACACAACTACTTATTAAAATTATTATCACAACTTGCCTTAAATATTTGTTGCATCTTCTTGTATTTATGATTGGTGGTGTAATGATATACATTGATCATATGGGATTCTATCTTCAGGTTTAGATAATTTTTTTGTCAAACCTCATTATCATAATAATTCAAGCATAAATAATATCTTAAGATAACTTGATGTATTAGTATATATCTGTATAGCCATGGTAAATAAAAAATAATGATATTTGGTATAGAATTGACCTTCACATGAATAAATGAAATATGGCATTTAAATCGGCGGATCGTTTTGTGATAAGGACACACTTATAAATGACATAACTCCCCCCATTGTATGATTTATCTTTAAAAATGAAAATCATCCGTCATTACTCATTCAGACCATTATTATGAACGGTCCAATTAATTTGTCACCTCAAGCTTCCGTAGTCTAGTTGTCAATGAACCCATTCAATTAATATTTATGACTATAGATTTAGCAAAAGCTATATGTAGAGTCTTCATTCTTGTAGCTTTTAATATTCGCTTCCATCTGCAATGAAAACCGTTAGTTTATAACTGAATACAGAAACAATAGTAACTAAAACAGCCTGATTCGGCGTCATATTTGTCGGTTGACGCAATCGGTTCACTGATAAAGATATCACAGCTTACGATAATCTCTGATAAGGTAGGCCCATTGACCTGAAAAGAAATGGCTCAGACTTGCATCCAGAATGAATGAGATTAATATATTGTCTTAGGCAGTTTTTTTTCAGGTCAATATGTAGGCCTATATGTTGACAATATTTGATTAACAAATAGTTCTTGATGTTATTATATTAATGTTTCCTTGTGGCTAACGGGTTTGTTTCGATCCTTGTATTTCAGAATATTACAGCATAGTTGGTCCAAACAGCCTCAACTGATGCTGAAATGGGTAAAGAAAACTAACTATATAATGTAATTCCAGAAGAATTTCTTGTAAAATGAAGCTTCTACCAAGTTGTCAGATTTATGCAAATGAACCGATGAGGGTGTCAGTTAGTAGTAGAAAGTAAGTTGAACATGGGGCGGTTTTGTCACGAGGATGGCTAAGTCACGTGATTTTTTCCTTCCCGCCCATTGACCTAAAAGAAAACTAGGGAATAGGAACGCAAATTGGAAAAATCAGGTTTATAAACGTTGCATAAGCCGTGTGCGTGGAAGTAATGCAAACGGGTGTCTTTTCATCGGTAAGTATAAGGAACACATATAAAATAGCTGTTAAAGCGTTTTGGGGGGGGCGGGAAATTAAGCTTAACTGTTATTATATTTAGCCTGTACGACAACCCCCGGCCTATCTCTGGCGTTTGATCAAAGACTATTTATAACAAGACGTGTTACTTCGCGTTTTAACATGGGACGCCATTTTGAATTCACGGAGCGCCAGGGCCCTAGCGACCGGAGGTAGATTGTCACGGACAGGCCCTTCGTTAACATGGCGCCTAATGGCACTGGTTCATTCTGCGCTGCTTTCGGCTGCAGTAACAGAAAAGGTATGCACAAATAAAGACATCCCCGAAAGGAAATGAAAGCTAGTGTAAAAATTTGATATGATTTGGCTTTTTAAAAATAAACTTAATAAAGGATATTTAAAAATAAGCATAACAATTTGAAGTAGACACGCCCCTATTTGACATGACCCATTCAGTAGGCCCAAGCAGGATTTATCTAGATACCACTTTATTTTAAATGAAGTTGTGTGATAGGAGGAGGGATATACTCGCATTCAGGCCCAGTGTGTTGACTTATCATTAAACTTATTCCAACACAAACAAATATACACCAAACCAATACTTGTTGTGGACCGGGGCAGGGTGTCGGCGGCACAGGTCGCTCCTCTGGGTCCAGCTGAGTTGCAGTTAATTGCTCACAATTAATACTGTCTGTGACCTTTTTCGCTAGTGGTTCAAAGCTGTACTGTTTGATATCACTGAGAATTTCAAAATTTATGTCATAATCTTACATTTTGTCTGTCGCTTGTAAACAAGCTGTGGCACTACGTGATGTTTGGCAAAGATGACGTCACACAATAACCCCTAGCGAGTGCAGTATACACTAGCAATGGCTCATGAAAGTTCGAAATCAAGGATTTTGCGATCATATTAATGGAAATATGATAGCTGGTGGCTAGAACTGTTTTGAGTTTGGTAGTGTATCTGATAGGGAATAAAATAATTGTTTGTTACGTTATATTTACCTAGAAATGTGACATTTCTTTTCCCGTCACCTTTATATCATTTTATTTAAATCACCACACAATCATGCATTTAAAATTTTTAAATTTATATTGTTTCATTTGATTTATATGATTATTGCATTAATTTTACTAATTATTTTCTAAACATGTGATTTATCAAGTAACTTGAAATACAAAAACATTAAATTAATTGTTACTTATGTGGATAATTATTTTTTTACACATTTATAATTGAATTGCAATTAGATTTCAACACCATGTACGTAGTCTTTAGAATTAAGTGATACAGTTCAATGACAGTTCGCCCAAATCTATCGTTGGGGTGATCTTGGGAGAGAGACCAACACAATAAAATGTGTCATGCAGAGCCACTCTGCTTCAATGTGGTAAAATGGATGAATTTGGGATAATCTGACTCGTGACGTACGTCGCCTCTTTTCTATGCATTCAGGGGAATATTGAGTCAATGTTTATAAGTACTTAGTGTTTAGCCAGAATGTTTATATAAGGTGAAGATTCACATAGGTTCACTCGAGTGAGCTCCGGTGGCCTAGCGGTTAAGCACCCTGCACTTGATGCCAAGAGTCACAGGTTCGATTCCAGCAAGAGGTCGAAACTTTTCCAGAAATTAATTTCTCGGTTCACAACATCTTTTAGGTGGATGACCACGTTAAATGGCGCTGCCGTCTCCACTGAATTATTAAAAATAAAGGGGGACATTAAAGACCTCCTGAGGACGTAAAACACTAGTACTCTGGCAGTAACCACCCTTGAAGTATTTCGTTTCCATCTATCCGTACTGCTCCATTGTGAGTGGTGGGGGTACAGTTTCTCAACCAACTTAGAGGCTGTGCTGAATAAGTGACAGCCTGGGGATTCTCCCCGAAAAAAAATCAATAGGTTCACTTTTGATATTTATCACATGCTGAATACATACCAGAAGAGATGTTTGATTATTGTCTTAAATTGAAAATTATGATTTTGTTCAATCTTGCTAAATATTGACATGACATGTATACAGACGCGTAATGATCGAGCGAGGAGGAGAGTCTATGGCATCCAAAGGAGGTTGCACTAATTTTAAGTAAGGCCATTAATTATTGTGTAGCATCAAATGCAGTTCAGGCTATGCATATACATACATACATATATACAAATCATTATACAATCCTTCCATATACCCCTGCCCCAAAGAATTTCTGACCCTGACTATGTCCCCTTTCATCATATCGCATAACACGACTCAGTTATGTGTTGTGGTATACTTCTAATCTATTTTAAGATTATAATTCTGACAAGTCTGCTGGGCAAATGTTTACATCTTATCTTAAGTAGGAAAGAGGTTTCTTGGTTAAAATAGTTACCGACTAGCAGAATCAGTTAAAGTTTATTCACTGACGAACTCATGTTGGAAGAAAACAGGATAGTTTACGGAAAAATAGCTTATGGCTTACTGGAGAAAAGGTATCGTATCACCAAAGATGGACTTCAGTCAGATCATGTGTATTAGTCAATCGAATGCGGTCTGCCTACTAAAAATATCATGGCTATAAAGCAAGCTGCTTTGATAATTATCGTTTCTGCAATAATTTATAAGCTACTCGGATTCTTCACCTCTGATAGTTTTGATAGCAGTAAGTACGTACATTCAGCAAAAGTATTGGTTAGTTTATATTAGGCTAAAACAAGAAACATGACAATGTTATAGCCCAGCTACGTCTGGTTATGGAAGCTTCAAGTGACAATTGAACATATTCGTGCGTGTCTAGTTTTGTTCTGGTTGAGCTTATATGCTATTTTGCTGCGGGATGAATTATGTATGCCAGTATTATTTCCTCGTTCCTTTAATGTTCCACTATAATTCTCTAAGCTGAGAGCCGAGAAAGTAAAGAGCTGAAATGCCGGCTACCGCTCAATCATAGCCCTTAGTACTTTTTGCAGCTTCCTCATGGGATTGGAGGACTGGCCAACTATGGCATTATTATTATAAGGGTATGCCTAGATGTTTCAGTTGTGTTGCAATTGTTGATTATTTTATTCCGGATTGCCTTTTGTTATTTATAGTATTCTTATATGCACTATGTTTTGTTTTAACATGTAATAGTCCACTTTTTATCTACATCCAACACCAATGATCCATTGGTCACACACCATTGATACAAACTTGATACAAACTAGACTCTATAGTCACAGTGAAGTTGTAAGGCTGAAAGTGACACTGAGAGGAAATGATCAGCTGTTACTGGAATGCATTTATAGAAGTTCCTCAAGCTCACCACCAAATAATTCAAAACTATGTGATCTTCTCCAGATGACCCAAAATGACTGGCTACTCACACATTTTAATTCGAGGGGACTTCAATTACCCCTGAGATTGACTAGACCACATGGACCACTTCCAAGCAAGTAGACCATCAAAGTCAGAAATATCTCAACATATACAGAAATGTATACCTATTTCAACAGGTATCTGAACTAACACGAGTCAGACATGGTCAGAAAGAAAACTTGCTGGACCTTATCCTGCCAAGTGATGATCAGATGGTACAAGGCATAGAACACTTACCTGGACTGGGTATTAGTGACAATTTGTGCTTACTGATGGATCTCCATGTGTATACACAAACTGAAATGGACAAGATATTCAGACTATGTTACCACAAGGCAGATACAAGGAGATGACCATCTACCTAGCAGCACAGAACTGGTCTGAACTAGAACAAATGAATGTAGAGGGCTCTTGGTAATTTTTTGTGAACATATTTGAAGATGCCATCCATCAGAGTATACCAACATCCTAATCATCAATGGACAGAAGGAAGAAAGTATGGATGAACCGGGAAGCCCTAGCTATGCACACGAAGAAGCACAAAGCTTGGATACAACATAAATCAACAAAGAGTGATGCTGACCACCTCAGAGTGTCCCAAGTGAAGAATCAGCTTTTCAAACTGACACGTCAATTATGTAAAGAATTTGAGAAACTTATGGCCCAAAACGTGAAGTCCAACCCCAAATATTTACTCCCGAGATACTGCAACTCCAAATTGAAGAACAAACACAGGATAGATGACATTAAGGCTAGTGACAGTAGAAAAACTCAATGTGATCTGGTAAAGGCTGATATCCTGGACACCTATATTTCCAGTGTATTCACTCATAAGAATATGGAAGATATGCCATATGGAAGCATATGCAATCAACAGCCTGGACTCGATACAAGCTTTCCTGACTGACCTTAAGTAATGCGTAATGGTGAATAGCTGTCTGTCAGCATAGCTGGAGGTGCTCAGCAGTATTACTCAAGGGAGCATTCTCGAGCCCATAGCATTCGTCATCTTTATCAATGACCTATCCAATATAATATGCAGCACAGCACATATATTTGCTGATGGCATAAATGTCTATAGGAAATGAATGACCGGGCTGAACTGCAAGCAGATCTCCAATGACTCATTGAATGATCTGAGAAGGCCAAACTGCAGGTCAATGCCAACAAATTCAAGGTCCTCCATCTCGGGAGGAATAACAGAGTCTATAAGATGGGAAATATCAAGCTGGAGTCCACTAAAGTGTCTATGTTGATGAGGAGCTGAAATTCCACTGGCACATATCATTTGCTGTTAACAAGTCCAGTAAGATGCTGTGGCTCATCAAGAAGACATTCTCATGTCTAGATGAAGACATTCTGCCAAGGCTGTACGAGCCACTTGTCAGACGCCACCTGGAATATGGAAACATCATTTGGTATCCACACTATCAGATGGATAAATTGGCGGTGGAAAAGGTTCAGCATCGAGCAACAAAGTTAGTCCCACATCTGAAGCATCTGTCCTGTGAACAGCAGCTAGTTGCCCTGAGGCTGCCATCACTCCTGTTTAGAAGATGGTGAGGAGACATGATACAAGTGTACAAGATCATGAATGGCATAGACAGACTTGACCCAAGAGCATTCAATGAACGAACCAGAGGTCATAGTCAAGGGTTATTCGTGGGGTGCTGTTGACTTGAAATAAGAAAAAAAACATTCAGCCAGCGAGTGGTTCAGGACTGGAACTCATTATTAGATTATGTTGTCACAGCCACTACCCTAAATTCTTTTAAGTCTAGACTCAAGCACTCGTAAGATGACATATACACTATGCCATAGACCGTATAATTAGAAACTACAAAATTAGTCAAGACTGGAATATCCAACAGGCACTACCCTTTTTCCGGTACTCTGGTATCCTGGTAAAATATTTTGGCTATTGTTTCGTGATTTTAAGGATTATGCTCTTGATGGTGATTTATCAACTGAAATTTTCTAGTAATTGGTCTAATTTTTGCCATTGTGTCATCAATTCATCCTTCCAGTTTTTATAATGACAATTCTTGTGTTTAGTTAATTATATTTTGGAGGGGCTTTATGAATATAAAAACATTTCACCCCTACTGATACCCAGATCTACTTAGGCTAGTGTTAGTATATAGTAGACATTAACTCAGCAGGAGTTATTTATTATGTCATGTGAATATTTGTATCTACATAGCAGAAGATAATTAATATATGGAATGAGAACAATGAAAGGGCCATTTTACAAGTAGGTAATTGTTGAGTGAGGAAAATGAGGGAAAACAGAGACGTCTTTACCGGTAATACAGCGCCACTGGTTTAATCTTTAAATACAAAATAGTTTTTTATTAATTAATTATTAAGTGTGGGCATAGCTGATTTTCACCTTTGACTTCGCTTCATTACCTTTGGAGGTCACTCGCCCCAGTTGGGCTACCATGTGCACAAACGTGTCCCTAAAACATCAATCATACACAAATTTATTATATGGTGTTCTCCATTGATCCCAGCTCACAGTTTTGTAGTAGTAGTAGTATTTATTTCCAATTTCAATGTTCTGACTAGTAAAAGAAATGTGGTTTTAATAGCTAGTCAATTTCTGTTGGGCTAGTAAGGAATTTGTTGGGCTAGTGGATTTAAATTTTACTAGCCCAGGGGCTAGTGAGATATAAAACTATTTTTCTGGCCCTGTAATTATCTAATTTAGCCACAAAATAGTTACATTCCACTACTGCAGGCTAGTATATAAACAGTGAATACATCTTACCATCAAAATGAAATAATGCTGATAATTGTTTCCATGGTTGTCTGTTAGTGGCTGGAGAGAAAGTTTGTTTACACTAAAATGATCGTAGTAGTTTAGTTAACAACATACTGCCTTCCAATTTCCAGACACAGTTTAAAATCATACTACTGGCATATAAAAATTTGATTTGAAATCCAAATCAAAGCATTTTGTGTCCATACTCTGTCCTATGGATTATAGATAATTTGGTGGAGAGGATATAACTATGCAGATTTAGTGGGGAGTGTTTTTTGGGTCACATTTCTATCTAGGTTTAGAGCTTCAGTTAGTAGTAGCAGATCTAGCCTTCTAATATGCTACAGATTTTGAGTGATGTAATAATCTATCGCGTATTATTTCTCTTGTAGCTCAGTTGATCGGCAAAAACGTTGTCATTACTGGCGCATCTTCTGGCATTGGTGAACAATTAGCATATCAATATGTTGGTTATGGAGCGAATGTTTTCATCACGGCTCGCAGAAAACGTAGACTTCAGGAGGTGGGTATTTAGTTCCAGTCTGGCATTACATGGTCACCGCCTCTGTGGTCTCATTGGTAGAGCATGAGACTGTTTACCTATGGCTATGGTCATTCTGTGCGGGAGGTCGCAGGTTGATGCCTCAGCCGTGGCACTATAGTAGGAGGAGTTTTTCATCCAGCCAGGCAACTGGCAAGGTTTTCTCCACCGAATATGCCATATATTGTAAATTTATTTAGAATTAGTCTCTGTGGGGAAGCTATAGACATAATGGATCCGGTCTTTTGAAACATTAGTTATATTGCATATATATATAGTGCATTAAAATTATCTTGTGAAAGACATTTACCAATTTATCTATTATCTTTATTATTTCTAATTAATCATATACCTATTTATTTATCAATTTTTATGAACCGTAACAAATTAAAACAACAATTTATTAATGAGGGGGCTAAAGACCGAAGGGCAAAAGATCAGGTGAGCAATTAACGATGGGGTTAAAGACCGAAGGGCGAAAGACCATAGACCATTAGACGTCTCCCTCATTTGAGGTTGCCAGCCACATTAAAAACTGCCATTTCGGCCATTATTATTATTATGGTCACTGCGGTATGTTGTTTGAAGAAAATAAATCTTTTCTTATTTTTTTCTTATCGTAATTGAAGACACTTATAGTCCTTCATCGTAACGTGTGGATCTTTGTTATATAGAGATATTGATAACCACTTTTATTTTCGTAATAATGTACACGTATTTAATAATCATTATATTGAGTGCAGTATTTTAGTGTTTTTGATTTCCGATGACGGAACTGCTTTCATCTTCGATCGTTATTTTGAAATAGGTGATTGCACTAATTTGCATGTTATTCAGGTGATTGAAAAATGTAAAAGCTACGGAAACTCGCAGCAGAAATGTGGCTTTTTGACTGCTGACATGGGAAAAATAGATGACAGAGAAAGGGTTATAAAGGTAACTTGTGTGTGTGTTTTCTGATAAATTTGATGGAACTGCCTTAAAATACTAATATCCATACATCTATAAAAGCATATACGCCTACCACATCTATACATCCATGTACATCGATTTATTCATTCATCTATGTACATGTATCATTGTTAAGTAAAAACAATATGGCACCCAGACCATCAACTTTTTATACTTGGCAAATTAGGACAGCCCGACTGGGCTGACTTTAACTGTACTTAATTGCAGTTGAACGAATATGAAAAATTATTGATATTTTTATTACATGTTTTGTTTTATTAAATAAAATTTAAAAAATCATTGAATAATAATAATACTAATAAAGGTATGATTAGGACCATCATTCTCTACAGGTTACAGTTACTGTCATACTTTTAGATCATTTAGCCTTATCACAGCTCTGAAATAGATTTCATTTTTAAGAAGCCCATTCGTTACAAAACAATATCAAAATACAGAAATCAATATTAAAATGTGGAAGCACAATTATACACTAACCAGATCAGCATTATTAGCCATTCCATGTCAACAACAAAAGTAATCTCCATACTGTTTCCATGTTAATTGGCTTGTGGTTTCAGAATTGGCATCTAGGCTTTCAGAAAACGCTATTTCCGGCATTACATATTTTATTAACAACTCGGTAACACCTTCCAAAAACTCGGTAACACCTTCCAAAAACAGTTTTTATAACTGATGTTTGTGAAAATGAAATTTCTTTGGTTTGGTTCTTGTTTTTGTGATATATTGATGCTTTATTCAATGATTCCTGTTTTGTGTGTATGTGTGTGTGTGTGTGTCTCACATTAAGTGATTGAGACTGAAATCCCTCGTAACTTTTAATTTTTATCCCAGAAAACGCACTCGTTTTAAACAATTCTCCAAAAATAGCTTCATATCTGTAGGTGCATCCTTATTTCCACTTATTGAGTGTTATTAATATTTATTCAGTGCAAAGTAAAAGAAGACCTCAAACACTTTCCTGAAATAATTTTCTTCTGGGAAGCTATATTTGTTCACGCTAGAAAAGAGTGTCACAGCAAAGGTTTGCTTTTAAGAGATCAGTGAAAGGTTGTATGCTTAGTGTCAGTATAGTCATACCTGGGATATGTGGCTGAGAGATGGTTAGGCTGAAGCCTTTTATTGAACATGTTACAGACACATATAATACTGGGCTTTGTTCCCAGAACCTGGCAGTGTGCAATGGAGTGTGGTGTGGGAATGTTCAGCACTAATGTTTAGGTCTGAATGTGTGCATATATATATATATATATATATATATATATATATATATATGTTGAGCCATGATACTGCAGTTAGTTAGAGCTTGGGCTTGTAGCGGAAGGGTCGTGGGTTCGAGGCTCCGGTAGCTGCAATGTTGTCATGTGGCAACTGGTTCACTCATCCATAAAAATGAGAACCTGACAGGACGTGATGGCTACGTGTTTGAGTAATGCTTTGCACCTATAATGGCAGCACGTGTTGTATGCTCCCTTAGGAGTTGAGATGTGTGCTTGGTGGAAACAGGTCTGAGTCAGGGATAATAATACTGTACAGCGTCCCAGAACAGAGTTACCTGGTTCTGGCGCTATATAAACATGCATTATTATATTATATATATATATATCAGTGAGCTCCGGTGGCATAGCGGTTAAGCACCCGGGACTTGTTGCCAACGGTCACAGGTTCGAACCCTGTAAGAGGTCGAAACTTTTCCAGGGATTAATTTCTCGGCTCACTACATCGTGGGTGGATGACCACGTTAAATGGCGCTGCCGTCTCCACTGAATTATTTAAAATAAAGGGGGATGTTAAAAACCCCCCTGAGGACGTAAAACACTCTGGCAGTGACCACCCTCAGGGTATTTCGGCTCCATCTTTCCGTACTGCTCCCCTGTGAGTGGTGGGGGAGGAGGTTTCTCAACCACTCCAACATAGAGGCTGTGCTGATTAAGCGACAGCCTGGGGATTCTCCCCAAACAACAAAACAATTATGTATATAAAAATTTTGGCAAATTGATTATTATATCATATTTCTCTATTCTTGGTATGGCTCAATGACTGATACTGGATGTTTTTAACAATAATCAGGCAGCCATAGAATTCTTTGGAGACATTGACCAACTTATCCTCAATCATGCCAGTCAGCCATTGGTCTATAAATGGTCGGGAAGACGGGAACAATTAGAACATCTTGATGTTATGTTGAATGTCAACATGGTTTCATTTGTACATCTTACTGCTGCTGCTTTATCATCGCTGAGGAGGACTTCTGGATCAATCTGTGTTGTTGGATCTGGATCAGGTTAAAACTCTCTCTCTCTGTATCTATCTATCTATATTAATCTCTTATGCTCTCTGTATTTCTCTATGTCTATATCAAAATGAACAATATTTATGTTTTCTTTTACATGAATCAGGAATCTTAATGTGAACAATTTCTCATGAAGTAACTAAATATTCTCTTTTAGGCAGAATACCAACTCCGTTTACGCTGGAATATGCTGCTTCAAAGTTTGCACTTGATGGCTTTTTTAGTGGCCTTAGATATGAATTTAAGGCTAACAAGGAAAACATATCAATAACCCATTGTGTTTTGGGATTTATCTGTAAGTTAGTGATGTGTTTATCTCAATCATAAGATGTAACACAAGAAATGTTGTTGTTATGTTGTTTTCATTGTATTTCTGGCCATATCAGTTTAGTTCTTGAAATAATCTTCTCCCTGAACCAGATATTATTATTATCATCATCAGAGTTTATCTCTGTGTATATTTAGGATGCATAAAACGACAAATACTCGTATTTAAAAAATCTTTCTTTAAAAACCTAATTTGTTAATAATCTGAATTTGTTCTGTTTTTGTTTTCCATTTTATTTTGTTAGTGAAAGTAATTTATAAGCCATGCTAGGTTTAGGTTTTATTTATATTTGTAGGGAAATACTTTTTATATGAAAATATATTAAATGTTGATAAACTATTCTCTGAGATTTCTCTGTCTCTCTTTCTGTGTATATCATTTCCTTATTTATATTTATTTAGTGCAATTTATGTTTGATCATGCTTGTATATTATATATGCACCATTTTGGTTGTTATCTCTTTAGCTGATCAAATCATTCAGAACGATCGTTGTTTTCTATTTATAGCAACCGAATCGGGATCAAGGTCATTTCAGAAGGTGACAGCCCTGATGGGATCTCCAAATACATTTCTGCTGAGTCTGCTTCAACCAGCAAAACTAGAGGATGCAGTGCAAGCCATCATCAGTGCCACCACTTCCAGATTAGGGGAAATCTATTTTCCATCCTCTCAAATGGTGTGGTTGATGTCAGTAATCAGAAGCCTCTTTCCCGAAATTGAGAAATTTGATCTTGCAGGATTTACTAAAAGCTGACAAACTGTTTAGTATTGAGGCTAACAAATAAATTCAACTTTTGTAGTTTTGATGGTACTTATGAGATAAAAGTAATTAAAAGTTTTTCATTACTATTAATTTGTCAAAGAATTTTGTTCACTAATAATTAAGAAAATTCAAGTGTACATTACAGTACAACACCCGTATTACGGTCACCAATAGGACCAGTGATTTGTGGCCGTAATTGAGGATGGGTCGCAATATAAAACAACCCAAATTTAGCTTCATTGAGAAGCTTGTTATTGAAATTTGAGCCGTGCTGGAATAAACATTAGGTCTAGCACATGTTATAATCAAATTTTATTCACAGAAACATAATAATAATATTATGCAAGTACATCACATTGTGATACATGTGTACAAATTTGTAACATTAATGAACTATTTTTGGAAGAATTGTTTGAATGAAAGTTCATTTCATTTTTTTGGTAGTAGTTTTCAAAGATTTAGTATTTGCGATTGTATTGCGTGTCCACTAAATATATAAAATGATATGATTCCATTTCATAAATTGTGGTAGCATTTATACAGAAAATGAGCGGCAAGTTTGTGTGTTTACGTATGAAATTAAACAACAGTCAATGAACACAAATATTCTATTTTAACTGTTAGGTAGAACTGTCAGAAATACTTATAATGTCATGGCGAGGCACACTAATAATCAAAAGCAACTTATCCAATTCAACAGTTGACGTGTTTTCTCTATGTCTCTTCGAAACTAATTATCATCACGTGTGAATTGCTGCAGTCAGTTTTATATGCTGATTGGCCGTTATTGAGGGCCTCGATTGGTATTTGGGACTTCAAGTGTTGGCCGTAATATGCATTAAAGGTGTGGCCGCTATTGGCAACGTAAAAACATTGTGTTAAATGGGCTGATGTTTGGGACCATAGAATCTGGCCGCATTATAGGCACTGACCGTCGTTCAGGCTTGGCCACAATGAGCCGTTGTACTGTATGTGAAAATGTAATATATTTAGGCACTTGGTAACATCAATTCAAGATGCTAAATCTTGGTGTCTACCATTGACCTACATATAAAACTAGACCGAGCAGTCAGTAGCGTTTGAATTGGCCGCCATGACCAAATAGCTCTGACTTCTGGCAAGGGAAAAAGCAGCGATGAAGCGGCTGCTCTTCGAGTTTTGAACCTACGAATACGGACATTTATTGTGATGTGTGCATTATAATTTTGTGTGTGCAGACAATCTGTATTATTCCGCTCCTATTATATGCCATGAAATATGTAAAAGTCGTTTTATTCAAGTCCGTAGGGTATTTTAAATGTGTTCCTTATACTTGCCGATGAAAAGACATCCTGTTTGTATTACTTCCACGCACACGGCTTATGCAACCATCGATACAACAATAATTCATCACGTTTATAAACCTGATTTTTCCAGTCTGCGTTCCTATTTCCTCGACCGGAAGTTGGGACCTGTTTTCCATCAAATCGGTGGCCGTGTTCGGTCTAGTTTTCTTTTAGGTCAATGGTGTCTACTAAACCACACATATATATATATATATATATATATATAAAACCGATATATTCTTTACAGCACTATAATAAAACTTACTGTATTAACTCTAATATATTCATTGAAAGTTTGATAGCATGAATGTGAAGGGATTGGTTAAAGCATATTAATAAATGATTAGTTTGATTTATTCAGCCAGTTTTTATATTATGGGCAAATTTGAAGTGTGCACAAACGATAATCAACTTGACTACTGTAAATTTGATTATGGAACAATGAGACTTGTACTATAATAGAATGTGTTTTTTCAGCACAAAAATAAGTGACATTCAGCCATTTTAATTTTATCTGCCTCCTGCCCATCACCCACGCATAGACAGGCTACATTTTCTCTTTATACATAAATAAAATAGTGACCAAATAGCAATTGAGTGGAATAAAGCCACTGGCAGCTCGACCACTGACAAGAACCGCTACAGATAAAAAAGTTCTGGCAATTGCAATTGTATTATGATAAGATTAAAACAAACTCGACTTTTATGAGATATTATTACTCGTTTGTTTGTAGCTGTATAGAATTATAAACTGATTTCTTTTTAACTTTGTTCAAATTTGCTTGTCATATACACATTATTATCCATCGTCGTCGTATATTCCACAATTTGTTTAGGGCCTTCACTCCACTTTAGATCTCCAGGAATCTTGAGGTCGAAATACCGCATTGCATTTGCCTGTTGAGTGTTTCATCCACCATTAATGGGTTTCGGTCAAAAAAGACTCCACCCGATCGAAATGGTCATGAAACGTTTATAAATGGATGACTGCCTAGTCTCAATGGGGTCATATGGGCTGTACTCTATAGGGCGACCATTAATGATGTTCGTATCTGTTTGCAAATGGTACACGATATATATATATATATATATATATATATATATATATCTACAGCCTTAATTGGTGGCCAGCCTATCGTTGATGTGTAGTCTCGCTACACAGCTAGAAGATAGGGAGCTCTAGCGAAACAAATTGGTATCGACTCGTGGAAAGTGTTAACGATACACACAACAACATCACAATAACAACACGAACAACATCATTAAAAAAAACACAACAACAACTAGAACAAGTCCAGGCTTAAACCGTTTGTCATGTCACCTAATGACGTTGATGAAACAACGAACCACAACAGTAGCTCATTAATGCGAGCTTAATGAGATAGGGCCTGTACAATCACGTCGATTAATGAGTAGTTGGAATAATCCACCGATTGAATGAGCGAGATATTATTAATGAGATCATGGTATGCATTTTCCATATTGCGATGTGAATATTCACTTTTTATACTACATCAAGTGAGACGTCTTGCCCGTCGATGGGGGAACTCGGTTAGGAATTATTTGTTGGTCACTGAATGTTGTTATAGCCATTCCGCCTGCCCTTCCATCTGTCCGTCTCTCAGTACGCGAGACTGCCTTCTTACAAATGAACAAGTCGATTAAAAACACCCCCGCCGGGAACAATCTGCAGTCTTTGGTCGAGAATATTTTTCTGATTACGAAGTCTTGTCGTGACGATAATTGATCAACTTTGGAAGTGATTGAGGCGAATCCAGAACTCGGTGGAGAAAGAGAACGGAACGGAGAGAGTGGGATAAAACCGGACATAGAACAGCACGTGCTGATCAGTCAAACAGGTAGGCCTATACGTCTGTCGATAGGTTACGTGCGTTCGCTGGCAATCAAGCAAAAATATTATGGACATTTTTCATTCTTTCGTTCCATTTCCGTAGATGAACCTTTCCACGGCTACATATCCCCGGATCATCGAAGAGCCAGCGCTGAAGAGTAACGTAGCAAGTACTCAGTCATTTTTCAATAACAAGTAAAAAAAACCCAATAAACTAAAAAAAACAACAACAACTGAACTTGTTTAAACAGAGCCATAAACCTGAGCTTACTCGGATACAGGTATTGGGGGCAATCATTGATTAATATGAGATTTATCCACGTGTAAAGTCTTGTGCCTTAGGAACCAGTACAGATTAATGACCAGGGTGGGGGCAGTCATCGTTCTCGATGGCCGACTTTCGTCTCAGTGAACCGGGTGCTTCTAAAACGGTCCGCTGTATGGCGCTGTGATACGACTATATGTTCATGCTAAACTTACCATTTATTATAAGTGAATTCTGCCTAATCTTTTTTTGCGATTTTTCTAAATCCCAATTTCTACATCAACAAAACTGCAAACAAACGGAAGTATGACGATATGGTTGAAAGGAATTCAATAGATCAGTCCCAAACGTTCGAAGTCAAGGGGATGGACTATAACAAAGATTTCTCCTACGTCTTCCTTAAATACCATACACAAAAACGTGAGATTAAGTGACCTATC
>JAODUP010000622.1:0-302350 GCA_025642065.1 Paralvinella palmiformis
TGGCGGGTGGTGTGTGTGTGTGGGGGGGGGGGGTCATTTTCACACGCCGATAAGAACGGTCCAGCTCTGAATGGAGACTCAGCGAATTTATATTCAGTGAAATAGATGTATTGCGTTACGCTAAGTCGATTTTGTGTGGACACACACACACACACACACACATTTGAATGACTTACATTGTCTGGGTACGATTTATTGATACTCTTAGCCAGTGCCATCACAGAGAGAGAGAGAGAGAGAGAGAGAGAGCTATTTATAGAGCTACCAGTGAAACACACGATAACAATATTAACAAAGCCTTTACATATCACATAACTAGCGCGTGTCCTATCCAGTCGTATATCTATTATATAGCTGGCTGGCTGGCTGGCTCTATATGGGAAACCTAACATGGTCAACGTAGACTGGTAAACACAACATGGTAAACTTAACATATAATGAAGGGGGGTGGCCGGCTCGAGGTGTGCTGTCTCGGTTGACCTAGGGTCAGCAAAGATAGGTTTGACAACAAGCTTACTTTTGATGACTCTATACGCACACACGCGCGCGCACACACACGCATACACACTGGAGATACCATCGTATCATCAATCAACCACAACAGAATTTGTTTAACATTGCATGGAGACACACACACACACATCTTTCAGTGCGCGCATGTGACCACTGAAACAAAGTACCACATACAAGAAACGCGAAACACCTTTAAATTTTTATTCGTGTGCTTGATGGGGGTGTTTTTCAGAGTGCGACGCTAATAAACTGATAAATAAACAGTTCTCAATCTGTTTTATCAACTGACGTATCCCGGCCGGTTAAATCAAACACGGCAGTTCAATCAATCAGGTTTGTTAACAGTCTGAACATATCTTACACCATAAAGCCACTCCAATTCGTGTCTTCAAGACTGCGTCAGTAAACAAAGTCACGCACACTCGGAGCTGTAATTTAAATCCAGGAGTTTACGAGGCCGTCTGAGCATCCTACGTTTGTGAATATGAGAAGTTTCGCCCAGAAATAGCATCAGCTTTTTGTTGCAAGATAGATGGCGTATAGTGCTGCCACCTGGCGAGTAACGGGCACGACTGGCCGTTATATGGTCACGTGACCCTTTCTGGGTCAATGTGCAGAGGAGTGAACTCCCTTTCACTCAACTGCGTATCCCTACGCGGTGATTGAAGACGGTTGAACAAAGACTTTCTGTTGTGAATCGCAAACTTTATCGCAGCTAATTTGTCCACACCGGTGAATCGTAGAAGCATGTTTCTAAATATGATATCGCGCAGGAGCATTATGTGAGAAATTCGCAAGTGATGCGAGTGGAAATATGCATTTAGAACTACTTTGCGCGGAAGGTGTCACATTGGGCAAGTGTATATAAGCGGACAGCCGATAGCGATTTCAGTCTGTGTACAGAAGCCAAATGTTTGTGTTTTATGTTTCTGGTTTTTGTTCCGACCATCTCGTTAGTTATGCCGAATATCGTGTTAGATGTTTTGTATTCGTAAAAAGGTGACAGCGGTTTCTGTCTGAGAACAATCGGTAGCGCCCTCAGCGAGTTTCGTCAACTGACAAGCTTTGTAAAGTGGTAAATAGACTTGGAGAGCGGCGGTCGTATTTGTTCAGTTCGCCGATCCGTCGATCGCAGCTGATGATGGAGGACACCGAACGTTCGGCTCGGCTCGCCGCCGAGGGGGACCCCACTCCAACAGAGCGGGGTACCCCCGATCAGGTAACAATGGAACCATTATCGGAGGATCGGACCGACAGGCAGGTGGTCGTTAATAATTCTGGAGCAGAAAAGACGAATAACGTCGTCGGAAAACTGGTCGATAGTGCGGATCCAGGTGATGGATCTCTGCTCAACGGGAAACGGAAGAAAATCCGGAGAAAACAAAAGGGGGGCTCCCATCATCGGAGATGGAAGCCTTACAACAAGTTGACGTGGGAGGAGAGACAGACCTTAGAAGAGAGGGAGACGAAGAGAGCATGCCGGAGGCGTGAATCCAGATTCGCGTCTGGCCAAGCGATGGCTCCCTACAATACAACACAGTTCCTTATGGAGCAGCACGAGCCGTCCAATTCCGATTTCAACTTGGATGACGGCCATCCAGGTAGGGAAAGGACGCTGTCGAACCGCGGTGGCCTAGAGATGGGCAGCATGAGCGCGTCGGGAGGGAGTGCGGATGGCTCGTCAGAGGACGTCGAATCGAATGACGAGGAGATCTTCCTGGAGAAGGACTTCACAGAGGCTTATGAACAGTATCGCGCTGAGACACTGCAGAACATGTCGAAGGAGGAGCTGGTACGCGAACACCTGCAGCTCGAGGAGGAGGTGGAATCACTCAAGAAGCAACTCGAGATGGCCGAGTGTGCAAGTCGGCGGAGCAGCAGCGAGAGCCTTCGAGAATCGGGGATGGACATCCCGGATGATGTCCAGACAATACAGGCAATAGAGTTGCTGAGACAGGTGAAAAGACTGAAGGAGGAGAATGAGAGATTGAAATACGAGAATGAACATCTTATGACGAGGTCCTGCAACTCCAAACCGGTGGACGTGTCGACATAGAGACGAGCTAGTTTTGTGACAAGGCAGCAGTATTGTTGTACGATTACAGTTATCTCGAGTTGCCATTTCGTATTTTTTTTTCCTTTTTGGTGTGATATTGTTATATTTTAAAAATGATATTTTTTGTTCATATTGCACCATATTGGGCATGTTTGTGTGGTCAAATGTTTGTCTGTTTCTTCACACATGGTGTGCTTGAACCCAATGTCTGGTCGACAGTTTTAGCTACTTTCGAATTGTTTAAACAGCTATTGTCATGTCAGCAAGTAACAAATGCTCAGTTACAAGACTGAGCTGTTATTTGAAGCAGTAGTTTACAAATTGATTAGATGTGAAATAATTTTTTTGGCATTTGCACCGTTATGAAGTACACTTGTCATAATGCCATCATGTAGATTTAATGCTACACTTGAATCTAAATTGTCACGAAGTGGATGTACCATGTGGTCTAAAGGTTGGATCGCAGTTTTTTTTAATGAAAACATTTGATGCGACATCAAAATACATTTCCGTGCTTATAGAAATGTTGGCACCTAATGGTGTAAAACTTGTACTGCTATACTGATGAATGACAAATTTTGTGGATTGGTTATGGCATGTTTTGTTCATTGTAATTAATGTCACTCATTGGCTGAAGCTGATGTGTATACTCTTGTGTTATTGTTCAGGTGGATTTGTTACACTTGTTCTGTTTACGTTGCGGGATGATAGGTTTGCGCGTGTCTATGTTTGCCAGGTGGAACGGGAAAGACCCCAACATGCATCCGACATGTACGGTGAACACCGGAATCTTTCAACTTTTTTTGTTTTTGCTATTTGTGTTTTGTGTTCTAGTCACTTTTTGACATGGCATTATATGTGCATATGCAGTTATTGTTAGAAGTTTATTTTTTTAAGAAAACCAAAAAACGGTAACCAGAAAAATATGATCGCAATGCATGCCAACTTTCCCGCTTCATATGGGGTTGCTCATGGCATCTGGATGTGATCTCCACTTGTCATGGCACCACGATGTGCATTTGCCGAAAACAAATCATTCACTGCCAGATTTTGCATCTATGACGAGATGTTTGTTATAATTTATGAAACAGGTATTTTAATTGGGTTAGATCTGCGTGAAATTTCATAACAAGTGGATAGTTATCTAACATGGATGCAAAAACTGTTGTATATAGATGTTGGAAGAGCATTCTTTTCTCGTTGTAAAACCAGAAATTTTGTATTAAGAATTCACGTAAATTTTTCCAGCGTCACAATTTAATTTGTGAAGGACATCGCACATTTAAATAGATATTAAAATTGACAATTGTAGTTTGCTGAATAAATTTCTGGTTTTATGACAATTGGGTATCCAAACATTACGCCCAAAAAGTTGAGATCCCCCGTTAACAGACACATGAATGTTTTAATGGCATTATTGTATTCATTTATGCTGTGCTAAATTTGTGTCTTCAATATGAGTCTTGTTCTATTGGACTAAAACTGCAGCAGGATTGCTTTCCAGGCAAGGCCCAGTGCTAAGCATTCTGGTGTCGCCTCCTGTTGGAATTATGCCAATCCAGGATGAAAAATGTCAACTTCGATATATGTGAGGAAATTAACATTAATTTGATTGACACCCATCCTAGGGTGTTGTGTTTTAGCAGCTGGCCAGTGGGTTGTACTGTGACACTGTCCAGGTACTGTGACAATACTGCATTATTAGTGGGGTGTTGGAAGAATTGCAGTGCTGTTTTGGAAAGCAGTAGTAATTGCATTGTGAAGATCTAGTATGTTGTACTGGTCCAGCTGGAGTAGTCCGACACACCCAGTGCCATTCTTTATGCAGACGTATTGTTGGCTTTGATACATTTTACTTTTTGAAAAATGCCGTTTGCAGAAGTGTCTTAACATTGTTTGGCTAAGTGTCCTTTGTTTTCTATGACACCAAAATGTGGGTCGGTGTCCGTGAATAGTTCAGCGAACAAGTTCTTTACAGTCCATGTCGAGTGGATCCTTAAAAGTGGTCTTTGTTATTATGCTGAACGTGCAGATTGCATAAAGAATGGCCTTTCAAATAAGTGACAATTTTGCAAGTTGTCGTTGAACTTTGTGGCAAGTTCCGTGCCGAAACATTAATCTGTCAGCAATATTGCTCTTCAAAATAAAGTACACATGTCATTGAAACTTTGTGTTTGTCCGCATGTTATTCGCAACACACCTGGATAATGTTAAATGCTTAGTGCTGTCACTGTACTCCAAAAAGTCTTGATTTCCCAAATACCTTAAAGTTTGTAAATTCTCGGCAAAATTATCTCGGGATGTTTCTGTTCGCTGCTATTATGAAGACCTGACTATCTAATTTGTGGAATAAATGTTGAGGGATCTCCCATTAGAAACACATCGTTTAAGGTTGTATCCTTTACACTTATTCACAGTTCAGTTCAGACATTGGGTCAATTCCACATCAAATTTTAAATTCCAATTCTGACTTTTTACTTACTACTTTTACCATAAGTAGGTACTCCGCGTATCTACTTGGAATACCTACTATGAGTAGTTTATATTCCAAGTAGGATTGTCATGGAAGAAGTATTTTTGAATTAAATGCTATATTAATTTGTGGATTAAATGTTTTTGTAGGAAATTCCAATTCAAAATTTAGGAATTCCAATTCCGTTTTTTTAATAAATAATTGGAATCGACCATCAATTCCGGAATTGAATTGACCCCCACCCCATGTCTGGTTCAGTTCCAGTTAATTACAATTTAGATATACAGAAAACTGTGAATGTTACAAAACAAGGAAAGCAATGATAAACACACTGCAGGGGATGGTACAATTATGACAAATGTGCTATCTTAGCTCGTCACCTTTTCAGAAATGGATACAAAATGTATGATAAGCTCAGTCGATCGTGTGTTGAGCACAGCACCTCGAGATGCTGGTGTCATCCAGTCTGATAAATGACATTTAGAAATAAGACATCGGACCAGAATATTGAGATCTTTCGCTGCCATCACGAAGTTCTGTGTTTATGTCGCCATTTTTAAGAGTACCGTACGTTTTTCGTAACAATAAGATAGATTGAATAAAGTGCTTTTAGTGGCTATGGCTGCCCAGAGGCACTCAACATTGAGACCTTAGGAAGATCTATCTAAAAACAAATGATGGATTTATATTACAAATGGAATTTTCAAAGACAATTTAAAAGACAGAAATCGACCTCAATAATTATGGCACAAATTTGTCTGTGATCTGAAATAAAAGCTGGGGATGATCATTCGAATTTTCTTGCACCAAACGTGGGACTCGTGTCATGGCTGGATTTAACACTAACCTAATTCACACTTGAACACGATTCCCGGATAATCTATATCTGACAGGACGCATCTCCAATCCAGAAAACAATATTTTACACCATACATTATCCTGAAAGCCTTTTCCAAATGACAATTTCATGTTTCATTAATAAATGTATTTTATTGTTCTCTTTGAATGTACTTGCACTCGTTTCATCTTACAGCATTAAAAAAACAGGCACTATACAAATTACTTTAAACAAATAAATATCATTATATAAATTAAAGTGGATGTCAGATTTATTTCTTAATAGTTCTACATTCCAAAATGGAGGGTGCTCTCATATCACACTTGACAGCATGCTGGACAGCTAACGTTGGGCTCCCGATGTTACCTATATATCGATGATCAGCTCATCTCCCTGATGAGTCAGTCAGCTAGTGCCGATGTCACACAAAAATCACCAACTCAATCTACATTCTCAAACCAGCTCCACCTTCTGAAGAATTTAATTTTCGATAGAGAAACAGGCATTTATTCCATTGTAACAGGTTCCCATTCTCCCCAAAACATAACCCTTCCCTATAACATGGTGTCACTTCCAACTATTCGCAAAACACTCTAGCTGTTTCTATAGCAGCCATTTACAGGCACATAATCCATTACCAGGTGTCTGTTTGTGGCTCAGATACTCGGTGTGCATGTTAACCAAGATGATGATTGATGCTTTACGGTAGGCTAAATGGGTTGAGCGACCTCTAATGGTAACTCCAGGATGAAGCACCCTTCAGAAGATGCCCATGCCAAGATAGATTCAAACTCAGTTGGTAGTAATCTGTGGTCGCATGCACTACCAGTTAGAACTAAAAGGAAATAACCATCTGGTCCCCGGGACACATTTTCAATGAGGAAGATCCCCGAAGAACAAAATTCTAACAACTGAGCAAAATATGAGAAACATATCTACGAGAAGATGCAGAATCAACAATTACACTGTATAATAATCAAATAAATATTTATTCTCCAGTTTACAGCAGTCAGTATCGTAGTGCACCATTTTGTTCCTTGTTTAATTATTTTTACAGTGCTCTTCCTGTACAGATATCTGCTACAAACACTATTCACAAATAATGCACTATGTGATACAAAAAACCAAATACTATTTACCAGATTATGTTAGACAATCATTTCCAAGTTAGCAGCTCTACTGACAACTGGCAATTTCTGAATACCCAAATTTAATATATAACAAAATTGTATGCTAGGATAACAGAACATTTTTTTAGTAAGCTTAACAATGCAAATAATGGTTTTGAATATATTCCAACAATTTTAACCCGATTTTTACTCCTTCAACGATAAACGTTCAACAGCAACTTGCCACCATAACACATTATTAATTAGCTTAACATTTTACACCTAAAACTATAATTTTTACATCAACAACCTTAATTATGCGGTAATCGAGCAAGCATCAGGTAGAAAAAAAGATGAGCAATAGCGTTAATTGGCACAATCAGACAAAATAAAATATTCAAACTTAACAGACCTCATTGTAGGGCCAACATAACAAACATTAATTCCGACTGTATGAATGAAACAACAAAACTGCACACCTCGGCAACAACTGGGTCACTGAAGTCAGGCGCGTTGAGTTCCGTACCTGGTTACTGCAGCAGTGATGAATAACGACATCACAACAACGGTAATCTTTATATTTGCTCATCAACCTGACATCATTCAGGCTGCACTAATCTCACCTGAAACTGTTCTGTCCAATCACTGAAATGAAACGAATTAAAACCCATTTTTATTGGGTAAATGTTACTTGTTTACGTCCGCTCTTGATTGTGGGAAGACAAAATGTCTTTTTTCATTATTCAGAAAACAAAATACAATATGAAATGATGGATTTTAGAAAAATATGAAATGCTTTCATTCACATAATCATAGATTTCTTAAGACACATCAATATATATATATATATATATATATAACAAATTATTTATACACACCCACAAAAACACCAATACAAACACCTACCTATTCTGCTTGTTTTTTGCATTAAACTCGACAAGTCACAGGATTACCAAACCTCGGGAACTGTCTCAGCAATCTCTCCTAGCTTCTCCCACCACCTTCTTCTGTCTGCTCCATCAACACTGGAACTAGAACTTCCATGTCTCCGAGGTCTCATAAAATTGTCTCCACTAGGATAACTCCAATTCTGAAATTGAACAAATCCACCATTAATGTAAGAGTGCATAGCACAGACTTGCCTGCTTCATTTTAATCAAAGCAAATTAACAAAACTGTGAAGACACTCCATCAAAGAAATAACAGTTATTCGCATTTCTAAGGAAACTCAGCAAATTTTTAATCAAGCAGACCATGCACACAAACAAACACAGCTAGCCATTGTTAGTAAATTAAATAACATGTTTGAAGGGTCACTTAGAATCCGACAAGGTCAGATGATCATGTTCCATAAGTTATCATAATCCGAGTTAATACAGATTCAGTTTATAGGAAATGATTAACTAACATCACAAATCTTCCATGCATAAGCCTCCTATCGTTCAACATCATTTACATATGTCAATATTGAAAACAAATAATTTTAGGTCCATCAGTCAACCATCCAGAAGAGAATACTGTTTTATGGCCGAATCAACCATTAAGTTTCCAGAAATTGGCTGCTTCAAACCAAGATCCATCCAAATTTCACTTCACCACTCCATTGCTGATCCATCAATAAAACCAACGATATGATAAATGCTAAACAAACAGCACATCAACACCGAAACTAACTTAATCCAGCTCCATTATATAGCTTAGTATGATGAGTCAGCCATACCAAGGTGATGACTCAACAAATACATCCTAACACCATAACACCATCAATCAGCCAGTGTGGCTCTATGGAACAAATGTATTAACACCATAAATGGGACAACGGTATTAATATATAAATGGAACAAAAGCATTAATTTTGTAAATGAAACAAAAGTATTGTACTGTATTTTTATTTCTCTATAAAATACATCTATTATAGCAGTTGAGGGAGGAGTCATTTTCTAAAAATAAACCTAAGGCTATAGCCAAACTAATTTGGTAGAGAATGCCTTTATAGAGTAGCTACAACTGGGATATATTTAATAAGAGAAATTATTTGAGGAAAAATATCTATAAAAGCATTAAAATTATAAATGAGCCAGTTTAATACAGTTTACCTTGAGGAAATAGATTCTACACCAGTTTTGTTCAATCTAAGTTATTATCAAAAATTATCATTATTGATAATTGTACATCATCTTATTTGAAACAAATTAATTTGTTTTCTTCGGAACAGTGACTCCCAACAGAAGGCAAAATTTGTTATTATGTGGCTTGCTGATAAATACACAGACACAAATGATTTACTCTCATCTAATTACCTTAATCAGCTGAGTGTATAATATTATGGTTAATATTGAGAAAAATTATATTTCTGCTTTTCTATCTACGTCTCACAGAAAAGTCCCCCACTTCAACCGGAAAAAATACCTAATATGAAGTGAGAAAAGTCTTAATTCTTCTTGATCTCTTAGTCTATGATGCACAACATAAAATAATACATCTTCAAATCACTGTATCCACAAAATGAATGTGGACATTTAAACGCGATGAAGTGAACGACATCAGCGAAGTATTAAATAATCAATGTGCTGATTCATATAGCTGAGTTATGTTAATTGATATACATAAAAACATCAACACTAAATGTAAACAATAATAGCATTCAGCTACTTTCTATTATATTAGATATGATTGTTAATGCACAGCCTATCATTAAACATCAATCACTAAAACTTTATATATAGATTATATATATATATATATATATATATATATATATATATATATACCCACACACACTCATACAAGCAATATCAAACTGATCTCAATAAATAATGTTAAAAATGCCAAAATTAAAATGGAAATTATATAATAACATTAATATTACAACAAAAAAATCCGTCACCTTTGTATTCTGAATATATGAATACATAAAAAATTTGGAGTTTTAGAGCAGAAGAAAATAATGTCACCTTCAATAAATACTCTAATTGGAGTTTAATGTTAATTGACATCAAAAGACTTTGATTTATGCTGATTTCTAACCAGTTTTTAATTGAATCATCTATATTGTTGTTATTAAGCAGAACGTAAACAACCCAATTCTCATTTAGTAACATCGAGCAGAAGCTGAACAACCAATCACATTTATAAATTAATAAAAAAATTATCAGAATAAGAACCCCGTCTCACTTTATATAATATTTTGGTTTGATATAATTATAGAATCAATTTCAGTTGTTTATCCTCTGCATTGGTCACACCAACACTTCCCCCACACATGGTATGAGCTAGATTTGAACCCAGAACTTGAAGATTTAGAGTGCTTCATCTAATTTTAGAAATAACGTCTGTTTATTTTTAACCTGAAGAATGACACATGAGTGAAAAAGTACACAGATTAGATCAAGATGGTAGACAAATGAATTATAAATAAAACTATACACAACTGAAATGTGAGCATCAAATAAGCATAATTAACATAGAAAGGGATTTTATCGAATTTACGCCTGGTATATTATCATTTAAAAAAAATCAATACAGTTTCAAGCTGATAATAATTCATGAATATAATACTCACAACAGGAGGCGATGGCCTCCGGTGAACTGGTGGAAATAGGTGCTCATGCTCCATTCGCATGGCATCATAGGCACTGACTCCCTGAGGAAGACCTCGCATAGACTCTCCTTGTTGTGACCAAAGACCATGAAGTGGATATCCAGACATCATCCAGCTTGATGGTGGTAACTGGCCTGGATGTAAATATTCTTTACTGATTAGTTAAATATAGGTGTAATGTTATAATATTAAGTTCTTTTAAAAGATCCTTAGGCTAATTGTCTCTCTCACACACACACAACCATATATATATATATATATATATATATTACACACACACATATATATATATATATATATATATATATATATATTATACTGATATAATAAATCAGTGTTATTGTGCTTGTGCAGCCCAAGTTCTCATCAGTTCTATACTAAGAGATATATCTAATTACTGTTTAATCAATGTGTTTCTTTCAGATCTAATTTAACACATTTCCAAAGTGCATTATACTATATCATATCTACAATATACTAAGTGAATGTATACAATAATAAACATCAATATTCCTAGCAGCTTCTAAATCTTTCCTGCTAGAAATTACTTTAGTTATATTACTGATCTGTTAATATAACATGAAAAGTTGAGCAATTTATGAAGCAAAACCTATATGCTCTATTTAGCTTTTTTAAATTCTTTAAATGATTCTGATCTTGCTATAATTGTTCAAATTGCGTGATTACCAGTAAATCTTTGCTGTGAGTGTCTGCCTCGTCTCACTGAACGCCACCTGGCGAGGGCACAGATTATTAGAACAATTATGAATCCCATGAAGGCGACAAGTAAAGCGAAAGACATCACGGCAATGAGCCAAGTTGGTAAGTTGTCATCAACAGGAGCTGGTAACAAGAACAAACAGATTAGGCTTAGTACTGTGTGTGTGTGTGCATTTGGTATGTGTGCATATGTGTGTGCATTTGGTATGTGTGTATGTGTGTGTGCAAGCATGTGCTGGATGATACATATACACAGTATAAATTACTAATAAATGCTTGGCATACATCAGAGAGAGAAGATAGATAGATAGAGGGGGGAGAGGGGAGGGAGTTAGAGGGAGAGAGAGAGAGAGAGAGAGAGTAGGAAGGAGAGAGAGAGATTCATTACCCTTTGTTGGGACAGATTTGGGGTCAATCCTAAGATGAATGTCATGATCCATGGAAGCATTAAGAATTGCAAAACCAATCTCTTCCCAAGTTCTTTTTTCTGATAAATCCAGACGAAACTCTGCCACAATTCCGTCATCATAACTAAAAATGAGGTAGAAGAGTGAGGTGCTACATGTATATCAAACACTGATACATTCAATCTACCACTTTGCCAATATTACCGAGATGGCTTTAGAATTGGAAACTTCAGTCCATCAGTCCTCCCCCTCCCCAAAGGTTTAGCCCAATTAGCTACAAAGGGAGCAGTCACCTGAAGACGAAATGATAAACTCTAATGAGTATATCCTGAAATACTGAATTACAGCCAAATGTATGCTCCATCTGAAAGAGAAAATATAGAAGTTGTGACGTCTACTTTGAATTATTTTATTCACAGTTGAAATGAACTTACATATTTATGAATATGCTGACCATCAAAATTAATCGAGATGTGAATATTCAAACCTAAATAAGTTGATATTTGCAAATCGGCATTATTCATAAACATCTGATTATATGACCTAATGTTCGCAAAAACGACTCCACTTAAAATATATTTAATCATCTGCTGTAAGCCAGATACTCACCTGGGCTTTTACAAAATTCAACAAGGCCATGTACTCCGGTGAACTGACAACTTCGTGGTTTATGTTGTATGGGATATTTGTTATTCTCACCGAGATGTCATATGTGAAGATGACGTCACTGCGAGTGAACACTATCTTACAGGCTGGTAACAGCTGGAGCTCACAGTTGATCCCACCCCAGATCCCAGAACAATCGCAGCGATACTTATTCGGCCGATTGTTACATATGCCGCCATTTTGGCATGGATTGCTCAAACATTCGTCGATGTCTGGAACAGTGAATTGCTAACATATCAAAAACTGCCTAAAGGTTCAAGCAACTCACTGAGAAGATGATGATGATTGATGTTTTATGGCCACTTTTGTATGCAAGGTAGGCTAAATGGGCCGAGTGACCTCCAAAGGTAATGAGGCGAAGTAAAAGACGAAACAACCTTTAGATATGCCCACCCCGAGATTCGAACATGGGTGGTAGTGATCTGTGTTCCAACACGCTACTGCTAGATCACGAAGGCGCCTGCAGAAACTGCAAAATATGTCATCAATTCATGCTTTGATGGGTGGGTGGGCAGGTGGGTGATGTGGTGAGTGGGTAGGTGGTTGGGTGAGTGAGTGAGTAATTGAACAAACTGCTCTGGTATTGTTATGACCTAGAGATATATACATGAAAAAGGCTATTAAAATAATGAACAGTGAAGGACGCATGCACAAAATCGCACACACACTTAGAGCATATATATATATATATATATATATATATATATATATATATATATGCAAAGAAGACCATACACTTAGACAACCTAAATCCCCAAATACCAACTCCAGCCACACAAAAACATGCTATCAGACACTTGCTGAAGTCAATCCAAACAATGACGACTGAAACACTTTGTTCTATATTGACAATATGTATAAAATTTGATGATGTCAGTTTTCAAACAGAGTGAGTCAAACCAAAAAAAATGATTTCAGCTCAAGATAACAAGGTTACAGAATAGGTGCAATTGTTGCAAATAAAATACAGAAACAAGAAACTGATTACATATTGCGCAACATTGTTATTATATTAATTATTTAGCTTTCATTGTGAGTGAATGTTTTTCAAACATGGAATACAGAATACAGGAATACTTCCTATGGAAACGAGATGATTAAAAGACTGAATATCCTCAGGGCTATGGTAACACTGGGATTTGATTCCATAACCTGGAATTATGTACGGTAGCACACTACCAAATGTGCCATGATAACCTTAACAAAAGGACGGGAGTTGGTATTTTCATTATATCAGTTATAACCTTGACAGCAACATTAAATCATAACACAGGAAATGCTACTGAAATATGAGCTTGGCATGACACTGACCTATTTCACAGAAGATCCCTGTAAAACCTGTGGCACACTGGCATTCAAAGCCATCGATGACATCCTTACAGTGTCCATTAACTGTGCATGGATTGTTCTCACACTCATTGACCTCTGTAATGGGACAAATTTAGACGAAATTATTAACATGGTACACTACTGTTGACCCAGTTCACCAACCCAGTTTAAGGTCAACAATCACCATTTTAGATGGATATACGTATATATATATATATATATATATATATATATATATATAGGGGCTGGCTCATTTAATAGATATTGTTCTGAAAAAAATTCTGCTTAAGAAAGGTACTGGTTAATAATAATAATATATGGTTTTCTTTTTTAAATGGATGTAAAGCTTTATTGTTAACACACATACACACACATGCTAAATCAGGAAAAGCCAGATACGACCTTGAAATAATCAAATTTAGTTAATTTCATAAGAAATATGCTATTACTTCAACTACTCTTACAAGAACTGAACAAGCACTGAATCTACCTTTGTATGGACTGCATTTTACTAAACAAACTATGATTGATATGTCACACACCTTTACACTGCGTCTTGTTTACAACCTCATATCCCACTGGGCAAGAACACTTAAAAGATCCCACCATATTGTGACACTCGGCAAGGTCATCGCAAGGAGATTGCCTGCATTCGTCGACGTCTGTGCTGCAGTCGCCTCCCTGCTCATAACCGGGAGGACAATGGACACAGCCGATAGATGGCAGACACAGATTGTGATCACCCTGGCAGTTACACCTCATACTGCAGTTCTTACCCCAGGCACCATCGCACCCTGGGGAAAATATTAAAAACTATAATTCCAAGTGCTATGAGTTTGTTTTTTTTGGCAAGGATTCTAAGCAAGCTTCCAATGTCAAAACTAAATGATGACACAAAAAGCACTCAGTCTTTCAATAAATTAAAACAAAAGTCTAAAATTACCAGTCGCTTTTGAGGAGAATTAACTGAATGAAAGCTTACTAAATACAAGTGCTAAAATTTTATAGCTACTAATTAAACAAGATGCCAGAAGGTAATGTATCTGCATCACATTATCAATTAATGACATTACAGATTCATGGTTTAGTCTTTCATCTGTATAATATCTTAATATTCCTACTGCTGTCTCTATATTCTAACATGATAATATTTGTATAGGAACAAAGAAACATTTCAGCTTCCTGACATTGAATATCAATATTGTAAACTGTACAAATTTTGTTTGAAGCAAAATATTAATCTCCATAAGTAAAATAATGATTGAGAAAATGGGACGTTATGACGTTTATATTGCACAGTGATACGCCATGACTTACTTTCGCATGTTTTCCCATCAAGTTTCAGTATATAGCCATCACGACAGCCACAGGTAAAGTGACCATATGCGTTTTCACAAACATGATCGCAAAGGGCAACGTCCAAATCACATTCGTTAATATCTGAAAGTAGAAACCCATTAAGACCCATTTGTATATGTTTAACGTGTTTAGGATTTAATAAATAATGTTTAAACTTCATCCATCTTTTTATGTCTCAAAAATGGTGGCCAGGCCAAAGGATGAAACAAGTTACACCCCCCTTGAATTTATAAATATTAACCTACTCATGCCCATGACAAGAACCATTTAAGGGCTATTCCAGAAATAATTGTATGGGAGTGGCAGGAGGCGTTTTTTTTACCTCCATCACTCACAATTTTATTTTTTTCCTAGACTTGCCACCCAAGTTTTTATTAGACCCAACCATCCATAATTTAAAATTTACTTCCCATTAATATGGCATCTATATATGAAATGCTTCCGTTTTATTAATTAGTATCACTTTGTATGCCATGTACAAAGCTAGTTATAATACATTTTTTCAGGCTATGCAGGTTTGCTAATAAATATATTTTATGTGGATGATCTGTATGTATTTGTGTTTTAGTTAGTGATCTGCTGTATGCCTACAAACTGAAGTATAAGGATTTGTGGAGGAATTGCCTATTTCGGCATTGGGGATCATGGTGTCCCCCGGATAAATTATGATAGGATGCAACATCCTAATGGACTATATGGCCTGAAAAATCAGGTTAGAAGGTCTGAATCGGTCTAGATGCCATTAGATTCAGACATATATGGGGAATAAAATTCAGCTACAACAAATCAATAATATTGTGTTTACATGATATTAATTCATCCGTAGATGTATTATTGTAAATAGACAGATTTAAAGGCAGGCCTGTAAAGATTAACGTTATAATAATAATAACAATAACAAACAACATTACTATCCATATAACACACCATTACTATCCCTACAACACAACAACATTACTATCACTACAACACAGCAACATTACTATCCACTACAACACAGCAACATTACTATCACTACAACACAACAACATTACTATCACTACAACACAGCAACATTACTATCACTCCAACACAGCAACATTACTATCACTACAACACAGCAACATTACTATCACTCCAACACAACAACATTACTATCACTACAATACAGCAACATTACTATCACTCCAACACAACAACATTACTATCACTACAATACAGCAACATTACTATCACTCCAACACAACAACATTACTATCACTACAATACAGCAACATTACTATCACTCCAACACAACAACATTACTATCACTACAATACAGCAACATTACTATCACTCCAACACAGCAACATTACTATCACTCCAACACAACAACATTACTATCACTACAATACAGCAACATTACTATCACTCCAACACAACAACATTACTATCACTACAACACAGCAACATTACTATCACTCCAACACAACAACATTACTATCACTCCAACACAACAACATTACTATCACTACAACACAGCAACATTACTATCCCTACAACACAACAACATTACTATCACTACAACACAGCAACATTACTATCACTCCAACACAGCAACATTACTATCCCTACAACACAACAACATTACTATCACTACAACACAGCAACATTACTATCACTCCAACACAGCAACATTACTATCACTCCAACACAACAACATTACTATCACTACAATACAGCAACATTACTCTCACTCCAACACAGCAACATTACTATCACTACAATACAGCAACATTACTATCGCTCCAACACAACAACATTACTATCACTACAATACAGCAACATTACTATCACTCCAACACAGCAACATTACTATCACTCCAACACAACAACATTACTATCACTACAACACAGCACCATTACTATCACTACAATACAGCAACATTACTATCACTACAATACAACAACGTTATTACTAAGGGTGGGGGAATGAACTATATATATATATATATATATATAGGAAACACGTCGATAATCCTGTATAAACATATCGCGTGAATAAATAAATAAATAAAACGTTATACTATCCATACGACACAACAACATTACTATTCAACCAACACAACTATCTACACAACAAGAACTGCCTCATCCATATAACAACAATAACACAACTATCACATTATAAACAACACATGCATAGTGATGCAACAACATAACCCTATCTGTACCACACACACACACGTTTCCCTGTACGTGTACTCTGCTATAATACTGTTTTGATTTTAAGCGGTCTGTAGGCCTACCGTACAGCACCTCACACATCACATTTGTGCAGATAAACATCGATACAGAGGCGTCGTAGGACCATTGGTCAAGGCGTAGGACGCTATGTAAACTATAAACCGTTACCACGGTAACTAACCTATACAGGTTTGACCATCCGTATCCAAGGTGAGGCCAATGGGACAGAAGCACGACAATTCTGTAGAACAGTAGCCACTACACGTAAAGCCATCACAATAGTCGACATCTGTAAGAGAAAAATTGACAGGGAAGACACACACACACACACACACATAAAAACGACGAATAATACACGATCGCTTAGACTATTATTACAGAGTGAAACAAGGTACTGGGACAGATAATCTCGATTCGTGAATACAAACTCTGGAAGAAGATTCTTCTTCCGGTTTATACAACGGGCGGGTGTCATGAAGCGACTATTATTAAAACTGAAATCATTATGACCTGATGTGTGAAATGAATGTACTAATAGTCTGAATTGTCTTTTTGTACGTAGCCTGCGTGTAGCCGCTTTCTTGTGGGCGTGACATATTTGTCGCGTACGAAAAGCGAATTAGCTGGTTCCCACAGGCTGATGAGTAGACCAGACACATGCTTAGGTATACGTGAAGGTATGGAACATTTTATTTTTAGATTAATGTATGTATAGTTGTATTTAGATTTATGGAGGTAGGTTTCGAAGGATGTTTAGATATGTTGATGCTCTGTGCCTGTTGCCTCTCTATATGTACCCTAACACACACACGCGCGCGCGCGCGCACACACACGCACACACACCAAACCAACATCAAAAGATAACGAATATTATTACCTGGAAGACACGTTCTTTCATCAGTATCGAGAAAATATCCATTTTTACACCCACAAGTGTAACCACCATCAATATTGTGACAGGTTTGTGTACATAGAAGTGGAAATGCTTCACATTCGTTAATATCTGAAGTTCAAATAAATGTCATACACATAACACTGATCACTATAATGACATATATACATGTACTATATGAAATCATTATAATATAACCAATTCACATAGTATCATATTACAGGGATGCCCGATCTAAAGAAAAATCGGTGTTATACGGATTTTTAACACTTTTTTTTCCAATCTACGGACAAAAAATATATTTCGGCCTATTTTACTTTTTTAAAATGATAAATATGATATGTGTAAACATGGCAAACTTACTATATCAGCAAATTGCGTCACTTAAGCTGTATAACGCAACAAATACGCGCATATGTACGTGGTAACATGGGCAGAATGGATATTTTGGAGCTAGATCGTTTGTCACGTCATTAATTACTCCGATATCATTGTCTCGATACGACGCTTGAGGACAATTGTGAATTGACCCCTTTTAGCTATCACAGCTACCACGATTTGTTTGTGTTTTATATATATATATAAGAGAAAGCTATTTGAAATATTTTAAATGCCCGACACAAAAAGAATATTTAACACTTAAATTAAAAAATTTGTATTCCGCCATATTCAGGTAACAAGTACCCTATATTATAATATAATAATAATAATATGTGATATTTATATAGCGCCCACTTCAGCTAGAAGCTGCTCTAATGCGCTTTACAATATTATTTACAATATTATTATCCCTGACCACACAACACATCTCTCAACTCCCAATGGAGCATACAACGCATGCTGCCATTATAGGCGCAAAGCGTTACTCAAACACATAGCCATCGCGTCCTGTCAGGTACTTATTTTTTATATGGATGAGTAAACCAGTCGCCACGTGACAACACTGCAGCTCACGGAGCCTCGAACCCGCAACCGTTCGGCTACGAGTCATACGCTTTAACTAACTGCGCTATCGCGGCTTTATATTTGTTCCGTCATCATGCTAGCCATACCAGTGACGTATGCTCTAAGGCAGTGTGTGTGTGTGTGTGTGTGTGGGGGGGTGTTTTCCCAATGCAAAGCCGATAATCAGATGAAACATCCAACAGAGAGATTTGTTTTTGTTGTTCGTGAACAATCCCCAGGCTGTCGCTTATTCGGCACCGCCTCTATGTTGGAGTGGTTGAGAAATCAACTCCCCCACCACTCACAGGGGAGAAGTACGGAAAGATGGAGCCGAAATACCCTGAGGGTGGTCACTGCCAGAGTGTTTTACGTCCTCGGGGGGGGGAGGGGGTTAAACGTCCCCTTTATTTTAAATAATTCAGTGGAAACGGTAGCGCCATTTAACGCGATCATCCACCCACAATGTTGTGAGCCGAGAAATTAATCTCTGGAAAAGTTTCGACCTCTTGCTGGGTCCGAATCTGTGACCGTTGTCACCAAGTGCCGGGTGCTTAACCGCTAGGCCACCGGAGCTCACTCAACAGAGGGGGGCATTTCCGTGGTCTAAAGCCAGACACGGATGACTGCCGTCCAGCGTATAACCAGATATAGTACGGGAATGCCCCGTCACATTCAGTGAAAAAAAAACGATATAGATAACGGATGGGTCTACACTACAGGATCACCGATTCCTTCAGCAAACAAATCAACTGTCAATTGAATTGAATTGTCAATCCTAAACTGAACTCCGACCATCAACTCTCACCTAAGGTTCTTCATATTACATTTAACCTCTAAACTTTTGACGAAGGTCATTCTGTTTTCCTCTTTTTACTCAGTCCGAGATTTGGGAATAACTTGACCTTGACATAAAGAGGCCATTTTTCAGTCGACGTCATCCAGGATTTGAAACGTTCTACCGGGTCATTGTCTATTTTTATATAAAACTTGTGTAAATGTGTGCCACTTTTATGCATTATTAATTAACCTGGATATGATATTTAGCTATATGAATATGGATTTCTATATACTCAAATCAAATTAATAACTAAATCCTGCCAGTAAGAGCTCTTTATTAAATAAATCATCATCATCATCATCATCAACTCAGGATAAGAAGGAAATTACATTACTTACCAATACACTCTGTTCCTGAAGGATTCAGTATGAAGTTGGGATTACACTGGCATTTAAAGCTCCCTGGTATGTTGACACAGAATCCGTTTATGGTGCTACATGGATTAGACTCTTGACACTCGTCTATATCTAAGAACCATTATCAGATAAGTTCCACATTTGAATCTAGTTATTTCTGACACAATAGATCCAGTAATATGTCTAATGAGGGATCAAACGGAAGTACAATAAAATAAAGACTCATTGTATGACAATAAAATAATGACTCATTGTATGACAATAAAATAATGACTCATTGTATGACAATAAAATAATGACTCATTGTATGACAATAAAAAACTGACCAATTATGTCAACAACAACATATATTGGATATGTGGGATATTTGTTATATATGAGTTATATAGGGTATGTGCGGTAGTGGTAGTGGTGGTAGTAGTAAGTAAATGAAAGTGTTTTGGTTTACCGCTGCTTTTGTGCACAATGTGTTGAAGAGCTGAAGTAGCCTCATTATGGTTGTGGTAGTGGTTGTGGTGGTGGTGGTAGTTGTGGTAGTGGTGGTTGTTGTGGTGGTTGTGGTTGTTGTAGTGGTGGTTGTGGTGTGAATACAGTTTTTATTGTACCTGGCTACATCTGAATAAGGAAGATGTATCTAGGCTAGTATCTATCAGTTCACTGGGAGGAGTTATGATAAACAAATTTTGAATAGGTACCATATTTCTGAGATAAAAGTTTATCCCACTCCCCCCCCATTGTTGTGAAACTCCTACACATGATGACCTTGATCGAAGACATTACAAAACCCTGATTCAGTTCACAAGACAGATAGGCGGTCAATGCCAAACAGACACAGATGATAACGCCAGGATCCGAGCCCTTGACACCCATATATCTGCAGTACAACACGCTACCACCTGTGCCACGGGCTGGCCCTCGGCCTGACCCGCACAAATTACCGATTTCACGTAAGAACAACAAACGTTTAATGATAATAAAACAAGTTCTAGCCACGGCTTGATTAGTTCACGTTTTCTTACCTGTACAGTCATTATTATTGTCCATTCGTCTGTAGCCTTCTATACAATCTGTACACACGAAGGCCTGGCCACTTCTGGCTTGTTCATCGGGGGTCCTATCGGTACAGGTGGCATAGAAACACGGAAACAGACTGCAGGCATCGTAGTCCTCGCTACAGGTGATACCTGAAACAAATACAGTGAGTGAGTGAGTGAGTGAGTGAGTGTGGTTTGCTTAGCTTGGATGCTGGTCACACTAGAGACATATGGCCGAAGTACGACTTGCTGAACAAACATCCCGCAAAAACAGGTTTAGGTTGGATTCAAACCCAGAACCTACAGGTTTGTAGCGCGATGCTCCAACCACTGCACCGTTGGAGTGCACCAATTGTGCTGAATGACTTCATGATTATGACTAAGTCATTATGATACGGGAGAGGGGTGGTGACCAACATTTAATGATGCTCGACTCATAGTTTTCTCTCGTCAAAAAATAGTTTATGAATATTAAATCAGGGAGTGAAAATAATTAATGATAAAGCATATTATATATATATATATATATATATATATATATGCTTTATCATTGGTTTTTTAACAAAGGAGAAATATTACTAGTTCCATTCTACAAAAAGATAAACTCTGTATGTTCGTGTGTCTTCGTGTTAGTGTGTGTGTGTGTGTTTGTTCGTGTGTGTGTGTATGTGTGTGTGTGTTCGTATGTATGCATGTGTGTTCGTATGTATTTATGTGTGTGTTTGTGTGCTCATGTGTGTGTGTGCTCGTGTGTGTGTGTGTGCGCGCGCGCGCGCGAGTGGTGAAATAAGATGCTTTCTGTCAGATCCGATTTTCAAACTAAACTAAAATCCCCGAGGGTGTGATTGAAAGGCTCCGACGTTCGGATCAGTTCCAGATAAATTTGTATTATTCTTTTACAAATTTGAACACGAGATTGATTTCAATCAGTTGCGTTTTTTATATTATTTTACGTGCTTCTTCAATGCAGACCTCTCAAGGTCGCTGCTATATTGGTCGCGTGAATGCAATTTGAAACCATCTTGCTCACCTTGATGAGGACGTTCGCACATGAGAGCTTCAACCTATTAATAATCATGGCTAACACTGTCCATATTCCCTTTTCCTATTAATGATAATCGATGAGGCTGATTTGTTTTCTAGTCATATTAGGGATATATCAGAAAGTGTCACCTGTCATGGGATAACAATGGCTACCCATCTGTTTTGTATAATAGTTGCCAGCCAGTTGTTTTACATAATGCGCTGTGTGTCTGCTTCGTATAGCAACTGTTAATTGTTGGCCGGATGCAACAGCTTCCAGCCACTGGCTTCACGCAACGGGTTACACTGTGATTCACGTATCAACAATCAATTGTTGGCTTTGCATAATAACAGTTGCCAATCGTCAGCTTTACACAGTAGGTTACAAATTTGCTTCACATTACAACAATAAACTGTTGGCCTCACTTAACATTTGCAAGTCGTTGGCTTCACTTAGCGAGTTAGCCGTCTGCTTCACGTAGCAACTGTTAATCATTGGCCTTACGTAGCAGTTGTCAGAAACAGCTGTGTGCCTGCTTCACATAAGACCCTGCCGACAGTTAATATAACTTGATCTCACAGTAATGTCAGTTACCTGTCCAGCCAACGTCACAGGTACATTGGACTAGCTGAAAATGTCCTTCTCTGTTCCGACCAGCCTGGATTATACTGAAGTTACAGCTGCCATGATCGCAGGAACACATCCGGATCCTTGGTGAATACTGAGCCGAGACGCCTCCACGTGAATCTTTAGCTACCAAACTGGAAAAAACGTAACTAGACAAATGAGGTTTTGGTGTACATGTGTGTGTGTGTGTGTGTGTGTGTTAATTCAATTGAGGATGAACTTTGATGATCCAGAGGTTACAGTGTAGTACTTGATTTAAGTATCACGGGTTCGTGAGATTGATCACGAATTACAGTATCACAAGCTTTCCATCTAATAGAACAGTTCTGAGATTAACTTCTCAGCTCAAGATATCATCAGTGGTCGACCATTTTTAAAGTTAGCACAGACTCGCAGAGGATCCTATATACAGACAGACAAAGGATATAAAAAAACTTTTTGACAGTACTCCCCTTCAGCATATTTTGACTCCATATTTCCATAAACCCCCCCCCCCCATCAGAGGGGAGAGGACACTTTCAGCTAGCCATTATAACATTCTATGGACGATTTAGTAATCATTAGTTAGTATTTTGATTAGTTAGTATTTTTCTTTTTATTGTGGTTTTAAAATATTTTAAAATAAAATCAACAAGCATTTATACAATGTTGTGGCGAAAAATCAGTGAAGTCGGAAATTAAATATTAATAAATGTTTTCTATTGGATATTGGATCTGACCAGGTTGCTGACCCCTGAACTGGGCTTGTTTTCTCAAGAAATATTTATATAACTCTCCGCCAATTCTCCTCATTTCTCTATCTCATTCTGATATCGTCTTGGGATAAAACAAGTCATAGATTATAATCAGAAGCCCAAAAGAATATCCCTCCTCCAGCTCCTCATATCCCAGCCATTTATATACGGACCACCTAGCAGCCTTTCACCTTCTGAGGCGGCATTATGATGGGTTCTTTACAATCTTTACACATCTATCCAGCAGTCTTGTCTTGCGTACACAGATCTTCTGTCTAGCCATTTTAACACTTCAGTATTGTTCCTATAGACCAGCCTCTTCCGAATTATGAAGAAATCATCCCATTGTGTGTCAATCTTGGGAATTCCAGTTCAGGATCTGTCTGACATACCGCTTCATGCATGAATCTCCATCGGGATATATCTGACATTAGCAAATGAGATTCTCCATCTGTCATATCTTGCTAAAGCCAGCAGTAGGCTTCTTTATGCAGGATCCTAGATTGCTACGATTATCAGCGTGTACGCTCCAACAATGACAAACCCAGATGAAAACAATGAGGCCTTCTACAACCTTTATGCAGGTGTTCCAGTGTTGCAATACCCTAGGGAGTCTGACGCCCCTGCCATGCAGAGTTGTAAACCACTACCTTGACAGAACCGAAGGTTAAGGGAGCAAACCCTAACCAGAAAACCATGTCACTGTGGCTGCATCAAGGGCGGTTGATGTATGGAACTCCAAACATCTCTTGACCAGCCACTGAGGGGACAAATAGTTTGCGGCTTGTGCCTGTCTTGACATGTTCTTGCTGGTGTGAGACCTCTATTTGTTCCCCGAGAGAGTGTCGCTATTAACTTGCAAAAAGGCTGTGGCAATTCAACAGCTTTTGCTAGCTGCTTCCATGAAATGTACAACTGCACGAAAAACCATACCGGACCGGCCGTCGCCCGGGTTACCAAGGAGCGAGCTGCTCGACCTCATCTTCCTTTGACAGTGGAAAATCAGCTAGGAAGAAGAAGACAACTACTGACAATTGCACAATGGAACTTCAGGACTGTCCTCGACCGAGAAGGAGCTGACCGACCAGAAAGATGTACCACACTAGTAGCAATGGAACCTGCCAAATACAAAATCGACATCGCCGCCGTATGAAAAACAAGGTTCTCAGAGTCTGGTAGTCTCAGCAACTTGGAATACATTTTCTTCTGGAATGGCAAACCCGAAGGAGTAGGCTTTGCTATCAAAAAGGATATCGTCGCAGAACTGACAGAAATGCTACGGCCAGTAAGTGACAGAATCATGATGATGAGACTACCTCTGAGCAAGGACAACTTTGCTACAACAATGACGAACCCATATGAAAACAAGGAGGAATTCTACAACCAGCTGGCAAGTGTACTCAGTGGCATCCCTCATACAGATAAGCTACTGCTGATAGGATACTTCAGTACGAGGATAGGAAGAGAAAATAACAAGTGGCCCTTGGTCATGGGCAAACATGGGATTGGGAAATGTAACTCCAATGGCGAGCTTCTACTCACTCTGTGCTCTGAGTTCGAACCGATAGTGACGAACACCATGTTCAAGCAGAAGTTCCAGACACTGACATGCCATCGACTTCATCATCAGGAGTTATCAGGATAAGAGGGACATCCACAATACCTGAGCCATGCGTGGAGCTAACTGCTGTACCCATCACCAGATGCTGAGGTCAAACATGGATTTCAGAATCAGACAAAACCACAACAGGGAAGGGACAAGTAAGCCGACGAAGCTCAATACTGCAAAACTAAGTGTCTTCATCCACAGTGAGAGTCTTGAGCAGGAGATGAACAGTGCTCTCGCCCATTGGGAGGAGAAGGAAAACTCAGCACTAGACGAGGAAATGGTAGCTCTGCAGCAGGTCGTATGTAAAACAGCCAAGACATATCTTGGCAAGCCAGACAGAAAACAGAAAACACCAGGACTGGTTCAACCCCAATGACCAGAAGCTACAGACTCTTATGAGCATAAGAAAGCAAGCCCACCAGTGAGTGTTGCACACCAAGAGAACTAGATCCACCACTGCAGCATATAAAGATGCCTGCAGACTGCTACAAAAGCGCACCCGTGCACCGAAGTTAGACTGGTGGGAAATGAAGGCAGAGGAGCTGCAGATAGCTGCTGACAGAAACAACATGAAGAGCTTCTACAATGGACCGCAGGAAGTGTGGAAACGCAAAAAGAAGATAACTGTTCACATGAAATTAACAGATGGAATGGAGACCTTTTCTGACAGCAAGAGAGTTGTGGCAAGTCTGAGAGAACACTTCCAAAAGCTACTCAACGTCCGTGGTGACATAGATCACAAAGCTCTGGACACTATCCCGCAGCCCATTACCAAGACAAGCCTCGATCAGATTCCAACCATGGATGAGATGGCTGGAGCAATCGCCAGCCTGAAAGATGTAAGAGCACGTGGAGGAGATGGACTTCCTGCAGAAATATGAAAGGACAGAGGAGACAACCTGTTCAGCAGACTGCACCAATTAATCACCAATTCCCGGGAAGTGAGTTATGTACCACAAGCATGGAAGAATGCCAACATTGTAACCATATACAAGAAAGGTGATTGAACAGACTGTGGGAACTATAGAAGAATCTCGCTTCTTTCCATAACAGGCAAGATCTACGCCAGGATCCTCCTCAACAGACTATATACCCACATAACACCAGAAGTAGTTCCAGAGACACAAAGTGGCTTCATAGGAAACCGAAGCACTGTGGATGTGTTATTTTGTCTCCGACAGCTATAAGAAAAGTGGATTGAGCAGGACCGACCACTGTACATAGTATTTGTCGACTTCAGTAAGCCGTTCAATACAGTTGGGAGGACGGGGCTATGGCAGCTACTGAGGAAGTATGGCTGCCCAAAGAAGTTCACAACAATGATCGAGGCACTACATACCAGAATGATTGCGAATGTTAGTGTTGGAGGGGAAGTCTCCAAATCGTTCAGTGTCACAAATGGGGTCAAGAAAGGTTGGGTTCTGGCCCATGAAGGATGACGTCTACATACAGTCCAGACAGAGCGCTGACCTATTCAACTTTAGAACTAAGATCAAGACTATTTTGATGCTTATGAGAGAGCTGCTATTCTCAGATGACAGTGCACTGGTTGCACACTCTGCTGAAGAGACGCAGAAAATAGTGGATGTTTTTTCCGATGTGTCGAAGAAGTTCGGTCTGAAGATTAACATCAAGAAGGCCGATGTGCTGTATCAACCCAACTCTACAAGAACCAGAGAGGAGGATATCATGGTTGATAGAAACAAGCTGAACTCTGTTCTGGAATTCACCTACCTTGAAACACTATATCAAATAATGAATGCATTGATGATTAAATACAGAGGAGGATGGTCAAGGCTAGTGCATCTTTCGGCCAACTACGCCAAAGACTCCGGAACAACCACCCTGTGTCCATGTGGGTTAAAGGCAAGATATACCATGGAATTGTGTACAGATGACAGGTGAAAAAGCTGCATGCCTTCATCACTTGACATCTGTGTTCGGTCATGAGGATAACCAGGATGGAAAAAGTGACAAACAAGGAAATACTTGAACGGACAGGGCTACCATCTGTGGACAGGCTACTAGAATTATCTACTCTCAACTGTCTTCTGGTCAAAGAAAGAGAGGGGGGCTCTCGTCTCTGAATCAAGGATACCACCAAGAGAAACTTGAAGGCGAGAGACATAAAGACCAACTCATGGACATCACTCTCACAGTAGAGAGATAAATGGAGAGCAATAGTCAAGTGATGTAAACAGTCTTTGTCACATTGCGACCGACAGCATGATGATGATGATGATGATGAGATTGCTTCAGCTCTAACTTTTTACACACATGAGGTTTACTCATTTTAATATGTTAAACATTTCAAATTAATTTAGTCTTAAAAGTGTTGAAAGTGTATGGATAGATTCAGTTATGTGTTTTCAGGATCATTGCTTGAGACATGTTAAAGATATTTTTTAATTTTCTTTCCCAGTATGTGTGTTTAAAAATATTTTTGTACATATGTATATATATATATATATATATATATATATATATGCAAAAGTGAGACATTGGTGAAGAATGAAATAGAAGAAAATAGTTTATGTAATGAGCATATTACAACATTTACAGGCAAGTTAAATAGATAGTTTGAAGTGTATTTGTTTACTTGCCTTATTACTACTGGCATCGTGCTGACAGGCTTCCAAATAAGCATTTGTCTGGCAGGGTCATAGGTCAGGTCTATACTCTCCGACTGAGGGGTCACCATGAGCAACATCCCCAAAATGTGATCATCATCATCAATGGCACTTATTGACAATGTGTTAACCTCATTAATCGTCACATACCATACTGGTGGACCAATGATCCGTGGACGTACATTAGCTGGAATTCAAATGGCAGACATTTCATTTTAGCAATTAGCAGTGGATTTCAGTAGGCCAACAGTTTCATCCGTCCCAGACCAGAGTTACAGATGAAAATTGTTTACCAATGGTCTGGGGAAATATCCCACAAAATTAGGACCCACAATTTAGAGGTCTACAGTATGGTACTGTAACCTGTAAACCAGTGGAACACTGTGATTACAGGTAAAAAACACAGAGAGGTTATTTTTTATGCAGTCAATACAATTTACCTTCGGCTTTGGAAAGAGAGCTTTATCTTACACATAGCAAATAACATCTGAGAAACATCTGTTCCATTAGGAAAGTGCTAACTCCTGATTCTGTTGTAGCTCTGGTCCAATTCATTGCTCTCTGGTATATCCAAGGAACTATTTCAATTAGCTTATTCATAATAATTTGTTAATTTCTCATCATGTGCTACATCTTAAATGTCTATTACATTTATTATTATTATGGTTATAATTATCAATGTACAACTAGTGCTTTTGAAAAGCTTGCTGGAAATATGGCGCATAATAAGTGTTTTATTATTAATATTATTATTATCATTAAAACTGCGCAACCATAAATTGAGTTTAGGAATCACGTGCTATCTTTATAAGCTGGGAAAGAACAAACTAGGATATTTACAAACAGGAATATCTCCAACTTCTTCAGAATTTCTACTATGTATATTACAACTAAAACAACAGTCAAACACAAAGAGAGTGAGTGCGTACTTTGTTTACATTTAGCAAATGCAGCTATCAATTGGATTCAAACTGTTGTTTGCAGTGCAGTGCTCCAGTCACATACAGGGAATAAATCACTAAAATCAATATTTAAAGCTTAACCATGCTGAAGCCACTTTTAATCCAGAAATTTACCAAAAATGCTTTATGCTCCAAAAACGTTTATCATATTTGTCCTAAGATTGACTGATGTCCAATGAAATGAATGTAAAATTTATTCACCTCAGTAGTTTATGCATAAATTATGGAAATACAAAACCAATGCTACAAGGGTGAGGTGTGCGTCATCACTATAATTATCATCATTATTCAAATAATTCAACAAATACATCTGATTTCCACCAATAAATGTAAATAATTAGCATATTAAAACTGCTGATTGTTGACATCCGGAGATTGAACGATGTACAGCAAACATAATATAAAATATTGAAATAAATCACAGAGAGTCACATACCCAAGTTGGTTTCAATCTTTCTGTTCAATTTTGCTATCTTCAATGTCAACAACCCAGCCTTCATGCTTCCTGAAATATAGAAAAAGCCAAAATGACATTATTGATCTTAGAAGTGGATTTAAAAAATATGACAATGATGAAGTGGAGTTTATAATTGGTGACAGATTAATTTCTTCTATTAGTATATTTGCATAATTAAATAAACATTATTATTATATATTATTATTATCTTCATCATCATCAATGATAATAAAAACACATTAGAATGTGATTGTGGTTCCACGTCATCAGACAGCAACTGTGATAAAAGGGGTCTATCAAGGTCACAAGTTTTTACTCCTCACCAATCTGTTCATCGCATGCAGAAATAAATAATCTGGGCATGCGCAGTCCCCATATATACCTCAACTGAACTATTGATTTTTTTGGGTCAGTGTCCAAACAGAAAGAGTGATACTTTTAGCCATCTGAAGCAAGTAAAACAACCACTCATTGACCATTTGAGTGCCATTGTTGAAAAAATGGGTATGCAACTTGGAGAAATGCTTGGTTCGGATGATATCAGGTCTAGATAATCATGAATTGGAAGTAGATAATGGGTGTTTTTGAGAGAGTGATTGATTGAATCAAGTTGGGCACTGAGCTGAGTCACTTAATTGTAGTGCTGGCCATAGCTGGGACCCTTTGGCTGAGATCTGAAATAGTTGGTCTCTTTGAGGGAGATGAGCCAGACTGACCATTTGGTTATCATTTGTGGCTTCCAACTTCTTCGAAGACCTTTTAAGATAAATTCCTATATCACCACATTTTCTTGTTGTTAATCTGGTAATGGCATATTTTATTATTAATTTTAACTCAATTTACATCAGTAAATGTGCAAAACATGACCAGGATTTTCACCTAATTTGACAATACAATTTTAATACAAAAAAGTCTTGCATTCATGTATGAAGTGAGTGAGTGGCTAATTGCTCTGTTTTGTCTCTACACTCAACCAATATTAGATTATTAATATTAATAGTTAATATGGTTCAGGGGCTATTATAACGGGAATAGAAATGAATATGCTGAATTCTGTTTTTGATGAATGAAACATTCCACAGACTCGGAAAGGCAATACTGGCATTTGTTCCCACGAGCTGGAGGTCTGAAACACAGTATACTACCAAACTGATCATGCACAAAAATAGCTTCACTGATATATGGAAATACAAACTGTTTCTGATAACAAAATGTAAATAAATCAATTTGATTGCAGACATTGCATTACTGATACACAATCCTGACAGTATTTTGATCAAACCTGATTCAAATTAAAAGTTATCAACGAACTTTATATAAGCACCTGTTACAAGACTGTCATAAATACAGCTCTCATCTCCATGGCAGGCAATCTTCACATCGTCTGGCATCTTGATTTCTGATTTAAACACCGGAACAAAGGAAATCCTTCGTGAAAAGTGCAACTTGTCAAAGAAGATGCTGTCATTTACTGTGGCCACATGCCCTGTTGGTGTGTCAAAAGAATACTTTAGTACAGATCTGGGTATATATATAAGATGATGATTGATGTTTGACGCCACTTTTGCGCACGTTGTAGGCAAAATGGGTCGAGCCAAAAGTAATGAACCGAAGTGAAAGATGAAACACCCTTCAGATATGCCTACGCCGATATTCGAACTCAGGTGGTAGTGATCTGTGGTCCAACGCACTACTAACTAGACCACGGAGGCACCATATATATATATATATATATATATATATATATATATAGAGAGAGAGAGAGAGAGAGAGAGTACCCTGTAGGGCAATCAGATGATCAGATTGATGAATGAAACATCTCGCAGATATAAGCAACACTGAGGTTTCATCCCAGGAACTGGAGGTTAAGACACCAAGACAGCAGCATTAGTTTCACGTTGAATCCATAAGCGAGTGAACGTAATTGAGTGAGTGAGTGAGTGGTTAGCCTTGGTGCTGGTCTCACATGGAACATATGGTTGAGGGCCGACTCCCTTATGATCGCTTATCCAACAAACAGAGATAAATTAGTTTGATTGGAACGCTGATCCAGAGATTTAGCGGACACTACTATAACAATTAGGCTACGAGTATGACTTTAGTTTTACACTGTTGTAACATATACAAATAATAGACGCTGACTAAACAGAATACAGATGTCAGATAGCTTTCGTTAATTTTCAGAATTAAAAAGCAAACTATCCCTTTGATGTAAACAAACCACGCGCAATAACTATCTACAACAGACTCTGTTACAACATCCAACACATCAAAAAAGAGACGTACATTCCTGTCCAAAATCGTTGAATATCTGCTTATCCACAGAACTGATTGGTATTATCCTGCCATCGGGTGTTGTGAGATCATCACTCGGGTTGTTGTTCATCACTCCCAACAAGCCAACAGTGTTGTTGTTATATCTCGGCGGAACCATCAACAATAAATCCAGTACACCGCCAAACTCAGTTAGAAAGTGGATGGTTATACCAAATCCTGCAACGGAGTAAATTAATTGCGATAAATGAATAATAATAATAATAATAATAATACAAGTAACAGAGCATATGGCAGGTTGGTTTTGGACAGGCCCAAATCTGTTCTGGGGAGGACGGTGTCCAAGATCTCTCAAAAGTGGTCTATCTATCATATGCCTATCAAAACTGTTATAGCATTATATATATATATATATATATATATATACATATATATATATATCCCTCTGTATCATCTGAGTACTAACCAGACTGGAAGATAACGTTAACTGTCGTAACATCAGTCTTAATCACTTCAACCAAGTCGCCTTGATATGATGCACCATTATCAACCGAAAAGAACCAATCAGTTAAATTTAATTCTCCGAGAAATGTCTCATGTGCTGCAACGTAAACAATAGAAATAGATACATCAAGACAATAAAAATAAATACAATACAAATAATTACAACAATACAATACAACTAATGACAACAATACATTACAAATAATGACTCATAATACAACCAAACCAATGGCTCATCTACCTGGTACCTATGCTGTAAGTTGGGGGGGGGGGATTTGGTATAACTGTTAAGAACTGAGAGCTATGAGAGAGATTGCTTCCGAGCATCCTGAGGGGTCTCTCCCAAGGGAAGCAAATCCCACAAATACAGAGATGAGCTAGATTCGAGCCCTCAACTTGGGAGGTTTGTAGTACAGTTCTCTAACTACTGTGCCATCGGAATGGCCAACAAGGAAATTTGAAGAAAATATTGACGATGTCAAAAATATAATTTCCCTTTTAAAACTTCAATAAACTATAAGGTTCAGACTAAAGATGACGTTGGTGAATAGGCACTTCTTTAATCCTTGAATATGCATAATCCATAATTGTATATATATATATATATATATATATATATAATGGATGACTTACCATTTCTTGCTGAATTCACTTGAATCTGGACAAGGTCAGAATGAGTCTCCTTTGCCGCAAAAGCTGTGTAGCTCGTGGCCTCTATGGCTTGACCATAACTGTCAAAGGCTTGAATGGTTCGACCTTCAAGAGTAAACTCGTCCTGTCGGGTCTTCAGTAGGATGTACTCTCCAAGGCCATTAAATGTGTACGACAAACCATCCAGCGTTCTTATGTGGGGATCTCCTATGATCCAGGCTGTAGGAGAGCCACGGATATATATACGAATGTATGCATCCAATGAGTGATAGGCAAATTTGCATGAACCACGCGTCCAACAAATATATTTATGAATATGCGCCGTTTCAGTGTTTATTGGCTCGCGTCACATATCATAAAGCCTTTGTATCCAAAAGGTAGACCTGATGTAGCGTACATTTTGTTTTTGATCTTTATTTTTGGCTGACAACAATTTCATAAAGTGAGAAAATTATCAAGTTTATTGACAAAATATATATTTTTTAGAAACGTATTCGACTCCATTTGACCCGTCATCTGATTGTTGGTGACTTTGTTGTTGTTACAAAAATAATCAACAATTTACTCGTACAAGATACCATATATAAGGTATTCACCATATCTAGTGCCTTATTGAGCCTACAACTTACTTTTATAATTACATTACTGATTTCTTTTTAGAGTTACATCGTCTCCTTCACGTGGATCCTTTTTATGCTAACTTAAAGCCATTAAGTGTTCGTCTCTTTTAGAAATTCTTATAAGTATTTTTTCAGTGATGCGGATTCTTCAAGCGTTATTTAAAAACAATCAAATTAAACTTCATCTTTTGTGAATTTCAAGTTTATAATTTCACTCCCCCCCCTCATGTATTTCTGAATATCGTAAGACCAGAAGACTAAAACAAAGCAACGCAGAATGAAGTTAAAACAAAAAACAATCACCCACCCACTAACTCACATGTTTTTTATCTTCTGGTTTATGTACTCACCAGTATGTGGCGGACTAAGGTCACCTTCATTTTAGTTGCTCCCCAATTAACAACAAGCAAATTAATTTTAGAAACAACAGTCATGGTATATATATAATATATACAAGGCTGCAACTTTCATTTGTTTTAATGATCTATCTGGTAGCGCAGTTGACCCCTGATCTATAGGATTTCTGCTCAAACTTCGGCTGGACTAGGTCAGAGGGATGTTTCATCCATCACTTCACCCCAATTACCTTTACCCGTTTAGCTACCATATGCGCACAAAAGTGGCCACCAAACAGTAAATATATTCCACTGATCAATTAGGTGATTGGTAATTTAACTTAAATGGGTCTAAGTTTAATGCAATGACAACACAAGAAGAAAACAAAAGATTTGTCTAAGCATGTATGCCACTAAGTATGTTGAATTGGTTAAATACTGAATAACATAATGTCATAGCAGATCACGTGACTTCATTGATGGCATTTTAAATGTGGTTTGTCGGTGTAAAAGGATGACATTCTTCTCATGATATATATATGTGTGTGTGTGTGTGTGTGTGTGTGTGTGTGTGTGTGTGTGTGTGTGTGTGTGTGTGTGTGTGTGTGAAGTATGATGATGATATGATATATGTTGTATGATATATGTTGTATTTTATATGTTGTACGATATATGTTGTACGATATATGATGATGATGATTGGTGTTTTACGGCCACTTTTGTGCACATGGTAGGCTAAATGGGCCGAGCGACTTCCAAAGGTAATGAAGCGAAGTCAAAAGATGAAACAACCTTCAGATATGCCCACGTCGAGATTCGAACACGCGCGGTAGTGATCTGTGATCCAAACGCGCTACCGCTAGACTACGGAGGCGCCCCGATATACGATATGATATATGATATGTGATATATAATATATGATATGATATATGATATGGTATATGATATGATATATGATAATGATATCATATGATATCATATGATAAAATATTATATGATATAATGATGATGATGATGATGATGATGAGGTTGATGATGACCATGGTACTGAGAATGATGATAATGGTGATGCTGATGATGAGATTAAAAGCTCAATAGAATCGTCTTATAACCATCAACAATGTAGACGTTTTATATAAATGTTTCACTTACATAAACGCGGAGAGACGTAACCATGACAACTGTCAACTGGTCGGAGTTGGATGTAGAGGTAACAAAATTTCGATAATTGACAACACCACTGTTTGGGAAGGACATCTCTGTGAAGGTGATCTTCGTCGTACTTCGGATGGAAGAGGTACTTGCTGCCTGCACTTCCGTCCTTCACCGTTATCAGGGCATTGGTGTCTGGATTGTAACAACATTCCTAACGAGGGGGGGGGGGGAATTGTATCAAGTAGATAAATATAAAATTTCCGGTTTGAGTGCCTGCGTGTGTCTGTCTGTCTGACTGACTGCCTGTATGTCTATCTGTCTGTTTTAGTAGTGAGGTATAAAGCTTTGGCATAAAGAATTATAGATCATGAATGTAAACTCTGAGCCATTCATCCAGACCAACAACTTTTCATGTCAAGAAATGTGTAATGTCCATAGTGAGTGAGTGAGTGAGTGAGTGAGTGAGTGAGTGAGCACAGATAATTGAAATCATTTGAACAACATCTGGTTGATTAACAAGCAAAATAAAAATCACAGACGGAGCACATTTGAACGCAGATAAAAGAACGCTTGCCGAAGCAGACTGTTCCCGAGGAAGTCTCTCGAAGTAACACATTGTTGTATTGTCTCGTCGAAATCTTTCCTGATTAAATTGCCACTCTTCTTCAAGCACCTGAAAATGGTTTCTATAATGAACAAACTAGTGGTGAAACAGTGAAGATCATCTTCGAACTTGTTCTGAAATAGGAAAAACTTTGATGAATCTTTAAATGTAAATCCGCGAAGTGAATTTTATATTTTCTAGCTTTGAACCTCCAGGTCCGCCTCCCTATGCAGATATAATAGCACCAGACTCGACAATCCTACACAAATACACGCCACACCACACCACACCACACCACACACACACATACACACACCCTGTTCCTATTTCATTTACCAGAGATTTATCACAGGGGCAAGACCTTGTTTTCTTTAGCTTATTCGTCAGGTTTCCAAGTCTTTCTGGATCACTCGCTGTGTACCAATACCAATCATAACATTTCTGCTCGTAATCAATGGCAGCAGGAATTCCTTCTGATAAGACAATAGCCAATTTTCCACGTTGTCCTGTTTAAATGTGAGATGTGTACACAAGTCACGGTTAATATTGTCATAAAATGAGCTTGGAGAGTTAACAAATATCATCTTCCTCGAATTAAAACAGAAAAATAGATCAGTAACTAAACAAACAAATATTTGGGTGCGTGAGTGCGTGGGTGAGATGATGAGTGAGCAGCCGGGTGAGTTGTGGGTAGATTACCCAGTGAGTGAGTGAGTGAGTGAGTGAGTGAGTGAGTGAGTGAGTGAGTGAGTAGCCGGGTGAGTTGTGGGTAGATTACCCAGTGAGTGAGTGAGTGAGGAGGAGGAGGAGGAGGAGTGAGGAGTGAGGATGAGTGGGAGTGGTGAGAGCGGTGAGTTGTGAGTGAGTGAGTGAGTGAGTGAGTAGTGAGTGAGTGAGTGAGTGAGTGAGTGAGTGAGTGAGTGAGTGTGAGTGAGTGTAAGAAGGATAACTTAGTCAAGACAGACGCTCTTTAGGTGACAGAAAGCATTTATATAGTAATATGTCACATGATACATAACTATTTATTTATTGGATTTGCACAGAATTCACAAAATATAAACAAGATTCGATAGTAATAATTATAAATTAACATCTTTAAGGATAAATATGAAATATTATAATTCCGGTGATAATATTTTTATTAGGTTATATGCTTTAATTTCTGGTTAGTTTATGATCTGTTTGTGCTTCTTCCAATATTCTTCGTCAGTTCATTTGTAACTTATGACGTCTTCGTGAAAGTTTTGAGAGTCTGTGATTTGACGGCGCTGGTCACATATGGCTGATACCCCGGGGGAAACATTTTACAAACACAGGTGCGAGTAGGATTCGAACCCACATCCTGGAGGATGGCAGCGTAGCGCTTTAACCACGGCACCACCGGGACGCCTTTTCGTAGTTTTCGAAACGATATTGGGAGGCGCAGAGCAAATTGTTCAAGAACAGTTCAGAAACAGTTCAGTAATGTTCATAAACTGTTCATCGAGGCGATTAACTCTATTTCATTGAGTGGCAGCTAGAATTCCCAGGATTTAGAGACAACTGATTTATTAGGAATAAATGAAATCTGTACATTTTACACAGGTTTGTGATCACAGCGTGTTCCATACTCAGTGGCGGTGTCCCTAATCGTTAAGCTCAAACTGATTACATAATAATGGCATTGTCGGTCTGAGGTTTGTATCAGTTTGTATCAGTTTAATAGAGAATATATGCTTGACTACGTAGATTGTAGCTTGCCATTTATTGTTTTGAGCCTAATTATTTTTAAAAACCCACAAATCATCAACTAAAAGTCAACAATGATAAAGATAACAAACTCTGTGATGTACGTGTGGAGGACATAACATTCTTTAGTCATGACCACAAACTCGCTGATTGGTTGATAACTCATTTTTAACCTACAAACTGGTCGATGTACAAAGCTATCAATGCGTGTAATGGCCTTTGTCGATTTCGAGTGTTATCTAAATGACAGAGTTAGTGCTATTATTACAAAATACTGATTTCAAATGGGAAAGCAATGACCTATAAAATAAATATTTGTAAAATAAAAACAAAACAAGTAATTAAACATGGCCTTAATTGAAAGCAACTGTTCCACCGCACTTCAAATAGCGATTCATATGCTATTGTTCACATAATTCGGTAGGTAATCATGCAGATATCGAATTGTGTGTTAATTTTTATTCCATTTGAAGTTTAATGAGGTCATATTGAAATTGTCTAAGCTACAATTAATAACATGTTATAATTAATATAATTAATGAGTGCATTTAGTTAGTGATTGAGATAAACACAAAATTATACTATTTCCGATTACAGAATCAATATAAATTTTATAAATAATTTTGTTCGGCTTTTGCACCAGACACTTCTCTGGAGAGCACAGTTATCCCAGACATTACCCTCGATTAATTACCATAGTTGATAGAAAATCACTAGCCCTTCAAATTCAGCCACTGAGGTTAAACACATGATAATAAATTTAATTATACAAAGTACAACACTTATTTATGATAACTGTCAGGGGCAGTTCTTTTGTTTACTCTCAGAGCTGGTCAAAACTGGGACATATGATCGAAGGACTACTTCCTGTGGAAATATTCCACCAATATATATATATATATATCAATAAACTTCGAACCCGTCTTGAAAGTTTCCAGTGCAGTGCTAGTGTACTTTCTGGAGACAATTTAAAAATAAACGTAAAAAGAAGGCAAACGATCCATTTCTGGTAAAAGACTACTTTATTATTTGGCCGGTGTTATTTACCCGGCAGCCGGATCCCGAACGATGGAAAACAGTCTTATTCATCCGGCAGCCAGATCCCGAAGGAAAGTTTCGGCGACTGCTTACCCAGCAACCGGGTATACAAAGCTGACTTTGCCGAATGCGCAACAACATAAATCTTTACTCGGTGGCCGGCAAGACCAGCAGGGTCATCGCAAAATGAGGACGCATTAATATTTCTCTAAATGGCGTCTGCCCTGTGCCTAGACGTTTATTAGTAACTGCGATGGTTCGACAGTCATCTTTGGTGAACTTAGTGCAAGTAGACAGACACCTAAAATTTGGCAAGATAGGCCTCAAAATCTTCACAGGGGAACTGAATCTTTGGCGGGTGGGCAGGGTACAAAATCTTCACTGGAAAACCGGCGGCCGGGTGTTTGTTTTGTTGTTCGGGGAGAATCCCCAGGCTGTCGCTTAATCAGCACAGCCTCTATGTTGGAGTGGTTGAGAAACTTCTCCCCCACCACTCACAGGGGAGCAATACGGAAAGATGGAGCCGAAATACCCTGAGGGTGGTCACTGCCAGAGTGTTTTACGTCCTCAGGTGGTCTTAACGTCCCCTTTTATTTTAAATAATTCAGTGGAGACGGCAGCGCCATTTAACGTGGTCAGCCACCAACGATGTTTTGAGCCGAGAAATTAATCTCTGGAAAAGTTTCGACCTCTTACGGGTTTCGAACCTGTGACCGTTGGTACCAAGTGCCGGGTGTTTAACTGCTAGGCCACCGGAGCTCACCGGCGGCCGGGTGAATAATGACTTCCTTATTTATTTGCTGTCGTAACTATTTTCTAACAATCTGTAGCTTGTTTACTTAGAACTACTCATTCTTAGGTGAGATTGGGATTCGATTTGTTAAAAACAAGATATAAAAGACATGTAGTATCACTAATGGTCGATTTAAATGTGAAACTGTGGCTATAATGTTGATGTTTGGTCTAAAACGTCTGTGTAAGGCCTCAAAGAGAGGTTCGTTTATTCTGATAATACATGTATTTAATATGTATTTAATATGTATTTAATATGTATTTAATATGTATTTAATATGTATTTAATATGTATTTAACATGTATTATTGTCAATTGTTGTTGTGTTTGTAAATAGTTCCATATGCTTGCTGGCTTATAGATATTATATCTTAGTCTTGTAGGTCGAGTAGGATTTTGGTTTATTTTATTACTGTTGCACGCACGTGTATGCGCGCGCGTGCGCGCGCGTGTGTGTGTTAGTCTGAGTGTGCGTGTTCATATATATATATATATATATATATATATATATATATATGCCACAACCTGATTATAATCGGTAATGACGGCGCGGCATTGTGTTCAATAATTGTGTACAATAACGTGGAATGGCACTGAAGCCATTAATCCTTTGGTGTTTGGTAATTACAGACGTGCTGGTCTCACATTCACAGACAAACAGTCACACACAGAGAGAGACAGACAGACATACAGACACAATGAATGCACGCATGCACACAAAAACAAAACTGCAATTATGAAAAGTAAATTTCTAAAACTGAGATCTACCTGTATTTCGAAAAGTAATCTTGTCCAGTTTGAATGCATCTGATCTGTTGGCATAGGGACTTGTGAAAGATTCCTTTGGGTGTATTCCTTGATGAGGTAAGTCCCAATCTGACTGTGTCGAATATATTCTACGGAGTTCCAACCAATCTTCTCGTAGCTGATTAGTACTGCCGATTTACAGTTGAGGGAGTCGGCAGCGAGAACTAACTGGAAGGTGTTCGGCTGGAAATTGATGGAACTGCCTCAACATACCGCGGGCTGACGAGGGACCAAATTTGAGGAGGTGGTCCGGTACAATGGTGGACTGTGTTCATAGGATTTTAAAACGGAGCCCACTCCCTCATTTGTCTCAAAGTAATCTACACTACCAACCCATTGTCATTAAACGTGTGTTAGATTAATTGGCATTACGATCAGATTGAGTTTGGGCTGGCTTTAAAATGATATGATGCATCTGGATTTACCAATATAATATACTATAAAAACTATAATAATAATAATTGTAGTTTATATAGCGTTCTATTCAACTTATGAGTTGTTGCTCTAAGGCAGTTTACATTGATTTCCTCTATTACCACCTTGCTGGTACTACTTTGATGTCGTTATATGGGCTGACATCAATTAATATATATATATATATATATATATATATATATATATATATATATATATATATATATATATATATAAACAGATATAAAAATGAAAATAGCCAAAAACTATTGCTAATCATTGAACTTTTCAATATGAGTACATCCTCATCGCCTAATTGGTTATATCTGATAGGCATTTCATTTTTCAGTTAACCTCAGTACATATGGATGTAGCTCAGCCCATTTAGTATAATATGTGCATAAAAATAGCCACAACACAGCAACATTTACACTTTAGATTTAAATATATCCCGATGCTGGCAGATTAAGGAACAGGTTAATGGAATAATCTCTAAAATCAGTTTATTACAAATGAAGTTTTCAAAACTTATATAAAATTTGATTAATAGAAGGTAGTCAGATTTCCAGTTCTCTCATTAGAACGTGTCCTTTATTTAGTCGCGAAATATTTATACACGATTGCCCAATATATACATTTTTTTACTGACTGGTTAATCACACCTTCTCCCCCACCACTCACAGGGCCATCATTTAATACACATCACGAGGACTTTATACAAGATGTTAATACGCTAACATGTATAGCTTTGACTTCTTTAAATTTTGTACTAATTTTGCATAACCAGCGGATTTATTAATTCCCGTCAGGAGATGTTTACACGTTTTAAGCTTATACGATAATTAATTATTCCTCGCATTTTTCAGTCCGTATATCATAAAATATATCATCTCTACTTACCGACGTATCTTTGCTTGGATCGAAGAACACTCTCGGGTACATATTTTTCCAAGTTATTATCATTGCCCAAGATATCCTGAAATCGGAGAATGGCGTGAATGCGAAAACATCACTCCGCACCTCGGCCAGTATATCGTTGACCAGCGTCTGACTTTGACTCCCGAATCGTAGGTTCTTGTCGTACTGTTGATAAGTGACCGTACTGTTATGGAACGATATGTCGTTGTCCGTCCATAATGGCGCCACAATGGCGAAACCGGATGCTTCGGCAACTGCCTTGAGACGAGGTAAAAATAGCAAATCCCACGACGTAGGTTGATTTCTGTCGTAGGTCTTATCACCGAGGACAACATAACCATTCGTGTTTATCTGAAACAATAACACAAGCTTGCAATAACAATCGTTGAACAAAATCATAACACCGTAATCCGAGTCCTCAAACAATCATTTTGGGGGATTTCTTTAATACGATAAAACAATTATTGTCAATAACCGGAAGAAGACCGATTAGAGTTAAATGAAAGAAAAATTATTTAGTTATGGCAATTCAGAATGTTTTTTATAGATCTGTCCATGTTAGTACTTGCATATATTTTTAAAAAAATTGTGTGCGCGCGCGCGCGTGTGTAAAATATATAAATAAATACATGAAAACAAAACAGCTACCAAGCATTCAAACATCACACGAGAGAAAATAATTTTTCAGACACTATGCTGGCCTCATCTATCACACAACTGTCCCAGGTACTACTCCCTGAATGATAAAATATTTTATAAGCAAGATCAAAGATCTGATCCCATGATCTAGAACCCAGCACCGAAGTTCACTACCAACCGCAATACAAAAATGCCACAAACTCTCATAAGATATGTACAGAGTAATACTGTATGACAATAATGATTGCTGTTTTACGGCCACTTTTGAGCACACGGTAGGCTAAATGGGCCGAGCGACCTTCAGGGGGTAATGAAGCAAAGTCAAAGATGAAACGCCATTCAGATATGCCCACGCCAAGATTCGAATTAAGAAATATTTAAGATGCAGACTATTTTAAACAAGAATTCTTAAAGCCAAATGAAGAATCTGAGTGAGTGAGTAGTTCAGTGAGTGAGAGAACAAACGAATGAGTAAGCGAGCGAGCGAACAAACGAGTGAGTGGGTGAGTGAGTTCAGTGTTACTTTGTAGATGATTCAATTTGAACCATGAACTGGATTTTTCTAACACAATGCTCTAACAACTAGACTACAAGGGTACCCAATTTACATAATAATAGTGTATATTCTGCCCCATGAGACAGTTCCTCGAAAATAATAATTTAAACAACAATATACAATTTATCTTCTGGATATAAAATATATTATCTTATTTGTCCGTTAAAACTCGATCTTCCCACTACACAACAACCATATATCATATAATCATTAAACAACAACACTGACTTACCTGGATATGCTTAAACTTCACCCCCTTAAAGTACAATGGACTGATTTCAATTTTCTTGGAACTGCAGTGACTTGCCCCACAGTTGAGTTCATTATATCCATTCGCCGTACTGTGGGGATATACTGAAAGGAAACCGAACAAAGTGAAAGGGAATACTCCATCACAGGCATTACACCTTAAAGCTACTTCAATTATGTAAAACACTTACTGTTCAGTGAAGGAGGGAAAAAACCAAAATAAACACTTACGCTGTTTTCTACGTGTACCTGGAAGAGATGAATAAAAAAATTAATATCATACAGCATTCTGAGGTTCAATAATGTTCTTAATTAGTTCATAGATTTACCTTCTGACCCTGTTTCACCTACGATGTTACTACTGGATAGAGCAAGCAAACGAATGAAAATGAAAGATCCCACAGATTGGAACCTCAAACAGAGATTTGCGGCACACTGAGCAATCAGCTGTGCTACAAGAGTATCCGATATGTATATATCTATGTATTTATGTGTGTGTGTGCGTACACATGTCTCAGCAAGAAAAGTCGCCACTTGGATTCAGTCCCCCGAAGAAACGTCCAGAGTTTGAATTCACGGTTCGAGATTCTCTGTGCCTGTGCCTTATTATACACAGCTAAAACACACACACACACGCGGGAGGATAGAGAGGTAGTATTATTGGCATAACTCCAATTAAAAATGTACACACAAAAAACAAACCTTGTCGTTGAAGGCGACGTGACTTAGCAATCAGATCATGAATTTCTCCCATATCTGTTGTTGTCAAAGGTATGGTTGTTATTTCTGTTGTTAATTCTGTTGTTGTCTCAAATGCTTCGGTCTCTGTCGTTGTGTGCGCAGTTGTTGTTTCTGTGCAGCATACAATATTTTATATTAAACATGGAAACTTGTAAATTCAGTACTATATATCACAAATTATTTTTAATATTAAATGAAATTAAAAAAGTAACAAAAATCCATTACAATTGTAAAACATTTCAATCCTTCAAACTTACGCTGTTCAGTTAATACCGTTTTTTGCTGATGCACAAACAGAACTATGACAATAAATAGATGAGCCACTGTATATGGTAGCATTCTTATTTGTGCCTGATGCTGCCCTCTGGTGATTGCTGTTAGCCTTGCTGTTGTGCTGTTTAGTACTGCCTAACTTTAAATTGCCTAATACAATAAGTAAGGGTACCAAATAAATACTGAAATAAAGGCGATTGTTAATTGAATTACATAATTGTATTAAAGACGCAGAGCCAAGAGGTAATCTTTATTTTACACGTTCTAATGATGGCTGATTTTGGACATTCATTAAGTTACAATGCTTGACATGACAAAGGCTTGTACATACTAACATAGTACAATAGTGAGACGACTAGAAACAGCATAATGATCATTTTTATCCCGTTCCCGTTTTCTTTAATTTAAACATCGATCACACCTAGGATATAAACGATCAACAGTATACTCAGGGCCCCTAGAAATATAATTATCAGACGAAACATCCCACTAGTGCAGCTAACATTTGGATTTTAACCCATCAGTTGGGAGGTCTGCAGCACAATTCACTATCAACTGCGCTTTGGAAACAGCCCCTCTGATGTGTGTGTGTGTGTGTGTGTGTGTGTGTGTGTGTGTGTGTGTGTGTGTGTGTGTTAAGGATAGAAGTCCCTGTTCCTAGGATGGACAGCTCTGATTGGGTGGCATAAGATGTTTTAAATGACATATGTTGCTGCTGTTTTACGGTCACTTTTGTGCTCAATGTAGGAAACATGGGCGAGCGACCTCCTACGTTAATGGAGCAAAGTGAAAGATGAAACACACTTATAACATAGCTTGGCCGGGTTTGGAACCCAAGTGCTATAGATCTGTGACCAACCACGCCACCAGTTAGGCAATGGAGGCGCCCTCAAATGACGTATGAGTGGGCTACATACATCGCCAATGGAGCAAAAGAACAGAGTAGGTGCGCCAGTCAGTCGGTCAGTCAGTGTGGTTTATTTAGCTTTGGCACTGGACATACTTGAAACATTTGTCCGATGGACAATTCCCACAAGTACAGGTATAAGTCGAATTCGATTTAAAACCTGTAAATTTCTAACGGAACACTCTAACCAAAATATTGTGTTTTGGTGCACTAAGTTTTCAATCAGTGGAACCTCAAATGTACAAAATACGAAAGGTTCAATAAAGGAAATTTGTTGATTTTTGTGGAATTTTGCGATATGACAGAATACGCTCAACGGAGTGATGTTTAAAGATGTCGACCCATGAAAGGGTTACCTTCGTGTCGATTATCGTTAGGCAGGATGTTACTGAGATACATAACACGACATAAATGACTAGTTGTAGATACAGGATATACGATAGAAATAATCTGAATGAGAGACAGAGAGAGAGAGAGAGAGAGATGGAAGGGGACGGCGAGGGTGAGAGAGATGGAGAGAGGGAGGTAGGGAGGGAGATAAATAGGGGTGGGGAGATAGGGAGTAAGAAAGATATATAACCTCCTCTACACGCACACGCACATACACATACAAGCACTTTGAATATCTATTGGCTTGTTTGGGTGAATGTTACTTAACGACATCTCGGCACAATTTAGCCCATTTGGTGTCCTAGAACGTTTGAAAATAAAGCCGTGTTAAAGATTTCTTAGCAAAAGGTTAATAAGCCGGATTATTATGGGGCACCTCCTTGGTCTAGCGAAAGCGTGTTGGACTACAGATCACTACCACCCGTGTTCGAATCTCGACGTGGGAATATCTGGAGGTTGTTTGATCTTTGACATCGCTTCATTACCTTTACAGGTCACTCGGCCAATTTAGCCTACTATGTGCACAGAAGTGGCCGTGTGGTATACTAAATTGCATAATAAGCAAATCTGTAAAGGGACACCAACTTGGTTATCTGTACAACTCATGGGAAGAAATGAAAAACCCGATAATTACCAGGTCATAGACTAATTCGGTAACGGATACGTGTAGGCAGCTACGCGTATATCCAGAACAGGTACAGCCATGTGTCAAAGAGTCAAAGAAGTTATTCCAGCATACAGACAGTTAAACAAAATTATGGTTACATCCTTAAGTATGATGCAGGAGATGCTTAGAAACTAGGGTCGTCTTCCGGTAAAAAGCTTAAAATAATGAGTCTATCATTGTTTGCCGTATAACTGTTCTAAAATTAAACACCTTATTAATCACATTATCAAGCAACAAAGAACGAAACTAGCCGATGGGGCGGATAAAGTGCACTAAGTAAAAGAAATATTAGGGATATGATTTTGGAGAAAAAAAAAGGTAGAATTTGCCGTCGTTTAAAATCTATATTTTTTGTACTCTTTGGTGGAAGTTGGATATAAAAGTGTATCATTTGTATTCTTGAACGGAAATGACAATAATTACTGGTGACCACTTACAATAAACCGACAAACCGGAAGCAATAATTGACGTTTATACAGCTTCCGGTTGATCCGCCCGCATAAGAAAGTATGGACTTCGGGGAATTGAAAGGTAATCCATTATCATAGTATTCTCATTTTCAAGAGATTAAAAAAAACACTAACTGAATTAAGATGAAGCTAGGTCCCTTCACATCATCAACTTACCTTGAACAAACAAAAGATCGTGAAAGGTGCTTCGACTATGTACATATGTTCATGGTCCGTGTACTCTTAACTGACATGTACCAGCTGACTCCCAATATAACGTTAACGTTCTGTCCTATGTCACAAGATTGACGTTATCCAAGTGTACACTAGAAGATTTTCAAAACTGCAGCATAGTGAATGCATAATCCTTCCAGCGTTATCCATTAACGGAACCAGGAATGATTAAGTCGAGGATGGCCATATTCCGTTTGATGATTATAATCCCGTGCTAGAAAAGATGGCTTTCTTGCGCCGCGTACACTCCAGCCACACGGATCGAGGAACGTCAAACGAATAGTTATTTTTTTACAGAACGGGTGTACTACGCCATACACAAACTGACGCAAACCGTCTCGGCATCTCATTAAGTGTGCGCGGTTTATGTTTCAATGGTGTCAGCAACTATATTGTACCAAAACGACTTCACGGGTCCGTATTTTCACAGTTTGTAATGCCGTCGCGGTGTCTTCATGGCGAAACTGGTAGCGAGGTGGGTCGCATACAACATTTCTGGTTCTATTACGGCATAGGATTTGATGATGATGATGTTGTGTTTATTGGCCGCTTTTATAAATACCCAAAGGTAATGAAGGTACTGAAGCCTTTGAACGGTGAAACACCCTTCAGACCAACGTTGGTCTGGGTTCCAGCTCAGGTGCTAGATATCTTATAACCAGCGGCTTTATAAAGACGCCCCGTATCATATTTAATGAGTGTCTTCAACTGTCAATGTCATTTATCTTCGGTGATTGACTTGTCCATTTAGCCTACTATGAGGAAAAAAGTGAATAGCTATGAAACATTAAATAAAAAATAATTAATGGTTTTTCTATTAACTTTTCAAATACAGAGACAAATTTGAGATATTCATAGTCATATGTTTTGGCATTTTACCAAACATGGCAATCCTCCGGGTTGTGCAATCGAATCCCAATGTTTTCATCTTTCGATAAATAAGCTTCGACGTCTTCGTTTCATTTCTCTGGAGAGTAATCGAGTCGCAAAATATTTCAGATACATCCAGACCTGAGACTAAACAAAACCATCACTCACTCACTCACTCACTCACTCATTTCTGCTGTCAGGAAATTGGTGTGGTTATAGCACTGCGTTGCAAATTGACATGTCAGAATTTGAATCCGAGTATTAGCACAGCTCTCCACAGTGATACACCATCATCACTAGTTACTCACTACCGATTGACCTTTCCAGATTGATTAAATAAATAATAAAACGGCGTGTTCTTACAATATGAAGCATACTTTGAAAAGAGTTTACGTCAACGCTACAATGTAGTTTCAATATTGGTTCAAAGAATAACAGTACCATTGAGTCGTGTTCATCTCTAAAAATCTCACGTCTTTTTTTCTACAAAGTGTCGTTAATTTGCGTTCGTCTTTCTCTAAAAAGAAGATTGTTTATTATATCGAATATGGCGTTTATCAACCTCTTCGACCATAACTAAATAAGGTCAAAAGAAAATGACATTAGACAAACTTAGGAAACTTATTTCGACCGGTTCATCATCGGAAAAAATCGCCTCCAAAACTCTGAATAACGTGGATACGGATTTTAATGGGACGATTGTAGATGTAACTGTATCCGGGAACAACGCCTTGTTCCTCTGAACCGTAATTATAGATTTATTTAACCTCTGGTAGGGTCCCATTTCAGACACACAGCCTAGAGGCTACTCTTCGGGAAATTGAGGTAATCACAAAACAGTGTCATCCCAATCAGACGAATCCCAAATGGACGAATAGGGAAAATATCCCGACAAAACGAACCCAACAAGATGAGTGTTAACAAGACGAGTTCTTATAATTATCGGCTTAGGGTTATGTTTATTATGATAGGATATGACTATATCATTTTAAAAATAAATTCGTCCAGATTAGTTTCGTCTTGTCTTGTTGGGACTCCCTAAAATCCTACTCATCCACTTGGAATTCGTCTTGTTGGGAATTCCTAAAATCCTACTAAACCATTTGGGATTCGTCTTGTTGGGAGTCCCTAAAATCCTACTCATCCACTTGGGATTCGTCTTGTTGGGAATCCCTAAAATCCTACTCATCCACTTGGGATTCGTCTTGTTGGGAGTCCCTAAAATCCTACTCATCCACTTGGGATTCGTCTTGTTGGGATTCCCTAAAATCCTACTCATCCACTTGGGATTCGTCTTGTTGGAACTCCCTAAAATCCGACTCATCCCCTTGGGATTCGTCTTGTTGGGACTCCCTAAAATCCTACTCAACCATTTGGGATTCGTCTTGTTGGAACTCGCTAAAATCCTACTCATCCACTTGGGATTCGTCTTGTTGGAACTCCCTAAAATCCTGCTCATCCACTTGGGATTCGTCTTGTTGGAACTCCCTAAAATCCTACTCATCCACTTGGGATTCGTCATGTTGAGACTCCCTAAAATCCTACTCATCTACTTGGGATTCGTCTTGTTGGAACTCCATAAAATCCTACTCATCCACTTGGGATTCGTCTTGTTGGGACTCCCTAAAATTCTCCTCATCTAAACCCACAAAATATCTCCCAAACACCAGCAACTTTACGATTTGATCATTGTGCTACTAACTCTACAACTTAATTCTTTTTGTTCTTGCTCATGTTTAAGATACGTAGTAATTATAATTTTTATAGTCTGAAAAAATATTAATGACTTCAATATGTTTCCACCACCAAATAAATACAGCATATCAATTATTGTTTATCCTTAACAGGATAACATTTAAATTCCTTTTGGTGATAGTTTTACATGATTTTAAACAGATCTAAGGGTGATGCTAAACTTTGGGGGAGAGTTCACAGTCCAAACACATTAAAAACGGTATCTGTTATAAATGTTTCCCTCTTAAAAGTATATTATTTGGCAATTTTCGGTGTAATTTTGAGAGGTTTATGCTAGCTTGGTGCGTTAACTGGGACTCGTGCTTATTCAGTTGTTGTCCCTACTCTTTTTGAATTAACCCCCCGAACATTTTAAGTCATCAAATAGCATAGTTTCTTTCCGTCACCATTTGAAAATTCATCTTTTCAGACTCGCTTATCCTTCCTAAGTTTCCTTTCCATCTGATGATTGTTGATGAATTTTGCATGGTACCCGGATTATAAGTTTGCCCAATACAACTAGGTGCGCCACTGATCTCGATTCTTTTCGAGGATATTGGCGCTATAGATGTTTTTGTCATTATTATTGTAATTATTATAGTATCAGTCTAATGACCAATTATAGATAACTTTAAATCAAAATCATCTATTTATATAATAGATGCTGAGATTTATGACAATTTAACAGATTTATGTAGCGGAGTTGAGAGTTCATTCGCGACCTGGCTCGGTTCATTCCATAATCTTGAAACCAGACGATCCCCAAGGTCAAGGTCGAACCGATATAAATATCAATATTGTACTTTTTTTCTGAAATCTTTTCCTTGAAACTATCACGATGATGCGATAAAATCTAATTAAGTAATATGTAATAACAACAATTTACTGATATTAAGGGTCTCAGTCCTTTTCGGCTGCGCTACGAAATCGGCCGCGCCATAACCAATTCGGCGGCCGACATAAACCTTTAGAGGCAAAGTAGCGGGCCTGTCTCAATTAGCTTGTGCTTCTTTGTTTCAGCAAGGAGTTAGGTAACGAATTGAAATTGGACGATCAATAAGAAGTCAACGATAACCTCCAATCAGCGTGTGAATTGTTAGATTCCCTTGTGAACTGAAAGACAAGTTCCTAATTTATCATGTCGGGGGCACTATTTGAATCGATAAATAAATAACGAAGTGGATAGGTTATCCGATTTTTGTATTTCACACGCAACATAATAATACACCCATCACAACAATTAAAGCATAGTTCAACAGTTAAACCAGTTATCGTCGCCTCACGGGCAGATGATGTTACTCCCGCCGATAACAGAGACCGCGCCGATCTTTCGCCATCACCATATTGCTTCCACAGCTTGTACAGCTGCTGTGTGGCGCCGTGATGTCGCATACGTCGGGCCTCTTCCGTGTACATTAACTGAGCTGTTAATGTGACAAGTCAATCCTCTCGGTGTAGCAGATGTATCAAAAATATAAAACTGCAGCGATGCTTCCTTTCCTTTGTGATTAAGGCGGTAGTGCCACCCTTCTACATCTTTGTTTGTCCTAACCTGCTTTCTGTAGACACTCCAGTTAGCAGGAGTGAGAATCACTCCTGAAAGCCAGGTGTTCACCTCTTACGGCGTTCGAACCTGTGTCCGTTGGCAACAAGTGCCGGGTGTAACTCGCTGAAGCCAGTGTTACCTCTTACGGGTCGAACCTTGTTTGTTGTTGGCATAAATTGTAGGGGAATTAACCCTCAGGCCAGTCCTGAGGCACGAGTCAACCGGTGTTTGGATTAGTGCATAAATAATGACGTCATTTGGGAATTCCCTCTCTCAGCCAGTTCCTGATTGGTCGGCGTGTTATTCCGGCATTGATCGAAGATTCGCGAAGACTGAGAAAAAGTCATGGTCGATCAAACGCGTTTATAACTCGATTAGAAGTACAGTAGAATGACTCGGTTTCTGTTAACGCAGCATTGATACATATAAATAGATATAACGACGTGCCTTATTTGGACTAAAAAGTTGGGATGTTTTAAACACACTTTTGACAGAGGCTTTAGTCTACAAAATCACGAAAGTGGTCTGAACTCAGACCGCTCTCGGCTCTGATCTCGCTCTGTTCACTCACATTTACTTTCTAGTTGGATCTTAAGAAAACAGATGCATGGATGTAATAATAGGACTCGTTATTTGATACCCAAATGCCACTCAGTGCACCCTATTTTATTATTTATGCCCGATTAAAAAAGGCTGTCATCATTGTTTAGTAATAAAGTGCGAATTTTGCATGCTTTGTTGACTCCAGTGACGTCACACGCAAAATTACCGCGCCAGTTTCAATACAAGCAGTACCTCTAACTTCGACACTCCAGGTTTCTGGTAGGATTACCTCACCCGTAGTCCATATTAGTCTATAGCCTCTTCACATTGACCAGTCCAGTTTGGATGTCCCTAACAAGTTCCTGCTGATATAACTGTCTGGGTCACTGTGGCAAATAAGCCCCCTCACCACGTCAAGGGGTCGACTATGGGGGGGGGAGGGGGTCATGTTAAATTGACATCATCGTAACTTTTGATTTGACGTAATGTATGCCAATTTCAGAATAGTTTCCCATGATTTTTAGGTGTCATTAAACTATTGGATGAAGTCTATGTCATTCCTGTTAAATGTTAAATTATGATCTGGAGATCCCATACCCTTAATGGACTATAAATAAAATATAGCTGGTAAATAGCCTAAATGCATCTTTTCAGTAAAGACATTTATCGGCCACTACACGCATAAATCGCCATGCAACACGGTGATTCTTAGATTTCTAATCCTAGACCATAGTGTGAAATTCAGCCGCATGCTGGCGCCAGGGGTAATAGACCCATTGCATGATGACGTCAAAAACCAAAACAAACCAGGCGCGCTTTGCATTGTGGGATTTATAGGGGATCCGTTCAGCGATAATACCGTGATAATCCCGCCATTTTAACCTTAAACGTCAATGTTCCGGATCTAACTCCTGCGTACCGTATTGTCATGCAACTAGTAAACGACATATACATTTAAGTTGACATGACATGGTAGTTTTAATTGAAATGACAATCTGCGAGTCCAATTTTTATAATTAGTGTCAGTGTAAGGATTGACTGAAACAGTGAAAGGCGCAAATAAAGTATAATTTAACACTAATATTATCCATCATAATAATATTGGTAAATAAAGTGCAATTTACAATATTATTATATCCATAAATAATAAATTAAATTTACCGATATACTGGACTCTATTCTTCTTCTTTTCGTTAAATATAATTTTAGTGTGATTTACTATGAACACCACATTTTAACAGTCTTTGTTATGTGCAGTGAATATTATTGTACTATGGTGTACAATGTTGAATACCACACTTTACTATCATTTTATAAAGTAGCAATGAAGGACGATTAGCATATAGTTATAATCTGATTTTCAGTTTTGGAATACAATTTTTCAACAGTGTCGGCTTTTTCGGTGTCGAAGCAGAGTTAAACGGTACACAGAAGTTAGTTTCTGGCATGATTATAACAGATCCGGAACATTGACGTTTAAGGTTAAAATGGCGGGATTATCACGGTATTATCGCTCAGCCGACCCCCCCCCCATCCATAAATCCCACAATGCAAAGGCGGCTGGTTTGTTTTGGTTTTTGACGTCATCATGCTTCAGGCTTATTGACTCGGTCTATTCTTTAAAAAAAAGAATTTACAGTGTATGGCATATCTCCAATCTACCGCGCAGCATGATCATGAGTAAGGAAGTCCCACGTTTTACTAACTAGGCCATAGAGGCGGTTAAGGGGAAACAAACAATTAAAGGTCAGCACGTTAATTGTCTCATGATATTTTGTTGTTCGATGTTGGTCGTTCGTTGGCCAATTAATTGAGTGCGGTCTGTTGGCACAATGTTTAGAGCTTTCGGTTCTGAGTTCGTATCAGGGATGTCATACAACGAAGTAGTTTTACTTCGTTACTCTGCTTGAGCACCCCCCCCCCCAAGCAACTGGAAGTAATGTTGTAAGATTTTAACTAACTACTTTTACTTTTAACGAAATAATTTTATTTGCAGTAACGTTACTTTTTGCTTCGTTACTTTCATTTCTTCGCGATATTTTCGTTACTTTTTTTAGTCATAAAAGACCCAGTGATTTAAGAGACAATTGATACGATTGCTGCAAATTATCATAACAAGTTGTCACCAACTTGTGTATCTTTGATACATTTAAGGTAAACAAATATATTTTAATATGGTGTCGTATTGAACTGAGTTTGGTAAGCATGTTTCAACTGATATTCAAGACTGGACATATTTTTTCCAAAGTATTTTTGAAGGCTCACTTTGTAATACAATTTTTCAGCTGAAGCCAACTGTTTTCTAAGAATCATCGTAATTAAATTTGTAATCGCATTACCGACACCAACTTTGATAATCTGCTTTTGCTGAAGCTGAACAACGGCTTAATTTGTTCAGTGAAATGAAGGTGGCAGCATATCGGCACGTCTGTCGACGTAATGAACTTAAGGTGGCAGCACATGTCTGTGGACGCAGTGAATATTGTTCACTCGTCTACACGATGTATTTGAATCTCATATTTTGTGTTACAATAAAATATATCTTATACTTTTACTTACATTTCTTTTAGAAAGTAGTTTTATTTTTTACTCAAGTAGATTTTTACAAGTTTAATTTTACTTCCACTCAAGTAGTTTTGAAGAATCTTAGTTTTATTTCTACTCAAGTACACAATAAAAGTAGTTCAGTCACCCCAGTGTTCTTATTCGACTCATACCTGTGTTTGTGGATGTGTTTCCTGAAGGAATCGCTCATCGGCCACACATATACGTCTTAGGTGATGATTAATAATGATTGATGTTTTACGGCCACTTTTGTGCACATGGTACGCTAAATGTGCCCAGCGACCGATCTCCAAAGGTAATGAAGCGAAATCAAAGATGAAACACCCTTCAGATATGACCAGCCTCGATGCTAAAATCATCAACTCAGTTCATTAGTCCACTGCGATAAAAATCAAATTATGGTGAGACTGACAAGCCAGTTGGGTGTCTGGATCACTTTCTGATTCCATTTACAAGTCAACTCACCGATGATTTTCTACATGGGAGCCAGTTGCTAAGTCATATCCAGATTTCCATCGATCGTTGTTGTTAATATCCCAGATAAAATTGTTACCCCCAATATTAAGTTAGTTGGGATTATTTTCAAAGTTCTCTTCAGAAAGATTTGATTTTCGGGGAGAATCCCCAGGCTGTCGCTTATTCAGCACAGCGTCTATGTTGGAGTGGTTGGGAAAACTCCTCCCCCACCAGTCACAGGGGAGCAGTAAAGAGATATGGAGCCGAAATACCCTGAGGGTGGTCACTGTCAGAGTGTTACTTCCTCATGGGGTCTTTAACGTCCCTGTTTATTTTTAATAATTCAGTGGAAACGGCAGAGCCATTTAACGCGGTCAGCCATCCACGATGTTGTGAGCCGATAAATTAATATGTTGGAAAAGTTTCGATCTCTTTGCTGGGGTTGAGCCTGTGACCCTTGGCATCAAGTGCCGGTGGCCTAACCGCTAGACTACCAGAACTCACTAAAAGCAAAGATAGATGATGATGATGATTGAAGTTTTACGGCCACTTTTGTGCACTTGGTAGGCTAAATGGGCATAGCGACCTCCAAAGGTAACGAAGTGAAGTCAAAGAAGAAACAACCTTCAGATATGCCCACGCCGAGATTCGAACCCCGGGCGTGGGGGGGATAATCTGTGATCCAACACGCTACCGCTAGACCATGGAGGCACCCACAAGCTAAGATAGATATTTCGTCAAAGTTTATATACTCTGTCGTTGCATCCCGCTATGTTTTTTGTGTGTGTTATAATTCATATTTTGTAAGTGATCGCTATTTAACAATTTAGTCATATTCAGAAACACGTTAATTCTTACACCATATAAAATATATTCACCAGATGGCAGCACATTATGGTGTTTAACTGGTGTTCACCATGAGTGATTGCAGCTCTCAGTAGTTTTTATTATTATTAGATTCTCCCCGAAAAACAAATCAGTAGTTTCTTTTCAATGAACACGCACACACACTCACACGCACAGACGAACGTGTTTTGTTTTGTTTATCTGTGTGTTCGCAAACACCTGACAAAAGATTCTTAAACGGCGGTGAATTATGATATTGATTGGGACAATTATTAGGATTATGATGTTTACTCATTAAAATTTTTTTTTAATTATCCTAGACGCTTATAGTTATATGAGGCCGATGGCCAAAGTAGCCCTTCGCAGCAACGCGCTTTTGTGTGTGTGTGTGTGTGTGTGTGTGTGTGTGTGTAATTGCCGTTTGTGGTAATGAGCGGATTCCACCCACGAAGTTAACAACTTGACCAGTTAATAAACCAAAGATAATTTATTTGATGGTCGTTAATCTGCCACACGCTATCTACAGAGTATATTTTGGACACTGATTGGGTTAAAAGAAATGGTGGCACGATATCTGGCGTCTAAAGTGTAAGATTGGAATACTAGAATGGTTCAGCTACATCTTACGCATTTTGTTATTAATATGATTAGGTCCCGACATTTAATGAACGCTCGTTGTGATAACGTGATGCAGCTGTTTGTTCAGTGCCTATTGGGTACATGTTTTACGGTGTTTCTCTGTGACAGTGTGTGAGGTGGAAAAACAACAATGAATGAGGACGAAGCATGAAATATTATATTTATTTTAGAAAGATGTATTCCTGGCTCTGATTTTAGCTATCGCTTAAATCTATTTTAAGGTAAACATTTACACCTCAGATATATATTACAGTCTATGTATGTAGACCTGTCTGCAGTAATTTTTTGTAGTAAAGGGAACATCTGTCATCGTCTCATCATTCCTAGTTGACTTTCCCCAATTTAAACCGGGGCTTTTAAGGGCCCCCATGTGAAAAAAAACGCTTTTGTTAAAGCCTTAAAAAATTTTTTACCGACAACCCCCCCTCGGAAAAACCGTTTTACGCCCGGGTCCCCAAAATTAAAAAAAATAAATAAACTTTTGGGATTTTGTTGGTAGTTTGAAGGTAGTTATATGATAATTTTCTGATCTGGGTTTTCCAAAAAATTGGTAAGGGGCCAAAAAATTAGGCGGAATTTTGACGGTTAAAATTTTTTTCTTTTTCGTAACCAAACGTTTGCTTTTTTCCAAAGGAAAAAAGTTATATTTTTAAGGAAAAAATTTTTTCATTTTTTAAACACAAAGCGCCGATAATAACCAACTTTGGCCAAAAAGCCCTTTCCCGAATGGTGGTTTTAGTTTTTAGCCAAAATGGGTTTTTTGAAAAGTCAAAATTTTTTCAGGGGAAATTTTTATTTTAAGCCAAAATCTACTGCTGAACCTTTAAATCACTGATTTAATTAAAAAAGCAGAAATGTTAAAGAACTCCAGATGACCTAATATGCTGTGGTAGGGAGCACCCTCTGATTTTTTTTTGTTGGTCTGGTCAATAGCTCCTCGTCTTTTGCCCCTCATCTTTTTGGCTCTTAGTTACTTTGCCAAATTAGTGTGATCTTGGTGATTGTGAGTGTAAATTAAACAAAATAATATTGCATACTTTAATTGCACATTTTATTAATTCTAATGATTGCATAATAAACATCTTGCTGGATTAACTGCACAGGATTGAGAAAAGGAATTTATTTAAACAGGATTGTGTGTCCAATGGCCTTTAGGGTGTCTGACAGTGATTTTGTGCCAGCGAAATGTATCTATCTATCTACATGTATATATATTGGCTTTAATCAGTGGCTTCTTTTAAATTTATAATCCTTATTTCTTTGTAAGGCCATTGTTTTTTAATACTTGTTTTACAGAAAATATATGGTCGATCGAAAAAAACACGACAATAGTTTTTTTCGGCCTTTATTATTTTCTTTTTGTCGTTAATCGTCAATGAAAAGTAAGCAATAGACATGTCACTGTCAGCACCAGCATGAGTCGCCATCTTTCCAACTGATTATTATGCGGTTGTTGATTGGTTGACACTAGCACTGTCTCAAATTGATCTGCATGTTTCAATAAGCTTACAGCTAATATTCCATATATCAGTTATGAGAATCCGACAAAAAATGGAACACATTTAAACATAAGAGCATGATTCCACATGTGCGATCTGGGACAAAACAGATCGTTCCATGTATCGAGTTATTTTAGGTTAGTAGCTACTGGGGAAAAATTCACATCTTTTTATTTTAAAATTTGTCAAGAATTATTTTAGGTTAGTAGCTACTGGGGGAAAAATCCACATCTTTTTATTTTAAAATTTGTCAAGCATGTTTTTAACATTATATTAAGGGGGTGGGGCATGCATTGTATAAACAATGCTTCAAGCATATTCCTTTTCAACATTTTGTATGTTTTTGCTTTGATTAAAATGATGTATTTTGAATGACGAAATAAACAATTTGAAGAAGAAAAAACAAGGTTAGCCGCTGGCAGGTTGGCAGGAAAATAATAATAAAAAGAATAAAAGTCAATTTTATTTCCCAGCTGCGAGTTTCAGCTGGGGTCGATGGGTTTGTAAAACAACTATTCAAAAAAACAATGGCCTAATTATTCTCTTTATTCATTGTCTCTCATCAACAATTACAATTATGATGATCCCTTGATCAGAAAGATGAATGGGAACAGACCTGAGTTTAATAACATATCGGAAGATTCTCAGATCCAGTGAATGTGTCCTTGATTACAATTCATATGTGTACAATGAACTATGTGTATCCTGTTTAGTTAATCTCAAATTTTCAATAATGTTTTACAATTCTTTGTTAACAATTTATTTCATAGTCCAAGGATGGATTTTTGAAGATATGCGTAACTTTTGGCAATCCAAAGATTGTTGGTTGACAAAAATGTTTCACTGGTGTCGCCATTTTTTTGCTGATGTCATGCAACCTAGTAAAAACATTCAATTAGTGCATCGACAAAAAATTCATGCTGCAATAATTTTCTCTGTCCACTAACTAATTGGGGCGGCATGAATGACAGAAGTGAAAAAATTGCTGTCCGATGAGAGATAAAACTTTCTCTGACTCCCCTCCCCCTAAACAAAAGTAATTTTGTCTGATATCCAACATCGATGTTCTGAGATAACCCCTTATATTGCGTCTATATATTGCATTTAAATTATATTGTAAAAGACATTTACCAAATTATGTATTATCATTATTATTTTTAATTAATAATATACATATTTATTTATCTTTATATTTTGTTATGAACCATAGTAAATGAAAAATATAACAGAACAAAATAAGTTTATTGTACATTGATCTAAATATCAATTGTAGAAATCAACCTTTTTAATGTTATGTGGCAAAGACCAAGGTGCAAAAGACTAGGTGAGCAATTAATGAAGGGGTTAAAGACTGGGGGGGGGGGGTAAAAGACCTGGACCTAATGTTTCATCTTTAGATACTGCTACCCTATGAGTGATAGGGGAAAAACTTATAACAGTCATTCATTAAAAGGCACTGGAAATAAGTGTTCACACTTTCTTGTGTTATTCCTGTGATCATAAATTGAAAGATATTCAATCCAAAGCTGACAAAAATCAGTTAACTATAGTACTGTCTGGCTCTGGGGACTATGAATGTACACCATATTATAAGTGGACTATGGATTGCAATGGTTTGTGTTCATTGGTTGGTTGAGTGTGTGACATTATCCACCTTTTTGTAGGGTCATTTTCTCACTTCAGAACATGGTTTATCACTACAATGGTTTTTAATACAGTCAGAACAATGTTTATTCATATGTTGAAATCCCGTCAGAGGCAGTAACTATATTGGTCATTTAGATTATGTTATGATATGAACATAACATAAATGAAATAGCCATTCCCAGTTTTGGGGCGCCGCTCTTGTACAATATAAAGGCATCCATTGGGTTTTCATTCACCTTGCTCTATTCTTGTGATCACCTCCAATTGCTCTGTCATAGAGTAATATTTTTGTCTCAGCATTTTGCTTAAGATTTGTCATTGTCTTGTCCCTACAATTTGGAAACATAGCATTTTTATATGAAAAAAAATTATCTACATGTAATTAGTCAAATACAAATAATAGTTGTGATGGTGGAGATTGGGTTATAAGTGGAATGTGAACAGATGAACCCCTTCACTTCAAAATATATTTGTTCTAATATGCAACTAAGTTCCAATTAGATAGTTACTTCTCTAGCTTAATTGAATTAAATGACATACTGGGTAATTAGTGACCATTGGTAATGTTTTGCATTATGACAAACAGGGTGTTAAAACTTTCTGAATCATTAATACCTATGACCAGGAAGTATCTTCAGTGGAATAATTGTGGGAAACACTGAAAATTTAATATCTTTAGTCCAAATAATCAGGAGGAAGCACCTGCACATTACATCCACTTCAGTAGTACAGTAGTTCACATTATAATGGAGCCAAACTATGCTTGCACTGATACATGTCACTTTTATTTGTAATCCTACTTTGTATCTCATGACATCATGCAGTCAACAGTTAATACAGGTGTGAATCCTTTGAGAAATATATAGAAAACCTCGCCATAAATGACGAAACAGCATTTTATTTTGACACATTTGCCAGTTTGACGGCTCATATATGTGAATAAAACACCAATCCAGGTATCTTTCAAGCACGTCCTCTCATTGGTTATTGTTGGCCGCCATACCCCCAGCTGATTTTCCCTCAGTCTGTTTGTACCTCCCTTTGTTGCCATCCCATTTCCCCAGCTTTTTTCTTTGACCTCTGTTCTCTTCCCTGGTTAATAACATTAGCTTAAGTCAGTTAGTGGCTCACATAATATAAAACAATTTAATGTCATCCAGCTGATCTAAAGCAAATATAAATAATCACTGGTAATTATTATTGTCATAACCAGATTATGAGTAGGTTTGCTCAGATTTATTCATGTGAAAATAGTAGGGTTAATTATGCAGCTTTTTTTTAACAAAATATCTCGGCCCCTGTTCTCAGGAGAATACTGAAAAGTTTTTAGAAATATTATAACATTTTTATTAAACATAGTAAGATGTAATTCAGGATTCACTGTGTAGATTACAAAATGAGGCTAGTAATATCACCATCTGTGATATTGTACTTGACAAGGTTGAGCATCATCTGCAAAAGTTTCTCTTATGCATATATAAATAAAACACAACATGAGAAGTTGTATTATAATACAAGTATTTATACCATAACCAATACAATATGAATGCTGGTTGACTTTGAATGCTGGTTCTGAAATCAAATTGGTGGTTTGGCTTATACACATGATGACCAAACCAAGATTTATCAGATGATCACTTTCAAAACAATATACCAGTACATTTATTCTAAATGATACAGTAATTTAAATATAAGGAAGGTTTTCAAATCAAACATATATTTTAATCAAGATCTGTTTCCTAGTAGTGTTTATTGTGGCTGATGGGAAATAGTCAATTTGTCAATAGATGGATTGTGCATGAAAGCATTCCTACAAATCTTTCTAGCGTGGTTCTTATTATGCATGAAGTGTTCTGTTTTTTCCACAGGATTGGGTTTTAAAGGCTGATTTTAAAATATTGATATAAACACACAAAGAAGATATAATGTGTGAAATGATTCAACAATCAGATATGGGGTCAATTCCATTTTGGAATTGGAAGTGCTTTTTTAAAATGAAATTGGAATTGATAAATATGGAATTAAAGTTTGCTACAAAAAATTGTAATCCACAAATTAATTTACCATTTAATGTTTTAATTCAGAAATATTTCTTCCATGACAATCCTACTTAGAATATAAATTACTTGGAGGAGGTACTCTGAGTAGGTATACGTTGTATGTATGTATGTAGTATATATTACCTGTATCATATATATCACTGAATAAAAGAATAACTTGAATTAAAAATAAATTGTGTTTGTAAAGCATATACAGATTATTTTATCAAATGTTAATCATCCACAACCAGTAACATTGAACAGGTTTAAAATTTAGAATACCTTTATTGACAAAAATAACTGTATTTATTGCTATTAATCTTCTGTACTCAGCTATTATTTGGTAGTTTTGTAATTTTTTGGTTATAAAATTATGTTACATGTAATTTATGGAGTGCACTAAAATGTTCGTCTCACACAGCAGTTTTGTTTCCACAAAACTTCCGTCTGTTTTTAGCCACAGTTTACGTATTACCACTTCAGTATATGGTAATTTTTATGATATGTATCATTACATACAGCCACTCAAAGTATTGTTTTTTAAATCATCTGCAATTCAGATGATTCCATAAACTCAGGTGTCCATCTTAGCTGTGAAAAAAATCAGTTTAATAAGCACAATTGTATATCATTTCTGGTGGCATAATGACGGTAAGGTCAAGGCTATTGATTATTTGAAATCCTGGGAACAATTGAGGATTTTTTAGATTTATGAAAAACAAGAAAATCATTAAAGATAAACTAATTGAATGTGATTTGAATTATAAATTTGATCCAATGAAATCTATTTATGTAAATTATGCCGACCAAACTTTTTTTTAATCGTAGGCTTCAATTTTCAGATGCTGCGTTTTTTGCAAGACATGGCACGGTCAGCCGCTGGATTTCTTCATTCCACCCATGGAAGTGATCGTCAGAGTATGAACAGTGGGGCGTCTGGTAGCAGGGAATATACTGACAAATATAGTAATAAAGTTCAGCGTGGCTTTATCAAGCAGAAATACAAAACTGAAGTCTGGGAGAACATACAGGAAACGCAGCAGAAAGCCCGCCGCCTCATCAGTGAGAACCAGACACTGAATGAGCTGAAAGCCCTGCTTCACGGCTGTAGCAACATCACAGAAGTTATCAACATACGCGACATGTTCGGCTATAATTTGCTTCAGTATGCTATTACGTCAAACCGTGTGGCAGTGGTCCGATATCTGGTAATGCAAGGTGCTGATCTTAACCTGCCCATATGCGCGAGGCCCCTGCATTTGGCTGCAAAGCTGGGGCATGCCGACATTCTGCAGGTATTGCTGGAGTGCGGTGCTGATCCAGACGTGATGTCCTGCGTTTGCTATCCACAGAGCCACATACTTCAAAGGACGATGTTCGTCTCGGACAGCGAATGTTGGTCGGTGGCTTGTTTCGGTGACATATACGCCTCGGACAAAATATGTCGAGTGCAGTTCGAGTATCCATTGTACTATGCCATCATGTCTGACAGCATAGAATGCGTTAAGCTCTTGACGGATCAAGGCGGTACTCAGCTGTCATCCAGAAGCCTGAAACTGCACACAGCCTGCTGCTTTGGCGCATTTCAGTGCATTCAGCATTTTCTGAAATCAAATCCATTAGAGTTGTCCACTGGGGACCACAAAGGGTTATATCCCCTACAATATGCTGTGCAATGGGGTAAAAAGATCACAGAATACCTCGTGCTAAAGGGGGCGCTGGTAACTGTGAAGACGGCATACAGGGAATCCTTGTTGATGTTGTTCTATAACCAAAGTCGTGCAGTACCAGGCCTGGCCGAGACATCTTCCTATCTGTTAGATTGTGGCCTCAGAATGATGGTGAACGTCGTTGATGCTGGTGGCAATTCTCCACTGCATGCGCTGTTTAATAAACTGCACAGGACTCCACCGAAGTGGCCAGCCAGCCAGCTGTTGGATAATAATCTTGATGATGAAACGCTGGTCGCATCCGGTGGAAGGCCTCGGTCATCACTCCACAGTCAGGCTCTCAGGTCGAGGATGAAAAGCTACTTTGAACTTGATTCCGTGAATGTATTGAGGACTGACGATACCAAGACAATCTCCTTCGGAAATCTAGGACAATACAGTGACATACCGCTTTCTGATGATGAGCAAGAATATTTGGACTCAGCAATGCTTTTGGTCAAAGCGGGTGCCAACACTAACGTCGTGAATAAAGTAGGCAATTCGTGTCTGCATCAGTTGCTGAAGATTCAGATGCAGGATGTGGCAGGCATCACTGATGATGCACTTGGTAAATATAAATACTGCAGCCTAAGAATGGTCTATTGTTTACTCTGCCTGTTGTTGGAGTACGGCGCCAATCCACGTTTCATCAATAATATGCACGTGACTGTGCATGGTAGTCTAATCAGCAGTGCTGTTGATGCTTTGTTTTCTCCCCATTTGGGGGAGCCACTGAGACTTGCGGATCCTGTGGAGCTGTTTTATCTAGTCAGATGCATCGAGCTGCTTTGTAAGCATGGCTGTACTTTCAGCACGAACTGCGCCTCGGCACCACTGCATCACACATTAAGCAAACTTGATGCCTTAGAGACGCTGAGGAACTACCACCAAATGTCAACCCAGGACAAGTCTGATCTCGCCACCCAGTACACGAGGCAGGTGATGCAGATCGTTAACATCGTTTTGACTTATGGTGGCACCCCAACCGATCTACACAGTTTATATTATCAGCTTGTAAACCAATACCCGCTGGTGTCAGCTGATGTCATTCGAGAGGCTGTTGTTTTGTTGTTGCATCATGGGGCAGATCCAAACGTTGGTGGTATCCACATTCCGATGTCTGTGTTTCGTTCTCGCACGGGGCATTCCCACTGGCCGGTATATCCCTTGTTACATCTCCTCAACTTGATTGGCTCAGCCTCGATGGACCATGAGGGAATACCCGATCTCTGTAGGCTGTTCGATTTGTTATACAATGCCATGAACGAGAGTGGTGCAAGACAGTGCATGTTCCACTTTTTATATTATGATTCGAATCAGAGCCAGGCGGCTAAACACAGGAACACGGAACTCCTCAGTAGGATCGAAATGCTCATGGTCACGCCGCGCACACTGCGTCAAATAACGGCACAGTGGATTTTCGTCAAAATGTGTAATCGTCAGAAGGCTAATGTCATCAAGCTGCCATATCCCAGCATCCTAAAACGCCTGATTCTTTCTATTCAGTATTAAAAGCTGCTCCGTATTTGGGGATATCTGGTTAGAAATAGGAAACTACTGTTATTATCAGCTGCCATAATCTTTAATGCCTTACAGATAGTGCAGTGATTAGAATGTTGTTCTGCAAACCTCTGGATTGAATCCAACTAATACCTGTCTTTGTGGGATGTTTCTCTATGGAGTCACTCTTCAGTCATGTGTCCTGGACATAGCCGGCTCCGAGGCTGGAGATAGCACCTGGCTGAGTTCACTTGGTAAATGTAATTTTTCATGAATGAGCTTAATACTGACAGCAGGATTTTAGCAAGAATTGTTGTTTGTATTCTTGAAATAGATGATTAGAAATAGATTATAATTGTGTGAAATATTAGATCAATGAGCGGTGGATGTCCCAGTTCCTGGACAACTTTATCTCAACTGGATACACTTTTTGCGGCATAGCACTCAGTTTATTTCAGCCATGTCAACAAATATCATCAGTCCAGAATGTTGCCAAATACCATCTAAGTTACAGAAGTAAATGTGTTGTAACCATTTACTGAGGGAATACCCCACTACCTTCTCTGTTGAATGGGACTTGTCTTTGATTTGATATTTTTGCATCACTAATATTCTGAGGTAGTGAAGGATTATACTGTAAAATAACACATGCTGAGTGGCATTTAATATTCCACTTAAATTAAGTGAGAAACAGCACAGTTTAATGTGGTCTGCCATCCAGATTATAGCGAGTAGAAAAGCTTGTCTTTGCAATTATTTGAAAAAGCCAATTCATTTCTAACAGTTCTGACCTGCTGCACTTAACCTGTAGACCATTGAGGGTTCTGACTAATTTCATTTTGCAACAATAGCCTGGCTGGCAATTACCACGATTAGAAAGTGTGTACTCAAGATGCGACATTTAGCTAGTAATCCGGTGAAGTATGTCCACTTTTTGTTTGTTGAGAAAGGGTGAACGTCACTCCCCTGTGGGATCAGGAAATCGCAACATGGAATTTACTTCAGAAGTATACTGCTGTTAAATGGCTTCTGGTGGCATATTTCGTGACTTGAGCACACAGTAAGCTAAAAGTTTCTGTTGATAAACAGAATCTCAATCATTCACCCAGCCAGCTATTCTATTTTTATGACCTCCAGATATTTTGAAGAAGATTGATAAAAGACATCATGTTAAAGAAAAAAAAGAACCACGTTTATGTTAATCGTTTCTTTAAAGCCAGATTCCACAAATACCAAGGGGTTGTTAGTCTATTTAGGAGAACTGATAATTTACTGTACATGTACTCAAAATGAAGGACTAGTCAATAAATCATGAATTTATGTTTACTTTTGAGTTGTTGCAATACAGAAAACACGACCTTAAGCATAACAATGATAAAAATGCCCTTGCTAGCAGAAGCCATTCAAAGTCACCCTACAGTGACAGAAATGGGGTAAATTGAATTCCAGCATTGAAATTTTCTACAAACAAATTAAATCCACAAATTAAATTACCGTTTACTTTCTTAATTCCGAAATATTTTTTCCGTGACAATCCTAATTGGAATATAAACTACTCTTGGTAAAAAGGGTCAGTAAAGATTGGAATTGATACAATTGGAATTGATAAATTTGACTCCATGTCTGTACAGCGATACCCAAAATAAGACATCTGTAAACATCCAGTAAGATATTTAAACAATAATGCCAAATGTGAAGAAAAAAAATACGTTATCATCTGGTGCTTTTGAGTATAAAACGCATCATTTACAGTCTGAAGTGAAAACAATCAATTTCATGTGAAAAGATTATAATATTCCAGTCTATACAATTTATTGCAACATTCAAAATATCTTACAGAGTCTACATAATGAATAATATAAGCATTTTATCACTGGATATTAGCCATATAATGATGTTCAGTTTTCTTGATTTAACATATTTCAGGAGATGAACGAATAACATTTCTTAAAGGCATCAATCAAGTTTTGTAGTTCTGTTCATTTTTGCCATAATACAAAATCAAAGCCAGTTTAAAAACGGGATGATAGCATTACTATACATGTATTTCAAAGCATCAGCACACATGTACATACACATAAATATATATACATACGTATGATACATTAATTATTACAAAACAATCCAATCGTAAACAATATGATCTATATTAAGACCAAACTGCTACAGTCCTGTGTACTATTCTACTTTGTCTCAAAAACAATAAATAAAAAGCTACGTATTCATTATATCAGTAAATGACATGAAAACAAACATCGACTATAAGTTATAAAACAAATACGTGGACGGATTACTCGTGATAACAACATTAACGTGGCAAGTGGGTGCTGAAAAATTAAAACAATCAATCACACACGCCAGCTATCAACTTTGTGGGCTTTAATTGTATTGATCTATCACAAATACGCATAGTAACGATACATCACATCACCAGGATTTAATCATTTACAGCGATAGATCCCGACCACAGAACTGTTTGTTAAACACAGAAGACCAGGCACACTAAGAACTTAAGTTATCAAACTCTCTGTGGTCGATAAATGAATTTTAATGGCACATACAGAAAATATGATTGTTAGTAGATTAGGATGAATCCAGCATGAAATGCTATTTCATTTATTTGAAACAACCAACACGTGCGGTGCAGGAACATTATTGGTACATGTGTATTTCATGCCATAATCATATTTTCTCAAGATTGATTTTTGTACAGATTTATCTCTCTTCTGCATAGTTAGTGTAATGCTATAAACTACGGTGACATCAGAGAGATACTGTTAGTCATGGAACAGTCTGGAATGAGAACACTTTTGGGAACATATCTATGATGGAAACTAAATTGTAAAATTGTTCCCATAATAAAGACTAAGGACATAATTGAATTATACATTTTTATGTACCTTCAATAACCAGCCCAGACTAAGAAATATGTAAAAGATTGCATGTGTGTGCATGCGTGCATGTATATATGTGTGTGTGTGCATGCTAAGTACCACACAAAATGCACACATGTATCACAAGATAAAGTACATAAATTTGGTAAATAAGCAATTAACGTTCTATAAACATTCAATACAAATTTTGTGTGTGTGTGCATGTTCGAACAGACAAATACATCAAGATGAAAAGATACAAATGCACACTTTTACTTCTGAACATTAAACTGCTACAAACAAAGTACACTTTTAACCAATGTACTTCATTCCTTATGGCTATCCAGCATAAACTGCCGTATTGGTCCCAAAACACATCTCGTATATTGTATCGCATATAGCAACTAAACATCTCACCAGCTTCATTATAGCACAGCAGAAGGCTGGAAAACTCCACGAGTGAATAGAAATTAACATATATATCAGTTTATGATGATAGTTATAATTAATATGACATCACTAAATCAAACAGCCTTTGAAGTGGTAAATTGAGCTCGTCAAAACAAATCTGTTGTAAAATCTGTTGAATTTTAAGTAGCTCCTCAATAATGAACTTAATAATGTAACCATTATATCACTACACATACACTGACTATTTGCTTATTACCACAACATATCCTTACAATCTAAGTAATCCTTTTTAACAATGTTATGATACTTTGACATAATTCTGAGTAATTCTCTTTAACGATTTAAACAATGCTTTGACATGATTTTGTATCATTAGATAAAATATCTATTATTAATACCATTAGAGGCGGCCTTTTCCAAATGAATTCCAAATATCAATAATACTGAATTACTGCAGACTTAACAAACTCCATTCATTATATCACATAAATGAAGTTACAATAATTTACATCACTCAGTCATACGATCCATATGAGATGGTTCCAGTCAAGTCCCTAGTTCCTGCTGATCATAGTGAGTCCAAGTTGATGCAAAATCCCTAAACACACCATTTTATTTGGGAGATGGTTTAAAATCGTGATAAACACCTTCTACCAACCTAATCATCAAGACTTTCATATCTGTAATCAAATCAATTAATTAGCAACAGAACGAAGACAAACAGTTATGGCTGAAAATGACATTACATTGAATGAGTGATTGATAACACAAAAGTAATAATAATAATAATAAACTGACTTTGGTTTGTTCAAAAAAGGACTTTAACGGTAGAGAGAAAGAAAAAAAGACAACAACACAAGAAATTATAAATTGACTGAGTGGGTGAATGAGTGAGTGTCAAAAATATATCCAGATTGGTGGAGTTTCAAGAACAACTTTATATCGGCACCAAATCAGTTCAGTTGTAAAAATAAATGTCACAAAAGAATATTACCTAAAAGGAGAAGACCCCTGAATCACCTCCAACAGAGGGGGGTACCCATCTCATTACAGTGTAGCTCAATTAAAGCACAGTCGAATATACTGGGGGAAATGAATATCATGCAGGAGGTGCATGTTCCCAATTACTTGGACAGAAGATATTAAATTTTCAGTGATTTTCTGCAGTAAGTCTGCTGAAAATTCTGGTATATCATAGATCAAAACATTTAAACAAAGTTTTAACACTTCCTCGTCAGAACCCAAAATAGCGGGCGCCTCCGTGGTCTAGCAGTAGCGCGTTGGACCACAGATCACTACCATGCGTGTTCAAATCTCGGCATGGGCATATCTGAAGGTTGTTTCATCTTTGACTTCGCTTCATTACCTTTGGAGGTCGCTCGGCCCATTTAGCCTACCACGTGCACAAAAGTGGCCGTAAAACATCAATCATCGTCAGAACCCAAAATATTACCAGCAGTCATTAATTACCCAAACTGTCAAGTACTTTAATGTAAGGTAGAGAGAGAAGTGACTATGCACATACATGTGGACAGTTTCATTTGTTTATCTAGCAAGTAATAACCCAATCACTGCCTTCTGTGACAGGTGGCTCCACCTATAAAGTAATTCCATTTACTTCTATCACAATTCACAGCTAATATTTGTGTCTTACAATAAACATGCCTTTAATGACCAGTATAGCCATTGTTCTAATTCATGTAAGATGATGACTGTATGAAAAAACAAATTGATTGAATTTCCTAAACTATGCAATATTGTTGTCGTTCTCAAACAAAGAAACCACGTAAGAGAAGAGCAAAACCAAAACGTGTATGCCAACAAATCCCCCTCCACCACTAATAGACACGGACCCATCATGTGAAGATAATGTACTCTACCATCTATAGGGGAGCCTCCATAGCTTAACTGGTAGTGCGGTTGGCCACAGATCTATAGCACCTGGGTTCAAACCCTGGTGGGGCTATGTCAGAAGGTTGTTTCATTTTGAGACACCCACAATTACATTTCCAACAAAGGCTGCATTAACCCCAGAAAGTGATCCACTTGTCTTATTGCAAATTGCATTGCAACAATATATACATAATAATTAGAAAATTCAACCAATATCTTTTCCCCCTGGGCACATCAGAGTAGTGAACTACAGAGTGCCTTTCTTTAAGCAATCAAAGAACTATAATCCATGTGTGTATGAAGCACAAACCATAAACACATTATTAATTTATGTTAGACGTAACTGTGCAAAAAATATATTGTTAGTTAATTACTTTGATAACCTCCTCCGCAGATCCTTGATTTGTTCATTCTTCTTTTGTAGCATTGACTTTAAGTTCCTAAATGGAGCAGTCTGGCTTACCTTTTTCTCCAGCTCCTACAAAAAGAATTATGTTATAAAATCAACGATTCTGCACACACACACATATATATATATATATATATATATATATATATGGATGCTATATGTTGTGTCTACTTCGATTGATGTACCAACTCAGGAAGTCAGAAATGTTAACTCAATAAAAGATTATAGATAGAGGTGTTTATGTTTTGCTCGTCCTTTCACAAATAACAATGTCTCAGTAAAACAAATATAAGGTTATATTCAATAACGTACGGTGGAAATATTATGCACACAGTTCAGCCATTAATGCACAAATATATATATATATATATATATATATATATATGAGTGAATTAGTTTTTTGTTTAGATGGGGAGCTAGTCATACCTGGGAAATATGTATGTGCATATCCATCCATCAATACACACACTATAACTACAGTAACATTGTTATCAATTAATCATTATCTAGGTCTCACCTTTTCTGTCATTTCCAACATCTCTTTAATTTTGAGTAGTTCATGTTTAGTTTGAGTCAAGTCGTCTGTCAGCATACTTGATGACTTCCTGCTTACTTCTTCATTCTAATTATATAAAGACAGTTTTGGATAAGACAAAAAAAAAGTGTTTAATCTGGCCAAATCTGGCTAAAATCAGAAGACAGGATACTGAACAATATTATATGGCAAGAAATTCATATATAACTTGTATACATACATGCCCCAACACATGGTTCCATTCTACTTTCCCATATTATACCATTAGTAACAAACACAAAATCCACTTTTCTGTTTTTAAAGCAATTTATATATGTGCGTGTGTGTGTGAGAGAGACCCATCCTGACAAAATGTGTTGGATTATATATATATATATATATATATATATATATATATTATACTAATTACATTCTAAGTACATTATACATGATAAATTAGCACATATCATTTGAATATGTATTAAGTGGGGTCATAAATAACATACTCAGTTCATAATCATCGTTGTTAATCAGAGCAACGTTAATTACCAAAATGTTTAAACACATGGCCTGATCCAATTTCATTAATCGTGTTAATCAATAGTCCACATCATGTTCTCTGCTGAGTATCCTGTAATAAGACACAAGATTTGATCTCTTTTAATTTCTAAGCCTGTTCCTTATTTTAGTACGAATAGCACTGAAGTTGTTGAATATCCTTCTCAATGTACACTGATGAAGATGGCGCAGTCAGAAAATTGCAGCCCTATATCTACAAAGTCCAGGATGGTACTAGCAGCTCTTATACTCCTTAACCAAGACAATGGTGACACCTGAATCATGGCATCACTACAGTGTGCTGCTGGGAAAAGTGACATCTTGGCTTCATATAGAACCAGTCAAAGTGATGAACTCTGGATTACTGTCTATAAATCACTTGGTCCCTAGCTGCTTGGGTCTCAGCAGTTCTCCCTGATATTTTGGATCCAATTTATATGCTACAAGCAGTTCTGGCAGTACTGCTTTGTTAAAGCAAGATATGCAGCATCCACGGTTCACCATTCAGGATATTAATCCATGTGTGACATGGATCAGTAATTATTTAATTGTCATCCCTGACTTGTGTCAATTGTGATTGGCAATAGGACACCATTGACTGGCTAAGTCTCTGGCTTTCTGAAATAAGTTGTAATCCATAACTGTTCTCACAGCACTGCCGTCCATATTGTCTTATTTGTACAGCGCCTTTGAATGGCTCCTGCTAGTAAGGGCGCTTTATTAAATATACATTATTATTATTATTATTATTATTATTGTCTTCATGGTTCTAAACAATCTTTATATAGTTTATACAATTTTGAATATATGAGTCTATGCACACACATAAGCTGGCTTCTCCAATGAGTGTCACCAGAGTGCTGTGGCTATACACTGTCAGTGCATTCACTTAGCCAGGTGAGGGGTTTGTGGTGATTCCTGAAATTCCCACATTGTGTTTAATGAGGGCATTAGAGATAAGCACCAATATATGACCAGTCCTATTCAAGAATATTTCATGTTTTGGAAACACAATCCAGCAAAACATTATATATTCTGGGTTTTGCACAGTTTTAAACAAACAATTCCTAAAACAAAATATATACCTGGGGTCTTGGACAGTTTTTGACACTTTAAGTGGCTAAAACTTGTTCTTTAAAGAATTGTTTAAAAACACCTTCTACTCGGGTGTGAAGTCTGCAAAAGAGTATACTTTCTATTTTTGAAAAATACTGATTACTTCTATTTTATTGATGCCTAAAACCAAATCTGCCAATATATATGCTGATCATTTATTTTATTTCTATATTATCTATAAATATTCTATTTGTTTTCACAATTAATTTACAACAATAGTCCGGTCTGTAGGATGAAATGACCAGTCTTTTCCAGTTTGCCTCTGTCAGTTTGTCTTAAAACTTGATGGGTTGGACACCTAGGTAAGATATGCTCCATTGTTTGGTCTGGAAGACCAAAACTGCAAGTTGGTGATGGCACTAGTTTTGAACACTTTGAACATGTGAGCGTTCAGTCTGTTGTGGCCTGTCCAGAGTCTGATCAGTGTTACTTGTTCCAAATGGTTGAGAAGGCGAAAATCATCCCCACACTGTCCTGGGTCTGTTGACTACCTTGCTGAAGGTTTTCTTCTCTGAGAAGTTAATGCTGTTGTTGGGCCATACTTGTTTAGTTCCCAGCTTGGCTAGCCATTTCTAGGGATCCCACAGTGGGCTGGAATCCATTGTAGAGCTACTCATCTTTCCTTTTCTGGCTCTTGGATGTCTTCCATCAGATGAGGAAGTTTGTCCCCTTCTAAGGCTTTCAGGATGGAATGAGTATCTGAGAGGAAGACAACTTGTTGACAGTCTTCTTTTTCATCCTTAATCATGGTAGTGGCCTGCATTAGGGTTTGTGTCCCTGCATTGTGGGTGGTGGGTGGTACTTCTGCTGTGGAGATATTTCCTGATGGGAACTTGATATACATGCCTGCACCTCCATTGGTTACAGCATTTGTTGATGAGCCAATATTTACAAATATTTATATTTCAAACCTACCACAGACGATTTAAGGTCTCAATATAACTCTACAATCACAATAATTAATCCTGGTCATTCATTCAACTGATACACTATTATTACTCTGTCAACCAATGCCTGTGTTGACTGACTTATTGATTTTGTTCTGTTAATTTAAAGATCAGTAAAGTATTAAGTTCATGCAACGGCATAAAATGCAGAAGTGTAAACACTTGTATCTGGTATGGCTGCTATCATGGTAAGTAGCTGGAATCTAGCCATCCCCCATCACTAACAGAGGAGCAGTTTCGAAGGATGGAGCTGAAATATCTAGACAGTGGTTACTTCCTGAATGTTTTGTGGTATATCCTGAGAGATTTATTAATATCCCACTCCAGATGCTGTGAATCAAGAAAACAATCTCTAAATTATACTGGAAATGGAACAAACCATTTTGATTATCCCAAAATTGGAAATAGACCCATGTTCACTGTCCAGAAATACAAATGCACTGAATATAAGTGCTCTAGCACATACAGAATTAGCGAGCGAGTGAGTGAGTGAATGGGTGGGTAAGTGAGTACTTTGTTTAGACTCGGCACTCGTGCATACCTGGGACAGATGGCCAAGGATCACTCCCAAAGAAAAACACAGGTAGATTCAGCACCTCACCTGGAGGTTTACAGCTCAGTGTTCTAACCACTGCGCTGTTATTGTGACTGTTCTGAGCCACAGAAAGTCTAAGAATAGTACAGATTTACTGAACCGAAAACACTTCCAGTGCACTATAGTCCATCAGTGAACCACTAACAGTCACAATAAACCACTTTAGTATGATAACATATAATAGTAAATGCTTGCAGAATTATGATGCAATCTCTTCTATGCTTTTTTAATGGAACGGATAGCAAAATTTTGTCTGTTACCACTCATGCACACAATGCTAGCTGCAACAACATGGTGCTTCCAACTTACCACTTCCAGGTCAGACTTAAGACCAGACATCTGTTTGCGGAGAGCATCAAATTCCGATGAGCAACCATCCTGTGGCTGTAAAAACAACAAATTTACACTACAGTCAATGAAAGCATCAGACGAACAAATTATATTTGAATGAGACTTCATCTCCATAGATTGTTGCCGTGTCTCATAGAACCACTTCGCTAATATAGAAGCAACATTATAACTTATGGCAAAGTGAAATAAAATAAAATATAACAATTAGTAGAAAATGAAAAGTTTACAGACTCAGGGCCAAGAACAGTTATTCTGGGCCTACATTAAATTAATCTACTGACAAATATTTGACAAAAATATCCAAATATATTAACATAATCACTTAAGGCTAATATTATCCTAAATCGTAAACATTATTACAAAACATTGCACTTCACTATTTGATCCTGTATCTATTATAACAGGGAACACTTAAGATTGTTCCATGTTCAACATTTAACATTTCCATTTATATTACTTAAAGTGTATTCATACGTAACACTCTCTTCCATTTAAGTCATTAATGTTTCATTCTTAAGCACATTATTAAGGAGAAATGAAAGGGACGTTGTTAAAAAAATGAGTACAGCTATCCTAATCTATCTTCACAGATATATTTATGTATCACGCCATCTCCATGGATAGCCTCACCGTCATTCCGTTTCCATGGAAAATGTTGCAATATCCATCTAATAGGTTGTCACTTGGTTTCCATGGATACTTCTGCTGATTCAATTTACCATTAAATTAACCTTCACCTGCCGTCATGAAAAGATTGATTACCCCCGCCTTGATGAACACTTCTGTTACACCTGTTTCTATCAATACAGCTATCATTCTGTTGCCATGGATACACCAATTGCACCCATCTCTACGGATACACTGGTCACTTTCTCCCGAACAATACAGGTCACTTATCAAGACCGGACATAATCAAGAGAAAGTTAACGAATCAAGCATTCTTCCTTTAAAATGTCTACCTGTCTGCCTTGGAGGCCATTTAGCTCAGCTTTAGCCTTGTCCAATGCCTGCTGCAAATTGGTACGTTCTTTCTGTGCAGCAACTGCCTGAAAAAAAAAATCACCTAATTATTAAATTTCCCAGAATTTATTATTCGATTATTGTATTCATCCTAACATGTCTAGGATTGCTTCACCATCTCTCCTAATGCCATTCAGGAATAATAATAATAATAATAATAACACATATTAAATAAAGTGCCATTACTAGCAGGAGCCATTCAAAGGCACTGTACAAATAATATGTAATATAATAATACCCCAAATAATATGACTGTAAAAACCCTATAATAAATTTAAACGATAATTATTATTTATCTGTGAAAGCAACATTGAAAATAACCATAATAATAACAATAAGACCAGTAGCAAAAAAGGGTTCTTACTGGCATATACCAGTCTTAGCGGTTTACACAAAACAAATATGATGTATCATGTACTGGAATATGCACAATAGTTTCGTTGTTAAGTCTGAGTATTAATTGATGCTTGAGTGAGTGATTTAATCAAGGATAGATGGTAGACTTGGTCCAAGTCCTTAAAAGACAGATGTTAGACTTGGTCTGAGTCCTTAGACTGTTTCAATAAATCATACAATGTGGTTATAGAAGATTGTAGAATATCATTCAAATTGTGCTTATATATTGGTGTTATCTTATAGTTATATTATGAGAAGCTGTGCTAGGCAATAACACTCTGTTGTGCTGATAATTGGGCAGATGATTACAAATGATAACGCATGAAAGGCAACTTTCTGTGCAAAAGAATGTATACATGTTATACCCTTACAGATGTTAGTTGTGCGGATGGCGTGAATTCTAACATAAATCAACTAAATATGTTAACAGATGGACATTTAAACGCTGTTATAAGGACTATCTACCAAGCTGTTTAGTATATCTGGTGTGGCAGTATTCACCAAATCATGGTCCTTACTATGCATGACTCTGTTATAAAATGATATGAAAACAATTCTCATTAAATCAGTGAGAATGCCACAATCACACCAACATTGTATCAAAATGAATCAACAACGCACTGAACTTTATCATATGATAAACACCATACACCAACTTGCCCTTATTATGGTGGCATATTAATCAATATAACTACAATATTATTATTTTTGTTGTATTTAATTATAAATCAATAAGGTTCTCTACCTGGGCTTCAACTTGTCGTAGTCGCTCCTGTAACTTAGCATTTTCATCCTGAACTCGTTCTATCTCCTGCAATATTAAATACTGGATTAGTTCTGAAATGCCACACTGCTCATCAGATCTGGCTGTTATATGTACTAGGCTACAGAAAGATACTATTTGCATTAATCCAGTTTATTACTAGCACAGATTTCTACCATTTGGAGAAGAGATGTAGCTCCGCTCTCATTCAGAGGTTCTAATCGACCCATGACCTTTGAATCACTATCTCGAGAAGCCGCCGAAAATTCTTGTTCTTCAAAATTCTTTATTTGCTCGAGCAGTTCCCTAAAATGATATACATTACACAGAATTGATAGATACATTAGAAATATTTGGCACATCATGTACACTGATGAAGTATCATCAGAATTATAAACAACAGATACTCAGATTACACACACACACACACACAATCACACACACACACACACACCAATATATATATATATATATATATATATATATATATATATGAATAATAGCTTTAATTCGTAATAGTTGGATTTGTGTAACAGAGTTTAAACCAGCCCACTAAGGCTCTTCTCTAATACCTGTATCTAATGGATGTTCTATTCTTTGAGAAAAGCCTGTGATTTGATCATCTCATTTACCGAGAGTGTGTCCCTATATGAGATCATTATTCCCTCCCTCCATTCCCTCCCTCCCTGCTCGCTACACTCACTCACTCATCCACCCAATGATTCGTAATGAGTAATTACTCGTATCTGGAATAGTACATTTATCCCCCAAACACAGGTACAAGTCTGATTCTATATACCAGAGTATCATAGTGTCTTTTCTAATGTCATTAGATTGTAAAGCAAAATGAAAATGGTGACTGCCGCCATAGCTTCTGTTGCTATCAGCGTGCATGAACCAATATGGTGATTATGACTGCACACTGTATAGCTATATAGATATACCATAATAAATATTGTTAATTCGTTCAACTCACTCAGGTCTCTCTCTTCCTATTGGGGATTATATTAATTCTGATTACTATGATTAAAGCAATATTCATCCATCCTGAACATAACACTGAATGTTATTTAGTGGAATTAATTGTAATTTCAATTACAATTACATACAGACATGGGGTCAATTCATATTTGAATTGGAATTTCCTACAAAAACATTTAATCCACAAATTAATTTACCATTTAATTTTTTAATTCAGAAATATTTCTTCCATGATAATCCTACTTGGAATACAAACTACTCAGAGTAGGTATTCTAAGTTTTCCAAATAGGTACTCGGAGAACCTACTCATGGTAAAAAGTAGTAGGTAAAGAGAATCGATAAAAACAGAATTGGAATTGATACATTTGGAATCAGAATTGATAAATCTGACGTGGAATTTGAATTAACCAAATGGAATTGATTGGAATTGACTAGATGGAATGGCCACCACGCCTGATTACATTGCTTTCTTTTACTATCATTATTCAATTATTGTCCATTACCACATATGACTATTATCGGCATTGAAAATTCCCTAAAAATATCATTAGACACCAGGGCTGGCAAATCTTAAAATTTGTCAGCACCGATGAAAAGTTCCTGGCCCAGGTGTCGCAAGAGAATAGCAGCCCAGAAACAGCAAAACAAGCTGAACATGCACGAAAACAGTTGGGGGCAATGTATTGGCTAAAATACTAGTACAGTGGCAAGGGGGCATAATAATTTATCTTTTATGCATGATGGGGTGAATAATTGTCAATGGAAATGGGTTTACAGATATAGGTGTGGCGAGGCCAAGAAAAAAAGAAATAGCCCTAAGCTTATTTTCACCATGTGAAATACAAAGCAACTAATGATTTAGTTATTAAACATCCATCTTTATTTCAGCATAAAATTAAATATCATCTTTTCAGGGGGTTCAGTCCCCAAATAACGATGTGCAAGAGTGCCAGGTTTAAATTTCCCAGGTAACTAACTAACAGAGCCATGCCTGTAAAAAGATTGCTGGTTGGTTGAAAAAGGAGATTCTCAACAAGAGCATGTGTAAAACATAAACATAACGACTTCCGCGGATGCATGAAGAGACTCAAGTTCACTTCCGCCTTTATTTGCAGGAAAAAACATGTTGAAAATGACAAATAAAAATCTGAGTTCATTGAATAAATTGTTTCTTATTATTTTAACCGTTTTATTTGTTGAATATCAGGAGGGCCACCAACTGTAGACAGATGCATGCCCGAGTCAAGAAGTCTCAGCCCTGAGCTCATATTTCCAACACTGCTAATATATTTAAAAACAATTTATACTAAGAATGTAACATATTAGTAATAGCCAAATGCCAGGTTATAAAATGTTGATCCCTCCTATCTTTGTAGCTAACTATTACTAATGCTTCTAAATGGTCTACTTTAATATATTCCCCCAAAAAACACAAAAAACACGACTGAAACAAATATCACTTTAGCATGCTGATCATTTGGTATAACGGTCAATTAAATTTGATAAGTTTAATGATAAGTCTACTTCTACAGACTCAACCAAAACATATAAACTATTACAACGTCAATGCTTAAGGCTTCATTGAAAATATTTCTCTGATAAATAGTAAATAAATTATGAAATTCAACACCCCCCCCACACAAAGTCACACACAGTATATACTCATTATATAATTCACTGTACATACCATTGTCATTTGATATATGTCGATTTATGTTGATTGAATAGGGTTAGTGGCTAGTGTTCTCTGTTTTTACCATATATTTTTACATACATTTTGAAATTTAATTTCCCAATATAGAGAGCAAATATATGAATATAAGAAACTTTGAGAAACTGTGATTTGAAATTATCATGAAATAAATATACTCTAGAATGAGTCATGTGTAAATATCTGATGGGTGAAATGTCACAATTAATAGTTAGTTGATAAAAGAAATAGTTTACCTGTTTTCCAATTCAGATATGTCAGCTTGCAGCTTTAAATGCCATTTTTCAGATTGTTGGAACAGCTGACGTAGTAGCAGCACATTCGTGTGGGTTGTGTTAATTAGTTCTAAATCCACCTCACCTCGGACTACTGACAGCAAGCCATCAAGCATCTCTGTGACTTCATCAATGGTAAAGGTATCTTCAATTAACCTGACCAAAAAACGCATTGCATGTACATTGATCGATCAGTTAGTCAGAACAGTGGGGTTTTTTCCCTTCTATACGAGTGTCCTTTTTATACTTCCATATGCATTATTTGTTAGAATGAAGTTAATTCACCCTTTTTAATTTTAGAACACAAAAGCATATACCTGCTGTCTTTCAGATCCTGAAAGGATAGATCAACCGCTCGAAGCCGTTGTGTACGCTGATAGCGTGCAAATCTCAAGTAATTCACTACAATATTTTGGTGGTGTTCATTTAAACCTAATGCCTGCAAGTAAATAATCAACATTTTAATGAAGCCATAACTAAATGCATAAACAGATGTACAAAATATCAAGCATATGATATATTAATATTGCATTATAGTCATAATTGGCAAGCCTCTTCACTATTAGGGACATCACTCTGTGTTTCCCCCACATAAGAAACTTTGTTTTGTTTTTAATAGAAATGAATGGGGTGCACAAGTTGTTTGTTTACCCTTAGCCAGTGCGGTCACACCTAGGAGATATGGCTGAGGTTGAATCTCCTCAAAACATGGATATGATTTGTGTTTGAACACTGCAACTTGGATGTTTGCAGGAACTTAGGAAAAACCACTCTCACATTTTATTTCTGTGGTATGCATGACAAATATTTAAAGATGCTCCATGCTTAACCATACTGTTAATATATTTAGATATATATTGCGGCACCAATAGTGTCATCATTGAAAATGGCACAACCAGGATTGTGAGCTGCTGTGTATTGTTGTATGGCTTCTAATAGTACAGTACTACATCATGATGATTTTGTGGAGAAAGCATAGGTCCAGAAACTTGTTCACTGCCTATCGTTTTTTGCCATTCTTACCATGTTAACCTAATGTCCCCATGTTTGTTAGTATCATTTCTCTGGACATGTTGGACAATGCCATGGTTCCCCTCTTGCGTGAAGTGTTGGATTACTTCCAAAGAACCTGGATTTACAGCACCCTGTGCCCAACACCCAAATGAATGCTCGTTCCAGAGAAGTGTCCAAACAAACATTGATCATAAAGGATGACATAGAAGACTCTTTTTCAAACAAACACAGGCACAATCTTCCCCGTAAGTAGCTAATCACCATTCTCCACGATGAAGCCTAGAAGTTGTGATCAATGCAGTCCCCATAGGCCAAGCAAGGATAATGAAACTGTCAGATATGTTTGCAGCCAAAGAACTCACAGTATCAATATTTGAAACAGTTCTTAATTTAGTATAATGATGTTATTTGTTTAGTGATTGTGTTTTAGTTTTTTTTAATTAATCTATTAAAAGGACAATTAAGATGAGGATTGCAGTTCAAAAGAATAGTGTATCAGGTGAAATAAATACAAATATCAGTACAATCATGTGTTATGCTATTAATTCTGATGTTAGTCTAACAAAACAAATCTTGTTGGTAAATAGTTGCTACACCACTGATAGATGGTTGGTAAATGATTGGGACAATGTTGACAAATGATTGAATTTGCATACATACCAATGCTGACCAAATATTGCACATTTAGTTGGCCCAACATTTGACAAACTACATTGGGCCAATGTCATTTTGTCTGCTGTGCTGCCCAACGTTGGCCCAATGTAGTTTTCCAATGTTGGGCCAACTAAATGTGCAATATTTGGTTAGCATTGCTACAATAGAGTTTTGGCAACTGAGTATGTTTTGACATGGATTATATGTAGTTATGGATCTTGACTTTAATTCATATATGTGCCCTAATAACCCTACTTGAGATATAATTGTTATAATTTTCCAGCAAAACAAATATGTATAGTCATATAGAAACTTGACATAATCAAGGCCAGAAAAATGTTTAGTCACCTTAGTAGCCACATGGCTAGCAAAACGTAAGATCCACTAACCCAACAAATTTCTTGTTAGCCCAATAAAAAATTGACTACCCCAAAATGTTTTTATACCAGTCCAAGCAAATCTGTACCAGAAATTTGTGTGAAAAGGATAATAATTATGTGTTTGCTATTTTATTGATCCATCCTCTAATATAAAATAACCCATTCATTAAATCACAATACATAAAAGTAGACAACCCATTCAATAAATCACAATATGTATACAACCCATTCAATAAATCACAATATGTATACAGCCCATTCAAAACAAAAAAACACCATGTGTTCATCTCAATGCAGAAAAGCACAAGATTAGTCCACACAAACACCAGTATTATACAAAAATTTATATTTATACATATATCATATGTTGACCATATTGGTATCATTAGGTTGTAGCAGTAGATAAGAATGAATAACAGCACCACAAGGTGTGTGATAATTGCTGTCATTTAATTGCTTGATTTATTTTTATAAACTCAGCAAAATTAAATGAAACCATTAGAAACATGAGCTATTGCAACCATATAATTGATATTATGTAATTAGTGCCTGAATTAGACAAATCCTCCCCCAATCTGGCTAGATCTACATGTATTAATATGGTGATGAGCTGTAAGTTGATGCTGCATTTCCGTGCATATGTATAGATTTAATCCACTGTGAAAAGCTTCAAAATAGCTGAAAATTATTGTATAGAAAATTAATTGGCGGTAGTCTGATCAGACTAATATTGTGGACCAGTCACTAGCCAAAAGGTAGAACTTACTAGTCCCAGGCAGTATTTTTAATATCAGCCAATGCTATATGCCATCTATTTTACAGTCCCTCGTCGCCTATTTTATCGGCAGAATATCGGTCAGCTACTTTGGTTTTGCTGAAAAAGTTGCCTAGAATACACCGAATACTCCATTTTCTCAACTTTTTCAGAGGAGAGACCCTAATCCTCCCCTCCCTAACTCCCTCCAACAATGCCATGGCAATGGTGCCTACTTACTTTCTAAGGGGTCATCTACTCTATTCCCTACTGAAAAGGCTGTCGGGTGCCAGGGTGACTGATATTTCTGGCCCTGCTTGTAATGAATATTTTTACCTTTTTTTCAACATAGTGAACAATGGTATTCATGTGTTTCTCCACTATAAAAGTGGTCACAGCACTGAAACAACCTTGGTTCGGGTGAAAAATTATATTATGATGTCAATTGATCAAGGTAAGCCAGTAAGACATTTGCAGCCTGTCAGGTAAAGTACTTGAATGGTTTCGATCCTATCTGAAACAACACTCCTAGAGAGTATCTGTTCATTGTATTTTATCTGGCATTCAGTTTTTGTTATCTGGTTTACCACCATATTCAGTTCTTGGTCCTTTGGTTTTCACAATGTATACCCATCCTCTTGGGATCATTGCACAGCGATGTGGGGTTAAATATCACTTGTATGCTGATAACACACAGCTTTATATATCACTGGATCCTGACAATGAGTTAAATTTCTCCTCTTCCTTGAAGTATTTAGAACATATTGTATTGCTGATATTTGGCTATGGATAACTCAATATCTTCTAAAAGTAAATGATAATAAAAGAAATATTATATATTTGGCATCACCACATTCTGTTAAATCCCTAAAGACACCAGCATTACAAATGGGTGCATCTTTGATTACCCCTAATGGGAAAGTAAAAAATCTAGGGGTTATTTTTGACCAATGTTACATTAACATGTATGAACATGTCACATCAGTATGCTGAGCTGCCTACTACCAGCTTAAGAACATCTACTGTTTAAAAGCATTTTTGACACAAGAAGCACTAATATAACTGTAGTCCGTGCCTTTGTTACATCTCGTATAGACTATTTTAACATTTATGGCGGTGAAAACATTCCCCATTACCTATATCCTTCGCTGCCATCATATCATACAACCAGATGATTTTACCAATTTATCCACAACCCAGAGAAATACACTGCATTATAGCACACAATGGTGAACACCATTAATTAAACCACCAACTGTCTACTTGTACATGTTTAAATTTGGAGTAGAGACCACTGGCTGTCACCTACTGGCCACAGCCACTTTGTTTTGACTTTATTGTGTCTTTATTGTTGATGAAGTTGTCTTTCAGGAGAAGAGGGGTGATGTCTGGCCAGAATGTTGATTTTCTTATAATCAGTGCTGTTTGGTGATGATATGGGAGTTTGAAGTCTTCAGGGAGGAGATGACCTTTAAATCTTCTTTGGTACATCAGGTGGGCTGGGAAGTTGAGAAGATAATGTACTGGGTTGTATGCTTATTGACAGTGAAGGCAGAGTGCTAGGGATGACGGAACATTTTGTTTAAAAAAAATTGATTAGCAACAATTGATAATCAATTAAGAAAATAATTACCAATTGCATAGTTTGTGTAGCAATTTGTTTAAGGCAGGTCAGAATCAGTCATAAATTTTCGCAAATACATTATTGTGTTATATAATACAGAAACTGATCTAACTTAAAAGAATTATAGCAAAACATAGTATGCGCCACATCTTTTCTAACAATCTATCTTTTGCATCTATCTTCAGCCACAGTTTGAACCCTGCCTCTTTTAGCCACTTCTCAGCTATCAAATAATGAACTGCTTGAACAATTCTTCTACCACTAGGAGTACTAGTACTACAAGACACAAGGTGTTTGCTTGCCGACATTTTCATGAGTACACAGGAGTAGATATGATAGATATAATGTGTTTCCCTTTCATTGTTCAAATATTTATCAACAATAGAAATGCATGTATTATATGCCAGGTATAAGTGACAGAGTAATTGTTATTGGATAAATCTAAAAAAGGGTGTTTTAATAAAGTACATGTATATGTCAGTTGCATGCACTTAAATTTAGCAAGCCAGACATATCGTCTAAATAAACACATATTAAATACATGTATATGTCAGTTGCATGCATTTAAATTTAGTAAGGCAGACATATCATCCAAACAAACACATATTAAATAGAATTTCAGACAAACTAATTATTTAAATCGACAGCCAACTCAATGTTCCAAATAATTTATCATTACAAATACTGTTTTATTCCATGTATGGCGCACATTTGTGTATAACATGCACCCCCTTTAGACCAGAAAAGTCTAGTATAACATCTATGTTAGGTCATGGCTCATCCGACATCAGCAGCATCCTGATGACATTGATATAGCCCCTGTTAGACACCCTCAATGTTTATTTAGATGGTGCTTCAATCGAGGATGCAAAAACACAGTATAAGCCCAAACGTGGCTTTGTACATAATGTGGAACACACAGAAATTTCAGAAATAGATGAAAAACACATATACAGTATCAATAAAACTTTAATCAAACATTTTATTGCCTAAATTATGCAATATAGAAAAGGTAAGTTGAAAGGTACTCGGTTTTCTTTGGAACAGGTCTGAAAAAAGCTGGAAACTTAGTTATGGTGTATATGGTACACCCACAAAACAATCAAATAAAACAGTGAAAAACACTGCATTATACAGCGAAGAATAGAGTATATGTGTCACAATCAAAAACTCCTGTACCATGCAATGCCAACAACTTGCTTATCATAAAAAAAATTCACAGCACTGTCACTCTCATAAAAAATTTAAGTATTTACCAAAAAAAACAGCATTAAAAAATTTTTTTTTTCACACAGAGCTCTGTCACTAATGAGTTTATTCCAAAAGCATCTCTGAACTAAATACAATACCAGATATTGGTTCAACATTTTATGCAATGTGGTTTTGGTTTAGGATTGCGTAGATGAGTTCCAAAACGGGGGTTCCCCGTTAACCCAAAAAGTCACCCGTTTTAAAAAAGGCAAACCAAAGGATAAAATATATTCCAAGCCAAAGCCAATTCCATTTTCCCTTTTCCTTGGGCAAAATTAAAATTTTTGGGTTTAGCTAAAAATAAATTCAAAAAAAATTTTTAAACCCGTTTTTAAAAGGGGGTTTCCAAAAATGGCAACAAAATCACTTTAAAAATAAAAGGTTTGGAAGAGAAGACAAATTTTTTAAACTTAATTTTAAAACTTTAAAAAATTCCTAATTTTATAATTTGAAAAAAAAAAACCCCCCTTACAATAAATTCCAAACAAGTCATGAACAATTCACCCAAATCTGAATCAATATTAATAATATAATAAATTATAAAATAATAATCAATACTAGACAGTAGACTAGATTAGTAGATACTAGACAGTAGAATCACTGAGTGATCGTCTGATGAGTACTACTGTACTCAGTCTGACAGTAGATCTACCAAAATGAACAAATATATTTGTTCTTTGTGCGAAGACCCATTCACACTATGGAGTAAGAAAACAACAGCACATTTCCTCGACAATATAGGAAATTAAATTTTACTTACCATATTGTATTACTTAGTTTCTAAACAAACCATTAATATAAGAATTGATAGCTTCATTGACAACCGAATCTAGCTAGAGTGAGCAAGCATTTAATTAACTCCGTAACATTAGCTAGAATACTTCCGGTTTAATGTACAAATAACATATATCTCTTAAATCTATCTGTAATATATGTTGCAAAATTAGTATAAATATTAAAATTAATTATGTTTATCATGAACTAATGTTTCATTGAATTATATGTAATTTTAAAAGTCTCACGTTTGCCAAGACAGGTCATCCGGGCAACACGAGTTAATTGCAAGATGGCGGCTTCTGGTAAGATCATGCTTAGCTTACGTGCAATTATTTATCAACTGCACATAACTATTTCCGTGGTTAATTTTCTCTTGTATTTTGTAGTTTTGTAACATGCAGTATTGTGGCATCTTTAGATTATGACGATTTCTTGGTAAACTGATGGTTTGCCATTTTTTGATTGTATTATGTTATAGTTGTGAAACAGCATGGCCAGCAATGCATGATTATAAATGAATTTAATTGCCTTTGCTTAACTCGAGGGGAATACTAGCTAGCTTAGTGGTATGTTTAGAGCAAATAAAATTAGTCTTGTAAAATAATTGTCAGATCTCACTACATTGGATTTGTTAGATGTCGCATCTGTATTTTCTATATCATATGAGCTCCGGTGGTCTAGTCACTAGTGCTAGTTCTAGACTAGTGGTTAAGCACGTTGTACTTTGTGCTAAACTAAACTGGTGGATTTTGACCACCAAGACTCACAGGTACGATCCCATGAAACGGTTTGAAGTGTTCCATGGATTAATTTCTCGTCTAACAACATCATGGGTGGTTGACCATGTTAAATAGCACTGCCGTATCCACTGATTTAATAAAAAATGGGGGTGTTAAGGTTCCTCTGATGACGTAATACACTCTGACAGTGACAGCCCTCGGACTATTTTGGGTCCATCTTTCTGTACTGCTTCTCTGTGAGTGGTGGTGGGGGGAGGGGGAATTATGAAAGGTCAAGGGATGGGAAAGCCAGAGCATCTGTGACATGCCCTGGTGGGGATCCAGATGGCCACATAATCCTGGTGCCATCTAAGACACATGACTTTCTCCTTCCTGCCATACAATCTACCATTCAAGGAAGCTGTAATGGCTACCCTCCAGTAATTAGAATTATATCTATGATATCAGGTATAGTTTGTGATTATTAAATTGGGATTTTGGGTTCTTTTTATAAGCATTATTATACATTTATATCATATTATCCAAGGGTGAACTGTTCCTTTAACCAAATCCATCATGCTGTTGGAGAAGGTGTTCATATACTATAGTAGTAGGCCTAGTGCTGATTGTAGAAAGCCCTAATGTTAAAGTGAATGATATCTCCGGTACTAATATTTTACAAGTGTGGGACTTGAAGACAATCAGACAAAATTATACCTGTATTTTTTGATGACTTGTTAATTGTTGTATGCCTGTTCACTAATCGAAGTCAAATATTACACCTCTTGATTAGAGTTGTTTGATTTAAATCACTGGGGAAAAATTAATTTCCAAATTTTATTATGATTTAGTGATTTTTATTATTGCATTTATTTTTATATTATTTTGTAAACATACATTAAATGGTATTTGAAATTAAGTGTTTCTGCTTATGCTAGATGATTGTTTAAAAAAACATTTATTGATTATTTGGCCTCGTGGGTAGAGCGTGAGACTATTTACTGTCCAGGTTCGTACCTCTGCTTTGGCACTTTAGTAGGAGGAGGTGTTTTTCTTCAAGCCAGAAAACTGGCAAGGTTTTATTCCCCGGGCATGTCATAAATTCTAAATTTATTTAGAATTAGTCTCTGGGGAAGCTATAACTTACAGACCATTTGAGGTTGCCAGCCACATTAAAAACTGCCATTTCGATTATTATTGCAATTAGATTTCAACACTATGTCATAATAATAATAATGTATATTTAATAAAACACCCTTACTAGCAGGAGCCATTCAAAGATGCTGTACAAATAATATGATAATACCTGAAATAATGTCTGTAAAAACCCTGTAAGAGATTTAAAAGATACTAATAATTAAATCTGAAAGTGACCTTGTACAGGTGTGTTTTTAGAACGGATTTAAAAAACACATTTCTAATATCTGCTGGCAACCTATTCCACAAACAGGGGACTGCAACACTAAATGCTGTATGACTTAAGCTGGGGGACGGGCATCTGAGTTTTCGGGATGACTTTCTAATGGACATATATTAATAGATTTATAAGTTACTGATAAAATCTTGAAATGCATACGCTGTCTAACAGGTAGCCAATGTGGTTTTTGAAGAATTGGAGTGACATGATCATATTTTTGAGTATTTGTCACTATGCGAGCTGCACTATTCTGAATTCGCTGAAAGCAATTAATGTTATAATTAGATATGCCAGGGATTTACAATAGTCTATACGAGATGTAACAAAGGTATGGACTACAGTTACAAGTGCTTCTTGTGTCAAGAATGCTTTTAAATAGTAGATGTTCTTAAGATGGTAATAGGCAGCTCGGCATACTGATGTGACATGTTCATGCAAGAAATGTGACAAAAAAATGCAGGGACTTGTTGCCAGAATATAAAAGAACACAAAAATCTTGATTATTTTTACAACCCTAAATAGGATATTGCGCACAAAACATTTTTTCCGTTTTGCATGCAATATCCTATTTGAATTGTTAATGGTTGTTGACTCGTCTGGTAGGATTCACTCATTTATGTACCCAGTATGATCAACATGGCCATAACCATAATGAATGAAATAATCACACTAAATAATATTAAAGTTATAAACCCTGCTACATGGCCATAAAACATTAATCATAATCATCATGTGTCACTTCTCTTTACTCATTCTTCTCCTTTACCCCATTTAGTCTACTGGATGTGCTGAAATGGCCATGAAACAGTAGCGTCTCGTGTTCTTTTATCATCATGCTTTGTTGTGTCATTCATTCTAGTCGCTCACAATCTTAGAGTTTACTGCTGTGGCTATTTTCAGGCAAGAAAAAGGGCAAGAAGGGAGTGACTCTGTCTTTGACATCATTCCTGTCTGGTGACACTGGTAGTACCGGCGGTGGCGGAAGTAGCAGTGGTGGTGGCGGCGGTGGATTCTCTTCCGGTTTCACCTCACGGAATTGGGCTGAAGAGGTTGAGGCCCAGGATGATGGTAGGCTGATCCTTGTCTGTGTTAGTAATATAAGGTGTTTGTGGTGGACTAATTTATATGATAACATTTACAAATATGAATCACATAAGATAACCTGTAACTTCGTGGAATTCTGACTTTTGTGTGATCATTACCCTTAGAAGTTCTAAATTATAACACGGGCACCTCCATGGTCTAGTGTTGGACCACAGATCACTACCACCGTGTGCGAATCTCGGCGTGGGCATATCTGAAGGTTGTTTCATCTTTGACCTCGTTACCTTTGGAGGTCGCTCGGCCCATTTAGCGTAAAACATCAATAATCATCATCTAAATTGTAATACTAGATATTTTAATTAATCATTCCTGATTATTGCATACATTAAGTAGTGAACACACATTGTATATATTTATACTGAAGCGTGCCTTGTTTTAATTTGTTTTATTAGGTTATGGTGATAGCTCTTTGTATGGCCAGCCATTAAAGCCTGTAATTGACAGATCTCAGTTGCCCACTGCACCTCGTGCAGCCCGTGGGCCAGATGTTGATATAGATAAAGTGCCGACCGCTCCTCCATTCAAGGCCTACCTAGGAAACCTGCCATACGATATCTTACCGAGTGACATAGAGTATTTCTTTAACAAATTAAGGGTCAGTTGCTTTAACAACAATTCTTGGATTTAATGATGTACTGTGTGTGTGAAATGACATCCACTTTTTAGGTGCTAGTCTCATAATTCTTGGATGAATGTTAGTTGTTGCATACACATATAATGACTGGTCAAAAATACTAGCCGGCCCATTTAGCTTACCATGTGCACAAAAGTGGTCGTAAAACACCAATCATCATAATCAAAAATACTAGCCCGGCTGGAATTGAATTTTACCAATCAATCAATCTCATCTTTAAACATGACAGAAAACCAATATTTATGACAATCAGTTTGATTCACCTCATCTGTATTATAGATAATTCCTGCTAATGGCTGAGAATATTATTCTAAAATCTGGTTTTGTTTAGTGTCAAAAGAGCTAGATTTAACATGAAACTACCAACTTTTGACGACTTGGTCAGTTTGCGGGGGAGACCTCGTACAGTTTTAATATTTTCATATCTGCCATACAAACATTTGTAGGGGCAGGTATCCTGGGTTGGAGTCGTAGTTCCTTTTGAAACTTGTATATCGCCCAACATAGTATCATTGCTTTGATGTAAATTTGGGGGGGGGGTATTTGATTGTCATTCGAATCATAGATGTTATTTATAGAATATCAATTATGTGGTCACATTTACTATGTTTCATGGTTATTCAGAAGTTTTGTGATCGCTTACTGATTTAAAAAAAAGAAATCGAGCAATTAAAGCAATGGTTCACATCAAATGTAACATTTATATATTTGCATGATTATTAGATATATCAAGCATGCCGTTTTTGGATATGTTCGATTGACATTAACTGTAAACACATCCAAGTTGAGAATCTGACATTCTGTGTTGACTCCAGCACAGTTTTGCTTAGACTAGTAATTTGTTGTGCTCGTGTAACGAAATTTTATTGAGCTAGTAGATGTAAAATTTTACTATGGGGCTAGTGAGATGTATAAATATCTTTCTGGCCCTGTAGCTGACACATGTTTGACATCTTTCTTTGATGATGTGTTTTGATATTATTATTCAAGAGTGGACCATTTCCTATTTAATCTCGCTAGGTGATTGATGTCAGTTTACCTCAGAACGATGGCCGACAGAAAGGTTTTGGATATGCCGAGTTTGAGGACAGAGAGTCTCTGATAGAGGCCTTATCTATGACTGATGAGGTGAGTAAATGTATTTACTTTTTATGTGGTAAATGTGATCCTGGTGACTCATTGTAATGGTTAGCTTCAGTAATGGTATGAGGAGAGGTGTCTGTTTACATATGGCACTAATGTGGCAATAATCTGATAGTATAAAAGATCCGTTTCTTGTAATAGTCATTATAAATCTTTTGTGTCCGCAGTTTCCAAGTGTTGTGATGTGTGAAGGTGTCACCTGTGAAGTGTGCATGTTGATGCTTTAATGTCTGTTTCCACTATTTTCCAGGTGTTAAAAACCAGAAAAATTAGAGTAGATTTAGCAACCCAGACACATGGTAAGCTCCATAAAGTTGATAATGATCCCCTTCTCCTGACTGTTTTGGGATCACTGTTTGTGATTTGATCTTTTTATTTATTATATACTACGACAACAACAACTCCTCAGTGTTACACTTTTTAATGTTAAACTACAACATAGTCATCATCAGAACATATATAATTAATACTGGTTGATAGTGGGGATAAGATGTGTATAAATATCGGCTGAGCTCTCCCATTTTTGTTCTTGCAACACGAAGTGGCATGAAGGGAACTCAAGGAAAACACCAGTTTGAGGAACTCTGGTCCCGTCGTGAATGACTTGTGTCATATTAACCTCTAGTCAAAATGTTATTGTGTTTTAACTACTGTTGGTACTGAGTAACGTATTCGAATATGTCGTGGGGTACAGCATCTGAGGGATAGTCTGAAGATTGGTTGTGATCATTTGTCGATCTTCCACAGATCGTGACGGCTATAGACGTCGAGATGACGGCGACGACAGGACATCAGGAGACTGGAGAAAGAGGGATAACCGTCCTGTCGGTTTTGAGAGTAGGAGAGGTGAGTTGTAATTATAGTTATGGATTAATCATCCTTCTAGATGATTTGGTTATTCCTTAGCCTCGTACAGAAATTAGCTTTATGTTTGATGATAATTTAATGTGTATGTATTTATGTCAGATGTGTAGCAGCAACTATGTATTGCATGTCGTCCAAATTTTAAGTGAAACTACTGTTTTGCGTAGTTTACTCAATGTAGATGTTTTTTTCAATGTTCTCACCGGTTTGTTCTGTGCCATGTTTTGTATGCTCCCTCTGGAGTCGAGATGTGTACCGGATTGGAACAAGTCTGATTCAGGGATGATAATAATACTGTAAAGCGCCTTAGAGCAGCTATATAGCTGAATAGGGTGCTAAATAAATGTCACTTATTATTATTGTGATGCTTAGTCTCCTGGTGTAGGATTTTCACCAATACACACTGTACAAAAGACACTGACATGTTTTGCTTACTGCTTGTCTTCCTGCAGATGACGATCGTGGTTTTGACAGACGAGATCGTTTCGATGACAGAGATAGGTATGGTCATGATTGGCACTCTGATAGGTACTCAGGTTATGGTCGTGATAGGAATAGGAATGGTTATGATTCCTACTCGAGCAGGTAAGGGACAGGTCGTTACCTTCGTACGCTGTTCCTTTACTAGAGCTTGTGACTTCAGTCAATAGTAATGTGCTATGACTAGCAGACAGATGGCCCTCTGGATTTTTAAAATCATATTTTTGAAAATGTTATATTGTATGTACATTATTAAAATCTTACTTAGACATAATGGCTTGATTGTGACAGACCTACAGGTTATACTGTCTGTTGTGTGCTTTTGTTTCACTGTGAACAGTATACTGAAAGCACTATATTTGGTCCTCTTATTGTTTGATAATATATCAATTAATTTCTTACCATGTTAAAATTGCTGATGAGTTCTGTCACAAATAGGCATCTTACATAGTTTTAGTGAGAGAATGAATGACTTCACTATATTAAGTGTCTATATAAGCTGAACTCCTGTGTTGGGCAGAAATTTACAATTATAAATGTGTAAGTTTAATACCAGCATTGTTTTCATTCAGACCATATACCACATTCTTAATAATGACCATTAGATTTGAATAACCAGTTATGATCAATGTTTTAGTATATAAAAATATTAGGCGGGGGATCATTGTGGTCAGACTTTGGAAGATTCTAACCAAACGCACGTTTGATGTGAATGTGAGCACCTGTTTGTTATTAGATGATTAACCTGAATTAAAACAAGGTGCATAGAATTGGATTACCAGAGCTAAGCTTGTTATTGTTAATATAGGCTCTTTTACCTGATTAATTCTCACTAGACATATATGAGCAGCTGATAAAATTAATTTATTCGGCAGATTCATAAGATTGCTTTAACAATCATTTTAGAAATTGCGGGTCCTTTCATTTTTATACGTGCCTCCAATATTCCATAAAAGTAATCCAGTTTTATTTAATTGTATGGCCTTCCTATTAAATTAATTTTTCTGTTTCATTTTGTCGGTATCATGTTATATAAAGTGTGATGTGTTATAGGTAATCCGCTTTCCTGTCTTGTAGGGATAGAGGATACTTTCGAGGTGACCGTGACAGATTTGATGACAGAAGACGTTATGATGATAGAGGAGGTAATAATTATTCGGATTTGTTTGGCTTTATAAATGATATTTCATAATTTTATTAGCTAAATTAAAGAACGTTCAGGTAAGCTGTGGGCACCTTTGGGTTTATAAACTTTTCATACTTTAAATAAAAAAGATGAAAGAAACTCAATAAAGTAGTCTTTTTTGAATATGGAATGGGCTTTCTTTTAAACTAACAATAAATTGACAGTTTTTCGGTCCAATAAACACTATTTTGTTGATATCATTTCTATTCTTTCTTTTAAACTAAATTATTTGACAATCTTTACCGTAAACACTATATTTGGATGACGTCTCAATTCTATATACTGCGTTTCTAATTGGCTGGGAAATAAATCACAATAGCCAGGTCACTAACCTTGCCTACTAGTGATAATTCTGTGTCAGGTCCTGTTAATCCTGTTCTTGTCTTTTCTAGGTTTTCAGGATAGAGATGGCGGTAGACGATTTGGCTCTGGATTCCGAGATGGAGATCGTCCGAGGTATGAACCTCCCAGAGACAGGGGATATGATAGGTGATGCTTATTGTTGTTACTGTTTATTAAAAAAACATGAAAAATAATATTTATGGAATTTATTTTATACAGATTGTATAATCATATCCATTGAAGATAGGTATTTTTTTCCTTATTTTCTTAAATAACTGTGTATGGGATGTTTCCATAAGATTATTAACAGTATATTTTTAATTAATAATGCCTTTAGTTCAGCTGAATATAACGTCTGCTAGTTGTCAGTAATATAATGTGTTTATATGTTTTCATTCAACAGAGGTTATCGTGATGACCGTAGCCGATTTGGCGAGAGGCGTGATGACTTTGATCCTGATAGAGGTGTTATAAAATAGTATTCTCATTAATTAAAAACCTAGTTTTAGCTGTGATTTTTAATAATAATTTTGAGGCGCTTAATGAGTGATTTCTGTGGTTTATGTTTGTTAGTATGGCTTCTGGTTTGATATATTGTTGTTAGTATTGGTTAATTGGCACAGAATCTTCACATGATGTACAAAAGGAACGTCCAAAGCTGAACTTGCAGAAGCGTTCTAAGCCAATAGAGGAAGCAGGAAAGCCAAGCGAACGTTCATCTTCCATTTTTGGTAACGCAAAGCCAGTTGACACGGCAGCCAGGGAGCGTGAAATTGAGGAGCGGCTGCTGAGACAACGTGAGATGGAAATTCGACAGGCTGAGGAGGAAAAAGAAAACAGAGATAGGTAAATAATTTTATGTCCAACAATATATATATATATATATATATATATATATGCCATAATTTTGCTCCTTTTTGTGCAAAACGTGATATTTTTATTCTCTTTGTCAGTTTCATATTAAAAGGAGTATCGGTTTGATCATAAAGGAATATTTTTCTATGCATGAAATGTTATTTTCCTTTTTGTGATGTGATAGCTGTGAATGGTCTCCAAATGTCCAGCTCTGTTGTAATCATAACTGTAGATATATACATATGTTAGATGAGAAAGTTGTATTGTTGGTTATGAAGTGGTAAATTAAATATTTTGTTTGAAATCTAGTATAGTTATACTTGTTCCTGATTATGCATGGTAATGAGAGATGCCATAGTTAACACACTCCTACAGCATGGTTTTATTTTAACAGAATGACTAGTGTTGGTAGTCAGCGTTCACGGAGAGAGAGCAGTGGGTCACAAGAGGGCAATGCACCCACTCGACGAGAGCGAAAGTTGTCTAGCTCCAGCTCAGGAAAAGGTATTCGTACAGGTGAGGTGGGTTAAGGACTGCCTGTGTCATTGGTGCATAGCCATGTTTTGATCACTGTAGTCCAACCTCTCCTCAACCTTTTTCCATGGTGTGTTTGGGTGTCTTATGGGTGTAATGCATCATAGAATAATTATTAGCACTGGTAATCTGGTAACCAGTTCCATTTTTTTAATCCATCTCATTGTCACATGTTAGGTGGCAGCCCATTGTTGATTATTTGAGAGAAGTGACATCTGGTGAGAGTTACTTGTAGCATTTTTGCATTAGTAACTAGCTTCATTCGTTAAAGAAATTCATACAAAAGCATACTTATATTTTATAATGGGTTTATACATTAGGTGTTTGTATATAATTTTTACAGAATTAATTTTTTTTCTCCGACACTGTTAAGTCTAGAATTACATTAATGCAGGTCACCATAGTGATGCAATGAAATTGTAAGGTATGGCATTCTGTATATGGCAGACATTTTCATAAAATGTATACTACTGATGGCAATACTACTTTGAAAAATGAAGTGCGCAGTTATGATTCTTCTGCCTATAAAAGCTGCTGGATAGGTTATTCAGACCTGTTTGCCATTATTATGTATGTCAGCATTACGTCAGTATATACATACCCGTGGAAGGCAATGCCAGAAGCAAAAATACCTGTTAATGACACAGTCCCTAACTGGCTGATATTTTCTAGAAATTGATGACACTGCCAGCTCTTCCAGCTAAATGCTGTGTATTTCACAATGATTAAGTTGTCTCAGCCTTTTCAATAGCAGCTGACGTTAGACGCTATAGGTCATCTATTTTACAGTCCCTTGTCTTCTATTTTATCCCCAAATAATTGATCACCTACTTTGGTTTTGCGGAAAGTTGGTTTAGAATTGTACCAAATACTCTTTATTTTTATTTTCCCCAACTTTTTCAGGGGAGAGCCCCATACCCAATGAAGAAGGGCCACTACCCCAAGTCCACCCCTTTACAATCCCCCCCCCCCCCAGGGTTCACACAGGTTCTTGAAAACCTGGAAAGTCATGGAATTTGGAAATTTTTATTCCAGGCCTGGATAGTCCTGGAATTTGGACATATAGATCTATATTTCTAATCATAAGTGTATAGGAATTCAGTCGTTACACTACTTCCGAAATATGGGTATATCTTTGCGCTTTAAAAGTTCGTGAATTCATTGAAAAGGTCCTTGAATTTGACATTGGAAGGTCTTGGAAAGTCCTGGAATCTGAGATGTCAAAATGTGTATGAACCCCCACCCCACATCCATACCTCCCTCCAGCAAGGCTGCTGCAATGACATTGCAGTGTTTTTACAGGCCACCACAGGTGAGCTGTTGGCTCCTTTTTATAACAAGACTTCTACTCTATTACCACCTACTGGAAAGGCTGGTGTCTACTAAGACTGATCTGAGACCATTTTCCAGTTTTAATTGTCAAATCCTGTCTTAAAAAATATGTGTTGTAATCTTTAGACGTAGGAGATTTAAATTATTTTTAAAGCATCAGCTCAGTTTGTGTCATATCACAGACATAAACAACTGATTAGACCTGAATATTAAAAATTGTTAGTTACTGCAATTCTCACATTAAAGTATTATAAGCCATAAACTATGATAATCATTATTCAGGATAAGTTACACCCTGACTGATATTCAAACTTATAATATCCTACACGCTGTGTGTAGGTTTGGATACCTGTTACCAGACATAAGGTCAGTTCCATTTGGTCAATTCCACATCAAATTTTTCAATTCCAAATTTTTCAATTCCAATTCCATTTTTTAACCTACCCCTTTTTTACGTACTGCTTTTTACCATGAGTAGGTACTCCGAATACCTACTTGGAATACCTACTCTGAATAGTTTATATTTTAAGTAGGATTGTCATAGGAGAAATATTTCTGAATAAAAAAAAAATGGTAAACTAATTTGTGGATTTAATTTTTTGTGGCTAACTTCAATTCCAGTTACAAATTTATCAATTCCATTTTAAAAGAATTAAGCAATTCCGGAATTGGAATTGCCCATCAAATCCAGAATTGAATTCACCCTATGTCTGCCTGTTACCCATGTGGGCAGGCCTCCTATTTGTTTGTGTTTGAACCTAACCCTAGCAGAAAACAGCAATAGTTAATTGTTATAATGTTTCAAGTTTCTTTGGTGTTTGCTGTTTGGCTGGTCTGTTGTTTCTTATTCTTTCCCACGTTGCTGTTTTCCATTCTTGCTGTTCTGCTGTTTGCCACGTTAATGCTTCCCAGACGTTGACGTAAACGCCAACAATTTAATAACATCGTAATTTAACCTGGGCTGGGAAACAACTGTTGTATAATATGTACGACTTTGTCATACAGTGGCTCCACCTCCTGGTGTTGGATCAGCCCGTGTGAGGAGAGACAGCGCTCTGTCTGACGAAGAAGATGTTTTCCATGATGATGGTAAGCCTACCAGTCCTCCAGTTGTACATTCTCCACCTAAACCTAAAGAGGAGACGGTCTTGGTAAGTCAGTGTTTTATATATTTGTGTATCTGTATATGCATATTAATTTGGTTTTATTTAATCAGTTTCTTGAGGGAAACTAGACAGATCTCTGTGTATGTGAGGAAGGGGAATTTCTTTCATACACGTTGTAAAGTTTACCGATTTGCTCATTTGTAAACCTCAGCTATTACCAAGCCGTTATTGTGTAGTGAAGTTATTGTATAGTGAACTATTGATAGGTAGGCTTCACACAGTTCCCGAAAACACATGCAGCGTGATACAGCAAGCAGCAGGCATCATATTATTTAGAAATAACTAATAAATTTGACATTGATGGAAAAACGACTTAAAAAGATAGTGTCAGATTGCTGGGAATAATTAATAAATGATAAAACAGTGACATGTAATCCAAACGAGTTGGGTTAGATTTATATAAGTGGGCATGCACCGATATGAAAAGTTAATACTAAGTCAATTAGAAACAAGTTATCTTTAGAGTTATCAATTAAGTACTGATATGATCAGATAATTGATGCCTGACCGCAAGTATCACGCTGGGTCTCTGGTCCGGGAATGGCTATGTAAGCCAGTAGCGATTGACTCCTGTCAGACAGCGAATAAGCAGTGAATAGAGAGTGAATGAAGCAATGTCTCTTGCAGCTAGATATATTGGCGCATTTTACCAGATAGATTTTTTGTATAGTGGAAATAAACCCTGCTAGACGTAGCAGCAAAATACACCGAGTCTTCCATCTTCTGTGTGTGAAGGAACGCACAAATTAATAAATAGAATTGCTGCCTAGAATTCTATGAAGTGTGGGTGTGTGTTTGTTAGGCACATAATACTAAATTCAGTTGCGACTATAACATAAAGAATATATCTGGTTTGTTGGGGAAAAGTCACCAGTGTTAACTTATCAAATGGCTGCTGTTGCAGGTAATGGATGGAGAAGAATACATTCTACTCTGACACCACTAGATAGTATTTTAAGAATGTTTATTTTCTACACACACTTTCTATTTGCCATTTGATATGCTTGTCGTTAATCGTATACAAAATTTTCTCAGCAGAAAGTGCTGCTTGTCTAGGAGTAGGGACCATAAATCTTTCAGAAGATGTGAATAATAATGGCATACAAGCCTGATTGACTCCTGTGTCCCGACAGAGATGGTTATCATAATATGTTCGTCTCTGTACCTGGGCAATTTACACTTTGAATCGGTGTGCTTCAGTGGTGCATCGTTATGGGCAGGCACTTCACTGCCAGTCTGTCAGAGTTTGTTTTAAAATTGACTCGCTCGCGTTTCTGGAACGTTTCCTTGGACAAGCCACTTCTTAGTCATATGTACTGTGACAAGTACTTTGCTAATTAATATAGTCTTATACGAATCTGCACCTGTTATGTTGTGTGCCGATGATTCCATTGTCGCGTTTCATCTAATATAGGTTCCAGCACCACCTCCAAAGGAAAACATCTGGGAGAAAAGGAAAACGGGTGGCTCGCCATCGGGAAGTGCCACTTCGCAGCAGTCCGAGACGTCTAAAGACTTGGAAGAACAACACGAGTCACCTGATGAATATTCACAAAGACAGGAAGAAAAAGAGGTAAACAGTGAATATATATGTTAGTGATGTGAATTGCCTTAGATGCTGCCATAATTCTGTCTGTAATTGAGTGGAGTACTGAATTTGATACTCTGCGTGTAAAACTATTTGGGTGCAGTTTGTAAGCCCTTGTTATTTTCAAGTGCTTTGCCTTTTGTAAAGCACCCTTTGAGACAGAGAGACACACACTATATATATATATATATATATATATATATGTGTGTGTGTTTTGTGGTAGTGAGTGTTCATTCTACCTAATTACAGCCTAAGTCCAAATCACAGCCGGCTGCTGAGCCACCAAAAGAAAATGTTTGGGAGAAGCGAAAACAAGAGAAGAAACCAGAGACACCAGCTAATAGAGGTATCAGTAACCTTGTCAGTTGTATAGTAATGATAAGTTGAAGTCAATGTGACAATTGTGCATTGATCATTTCTGTAACTGGTTTAATAATTTTTTGGCCTCAGGTTCACTGTTCTAAGGGATTTTGATTACAGCAGAGGTAGTAAAACATGACATTGTAGTAATCTTGTATCTGGTTTTGTGGTGAATGTTGCAGACAAACAAAGCTGCAGTAATTTAGCTTGAAACATCATTAAATTCAGATGACAGTTTTATTTGTTCTCTTTCGTTGCAATATATCAATTAGAACATGGGGTGTTTGGGTTATGATGGGGGATCATGGCTTTTTGATTATCTCGGGTAAACGTTGACTGTACCACCAGAATGTAAATTATCATCGCAATCTAAACTAGCTAACATGGCTAGTATGCTTTGTGTCGTTCCAAATCTCAAGATTTATATCCCAGTTGTGGTTTATTAAAATAAATATACTTGGCAAAATATAAAACAACACGGCCATCTGATTAGTGTCTGTGTCAGTTCCCTTATTGAAATCCATCGTCGTTTTCTACCCGAGTTCATTATCTTCAGTGTCGTCGGACATTTGAATATTCATCATCTGCCCATTCCCATTCTGATTATCTATCACGGCTTCCAGACAACTCGTACCAAAGCCAAGTCAACTGACATATAATAATCAGGGTTCCCACAATCATGGAAAATCCTGGAAGAAAGGTTATGGAAAATCATTGGAAAGTCGTATAACATGAAAAAAATTCAAGAAGTGATGGAAAATGGTCGATTTTGGTCAAAAGTATTGATATTTATCTCGTGATGCAAAATATTAATTCCTGTCCAAAGTTTCGATTAAAACTAGAAACTTTTGCTATGGCAGTTGTCCAATTTTGTATATCCTGATCTGCATGAATGTAGTGAATTTTCGTCTTTTATACAGATTCATGCATGTAATCTGCGGCAATAATGAGCATCTGCAGCCATGTTTGGTCTTCAGATAAAACCGGGATGCTGAAAGAGAGCTGTTTCCTTTGCAACTAGAGCTACACATTAATTGATGATGCTTTTTAAAACAAATACAGCCTCTGCTGGCAGATTGTATGTTCTGAAAATAACTAACTTTCATTTATAGGCACAAATATTTTCACTAAACCTTCCTTATATTTCCATTTAGTAGTGATGATAAAAGTGTGTGCTTAAAATTTCCACCAAATAATTTCTAGGTCCGTAAAAAATTATTTTGGAAAGAAATATTTTATTCATTTAAATCAAATCCATGTTAGATATAATACTTCAAGAACTGATCAAAACAATCACTTAAAGTTCTTATGAGCACCCACTGGAAGCATGTTCCTTTAAATGGCTCACCAACATGGAAAATGATACTCTTGGGAAACATGTTTTTGTCACGGAAAAGACATGGAATAAACCATTTCCGCGATTCATCTGCAGTTTGCTGGTCAGTGAAGCCATGTAGTAGCATGGAACAAAAAGTGTAATTCGCTAAGTGTTTGTATATTTATGTTTTGGGAGATTCACAGAACTAAATCGATCTACAAGTTCTTGTAGCAGTTTCATTTTTATTAAATATACCATAGAATTATTTTTACTGATAGATAAGATTAGTTGTATGGGAAAGTTGGTAGTTTATTTTTGCCATGTTGAAAATAAATCATCAAGTTGGGAACTGAAATGGACACATTATCAATATATGAAACATATTGTGAGCTCCGTGTTCTCACGATTGGTAAAATAGTGTTTTTATCACATGGTTCAGCGAGCCCTGTGAAACCTGACCCGCAAATGACCATTCACTAGATGGCGCAGTCGTCGCGGAAATAGTCTATTTAGTGACTACATTTCTTTAATAAACCTAATTAAAGTTATTGTGAATGCCATATTGTGTCAAGTGTTGATATTTTAGGTTCCATGGCTTTTCAGCTTTATTCACAAACTGAAAACGCTCCAATGATATTCACCTGAAAGAGCAACTAGCTGACACATGAAGCTGTAGGTGCCATTGCAGTTGATGAGATGATGCACAGATAATTTAAATAAGCTCTCTATGGACATGCTGCAGTTCTCTTGTAATTTTGTGTTGATTAAATGCAAGGCTAATATTAATGATCAGTTAATGTTTGCAAGACCCATCTACTTAATGCAATAAAAATAATAACCTATGACTGAATAGGAAACGGCATGAATCGTTTCAGATTATGTGTCACAGTCTTAGATAGGAATACTCTTAATATCATTGTCATGGTAATACCAGAAGACTCGACATCTAATCTCCCTTCCTTCCTTACTGTTATTATATATTTGATCTTATAATGTTGTTACTGTCTGTCGAAGTTGGGAAATAACCAACCGGAAATGTACCAGCTCAGGTAGGATGTAAATTGCGGAATAAAATGTCTGGTGTTTCAAGTTACCTTTCTTCGTCTGTTCTTATATACCAATATTGAGCATCGTCCATTACCGGATAATATTACAACTGTTACGTAAAGGTTTTGGTTTTCTAGGCTCAGACACGACCTCATTCGTATGACTCACTGAAAGAAAATTGTGTAAAAGTGCTCAGAACATCTTCCACTTTTGATGAGTGATTGCAGTGTTTCGGGTGTATAACATTAGTAATAGTAATGTCGTGTTATTGATCATTTATCACGATACAGGTTGGGTGCGATGGTTGTGGCTTATCCGATGAGTGGGGACAGCTTCATACAAATTACTTGGGTTCTGTTTGAAACAGCCTCTGTAACCAGATAAATGTTTCGGTTGGATGTTTCAGCACAGTAACGGCGCCTGTCCCATTACAGGGAAGATATATTTTTACTGTTTGAACTCGTGGCTAAGATCTGACCAATCAATAGAAATGACATCACCAATCTTTTGGTTGAAAAAAATGGCTGTGTTCTTTAAGCGGAACCTAATTAGATCGGTCTTTTTGATAAACTGTGTTCTGTTATTGTTTTGATGGGTTTATTGTCATAAATGGTTTTGTGTTGTTATTACAACAGACCACTGTGATAAATGGTTTTGTATCATGACATCCTGATATGTCTTTATTGTCACTGGTTTTGTGTCGTATTTACATCAAGCTGTTACAGCAGATAGTTGTGTCTTATTCTTATGACGAGCTATTTTGTGAAATAATTTGTTGTCATCATTATGTCGGGCTAACATAATAAATAGCTTTGGGTTATGGGTAAATGCTATGGGCTTATCTCTACTGATCCGAGTAATTTCTGTTGTGTACAGATGGCTCACATGGTACATCTTGGGGTGACAAACATAAAGAGGGTGTTAATAAAGATGGTTCTGGTGCCAGCCGAACGTGGTCGAGCGATCGGGGTCGTGGTGCTGCTGCTGGCCGTGGTCGTGGCTCCGAGAGAGGAGGAAAACGCGAAAAACGGGAAAAGCACATACCGAAATCTTTAGAAGAAATGCCAAAGTTAGAGGAGACCAAAGCTAAGGTAATGGTCAGCTGACTGTTTGACACCTAGTAGCTCGAGGTGCTCTCAGAACTTTCTGTATTTGTAGAATTAGGACAAGTGGGACGAAATGTCATGTTGTCACAGTGATGGTCTTGGCTTTTAGCCTTATTGTCTGTGAAGTAGCATTACTGACTCCATTGCCTACCCCTTCATTGAGTTTAGCTTTGGGGGAGTTATTCTCGTTGGAAAGATTTCTTTCAAAATTGTGCGTCACGGTTAGCATTTCCTGGCATTCTGAATTGATGTTGATTTGTTTGGTTAAACGAAATTGATACAGAAAATAAATCCAGTGTGGATTAAGTCGTCCTTGAACTGAAGCCTCCATTACCAATCTTTGGCAGCTTTTCACCCATCCATTTAGCATACCATGTGCACAAAAGTAGCCATAAAACATCAATCATCATCATCACCCATCAAAATAGATTTTTTGCCATGCATTTGAAGAGCTGTCTGGCTGTATAAGCCTAATGTTGGTTATGATTGATTGGGTTTTCTTGGTTGGATGATGATTGGTTTCCTCTACATTAGCCTGTGCGGTATCAGTAGGTGAAATTCAGCGTGTCTACTGCTGAGTAAAACCAGTGCATGAAATTCGCTGTGCTGCATTGTATGTTTGTATTGGAGTATTCGATTTGTGAAGTTTTGCCATTTTGCTTGTTTTGACCAAACAATAAATGGGAGTATCACTACCTAAGCTGTTTACCATCCAGAGGGCAGGTCATACCAGGCCTGTCTGGTACATCTAATTTGGAATCAAGCCCTAATTCCAGGCTTCAGTCCACTAGAACTAAATCCCTAGTAGATATATAATCCAAGCCAGTGAGCACAAATTACGTTGTTATATACAAAATGATGCAGTGGATATTTTGTTTGTTTGTTTTGTTAGCAACATATGCCAGTCATGAACTCCTAAACCAGTTCTGGTTAAATACAAGAGCTGTAGGAGGTGTTAGGAACTTCGGGATTAGGTGCACATATGTTTGAGGAAACCCATATGTTTAAATTATTCTTCATGTCACACAGAGCATATATATATAAATCCTGAACCTGTGTGGTACCTCATTAATGATGTTATTGGGGACATCAATTCCAGAGTTTACGCTCTGTTAGAACAAAATGAGATCGTGTGAGGTTAGTAAACTGTAGGTCCATTATCTTGGTAGCCTTACATTAGTGAAGATTGTCCGCTGCAAATCAAACTCACTAACTTACACATCACTCGGAACAAAAATTCAGCCAAATAGTTTGCAGCATATTGCAAGACTTAAGCAGTGTTACACTACTTGACACCCTTATAGCAGTGTAGTTAAAGCAGTGAACCCCGTACTTATAGATTGTGGGTTTGAATCCCGTTCATAGCTGCATTTGTGGGATGTTTCCCATATGAGTCATACCTTACCTGCGACTGAACGAACCACTTGTTCACATCTTTATGGATGTATTTGTAGAAAGAAGTGAGCATCCAAGATTTATATAATTAAGCCAAGCATTTGTGAATGCTGTCTGTTTTCTGGTTTAACTCCCCCTGCATTTTCCATAACCAAGATGTGGCCAGTGTACTAGAAACTATCATACTGGATATAAGGCTTTTTAGCTTGTATTGTGATTGGTTGAAAATTGCAGATTCCTGTTACCAGTTCTCATCAACTGCAACAATTCTTTTTTGCTACCAATCTTGACAGAGATCCAATTAATCCTCATTCCAGAAGCATCCCTGTAGTGCTTGAGTATTTTGTTAAAGAACAGAGATTCGACTGAACCATGTACAAACAAAATTTTACTTCTAATTTGTCCAAAGTTATTATAACAATTACTATGACTCAGAACTATTACTGTTGTGTGAAAATTGTATCAGAAAAACACCAAAGAGTGCTCTGGTTTGTTAACGGTATGATAATTTTGGAGAAAAGATTCCCTTTGTAAACATAAATAACTGCTATATTCCAGATTATATTTCTGTCGGATGTAGCTTAATTGTGATGGCTGTAATGTATATAGATTATTTATTAAGATAATAGGCTACTTTGGGTTGTTTTTAAAATCAAGTACTGGCCCAGAGGTGTAAGTATTTATTGGTGTTTATTTAAAAACATGTTTTTCTTTTAATGAAAGATTAAATTGATTCTTGTTTGCAAATGTATTAATATTGGTGAACCACACTTCATTGAGTTTAGTTTTGTAATTATTAAGGCCATTTAGAGTATATTGCAAAATAAATCTCGATGGTTCTATGAATTTGGAACTCCACAAACAGTAAAACTGTGTGTGTTTAGGTAAATATAAATACAAGTTCAATCAGGTTTCCCCTGGGATATCTCCATTATGAGGTAAAGTTCTCGCACCATCCTTAATGATACTAAACTGGAATGTTGTCAGTTTTGTCGCACATTTTCATCTGTTAAATTTAGTGCGACACCAGGGTCAAAGTCAAAATCTATGTAAACAATATCGATCAGCAATTCGCAGACAATGTATAAAATTTAAGTACTCACAGGAATGACTCCTACTAGAACCTTTATTTTCTGATTTTAGCTTATCAATATTTAAAAAGAATAAAATTGATTCAGAGAGAAAAAGATAAAGAATTCAATTGTTCTACTGATCTTTTAATACAGAAGCTACTTCACTACTTCATGTCACTTGTTCAGTTTGATCAAATGTTTAATATTTGGTCTGAATTTAAACAATATAGAATATATTGCGATGAGTTGTTTCTCAGAAATTCAATTTTTCAAGTATTGATAATATTTTGACATCCCATAGTCCAGCACCTGGAGTGAATAGTTATACTTTGCATCTTTTTCATTGTTATGTGCTTCATGATTTTAACCAAAATTCGTGCTTTTATGAGTAGTTTTGTATTCCTTGGACTTTAGAATGAATCATATAATTTATCATATAGGCAAATAATACATATATATATATATATATCCGATACCTTGGTAAAGTATTTGATACAAAGATATAAAATTGTTGATTGCATAATTTCCCAAATAACTGCCAGAATAAAAAAAATTATTTAACAATATTTGTTTGCTGTGCTATATACTGATTTTGTTAGAACATCTTGATGAATTAAGTCATTACTAATATAACAAATGGTTCCATCATCTGAATTATCTGTTTATGATTTTTCAGGATTTTAGTGATGCCAATAAATTCTCATACCTGATGGATGAAGAGGCTGATAATGGAAATCTCTCGGAAGACTAGGACAGGAGAATCTTTTGACCAAATGCTGACACGCATGCACCACCATGTAATACGAATTAGCAATCCTGGCCACTCATTTGTGGCAACCTTCCTTATTTTTTAAGCACAGGAGATGCATCTGCCTTGTTATCATTGCAGATGTCTCATTAACCCAGTCAACTGCTGATGATCTGGGTGATAGTTCATCATTGCTATGTACTGCTGTGTGATTAATTTGATAACAGATATTCAATTTGATCGGTTTCTCACAGTTTTGGCATGCATGGCTTGAAATAAGTAGGTGTGCTTAAGGTTTTTAGCATCCCAACATTAAAAGAAGGTTGACAATATTCTGACAGAAAGATGCTAATATATATATACGATATATATATATATATTATGTCTTGTACTTAATGCTATAATGTCTTTTATTGAGCTTTTCAACAAAGTTCACTGCACTGTGCATCATGTACCACCCATTTCCCCATCTTTGGCGTTGGTTATATTAGAATGACCAGTCTGGCAGCCATCATTTTGCCCTGTCTTATCTCATTCACAGACATGTATGTGTCAGAATAGACACTGTGTTGGGGATTACGTTCTGCTTGAGCATTTATTGAAATAGTTTTGTTTTTAAAGTTTGTTTACACAATGGTTGCGTACACTGCATACACTTGATGACTTGAATGACCAGAGGAATAGTGTGGTAGGGCAGCGATTATTATTATTAGACTCTGCAGCTGGATGGCACAATTTCGTGTTCAGATTTCTTTTGCGATGTGGGTGGGTGTTCATTTGCTATTCATAAGCATATTTCTCGCTATGTTGCGATAACAAAAAGCACGATTGGGCTGGCATAGATAAATGTTTTGTTTGGCTCATCTTCATTTCCTTCTTGTCTTCATACGTCTCTATCATATCCGCTGCCTTAGATGCTGGATTTCGAACCCAGCAACTTCCGTTCCGCAGGATTGTTCGCTCAGTTACATGTTGCTCGTTCAGCCGTTCTCTCACTTTCTCTCTGTATTGCATCAAAACCTGTATTCTTTGGACATTGATGCAAGTGTAGCAACGAGTGTATTACGGCCACTATTGGCCTAGGTCCGTGTTTTTCCTCTCTTCTAGTAGGCTGAAGCCTTCAGCTGGCGTCAGAATCGTCCTTCGTTTTGAAGCTGTCGACTTCAGACTGGGATATGGTGACTAAACTCAGGCAGACCGGTGCTCTAGTAAATAGCAGTTTGGTTTCAGCTCCCTTCATTGTCACTCGTTCGTCTATCATACCTGCCTGTTGCCTGACCTTTCTCCGTAATATGTATGTCTTTCTGTATTTTCCTGTCCTATTATCTGCATGGCTGCCCGTATCTGTACTAATCTTCTACTGTCCGTGTGTATGACGATTTTTGGAGCATCACTTGACTGTGACCCTCCCTTAAAATATTAGTTTTCAGTCAAAATCTTGCTTATTTTCAGTTGCTCTATGTATTTTTTAATATATGTTACTTGCCCTTTTGTAATGTATACCTCACCAAAACAGGTGTAATATTAACTTGTGTGTTGTCTATGATCTGGGTGTTTTCTCTCCCTGTTTGAGATAACATTTTGAAGAAAGAAGTGGTCCCTTTGTACCATCGCTGATATAAACTCTGTAATTTAAACAGCGTTTAACAAATGCTTAAATTCACATTTCTTCAAATCCTTGTGTCGTCTTGTTAATTATACAAAGACTGTAGAAGTGATGTGGTTAAGTGTCACCGGCAGCTGCAATGAATGATGTATCATTGTGTATGTTTATAGTATTACAAATGTAGTTTTATTATCATGACCAGGGATGATGGTATGTGCACTGTAGTTCTGGGTAAACTCGATTCTACACGGTGGCGCTATGATAGATTGTACAAATTTGATTCGCATGTACATAGTCTGTGAATAAACAACCAGATGTAAGTTGTTCGTTTTTGCCGACAAAGACCGTGTGAGCATCCTGGCTATGAACGACTGCTGCGTGGACTGTGATGTTTATGGTGTGGGCATCCTGGCTATGAACGACTGCTGCGTGGACTGTGATGTTTATGGTGTGGGCATCCTGGCTATGAACGACTGCTGCGTGGACTGTGATGTTTATGGTGTCGGCATCCTGGCTATGAACGACTGCTGCGTGGACTGTGATGTTTATGGTGTCGGCATCCTGGCTATGAACGACTGCTGCGTGGACTGTGATGTTTATGGTGTCGGCATCCTGGCTATGAACGATTGCTGCGTGGACTGTGATGTTTATGGTGTCGGCATCCTGGCTATGAACGACTGCTGCGTGGACTGTGATGTTTATGGTGTGGGCATCCTGGCTATGAACGACTGCTGCGTGGACTGTGATGTTTATGGTGTCGGCATCCTGGCTATGAACGACTGCTGCGTGGACTGTGATGTTTATGGTGTCGGCATCCTGGCTATGAACGACTGCTGCGTGGACTGTGATGTTTATGGTGTCGGCATCCTGGCTATGAACGACTGCTGCGTGGACTCTGATGTTTATGGTATGGACATCCTGGCTATGAACGACTGCTGCGTGAACTGTGACATACTATATGTTACATGAGCACATACTCTCTTGTTAATTAACACTTTAATTGTGCACACATGAATCGAAAAAACTAAACTGTGAAACTGTAAATAAAGAGATCATTTCACAGCATGGTCACTTCAAGGCCTACAATTTGCGATCACTTCATAGCCGACCAAAAAATAACTAAACGTGGTTTAGGTCATTTCACAGCCTTTTTTCTTTTGTGTGGAAGGTGGTGTGTTTTTAAGATTTGTTTACTGAAAACAATCGGGTATAATATATTTATATACGAAGTATATACATATAAACATATTTTTCATCGTGTCAATTATCACAGACGACAATCGCGGTTCATGTCACAGTCCATTCATTTTTATTTATTTGGATATACACAACTACTATAACCCAACCATAACACAGGGATGAGAGGTTTCCGGTTTTTACCAGCATTCCGGTTTTCCCAGAGCAAAACATAACGTTTTTGGAGATGGGAGTGGGTCAAATTGGCTTGAATGTTTTTGTTGTGTATTTAAGTTATGAATAGAGGTACCAAAGCCGATGATCTGGACTTAGACATTATGCAAAATTCCGGTGATGTTAATACTTTTGTTTGTATTAAGATATGAAATTGGCTGACTAAATTTCATCGGTTTGAAGCCTTGTTTTTCGTTTAATTAATTTTAAAATACCAAAAATTTGTAGTATGTTTTTCCATTAATATTTTAAAATATTAATTACCAACACAGTTGGCCTGTCTCCTGGTTAGGTCTCATAGCTAGCTATTGGTGCCTTCCTCTTTGATTTCAGTGGATGAGGTGGGTTTGGTACATCAAAAATAGTTGGTATAGCATTCCATACAAGTTATCTGGTTCATGAATTCAGTAAAGTGCATATCGCATATTCTACAATTACTATTCAGTTACTTTACATCCTTTCTCATCAGATCTGCACGACGGCAATTAAGAACCCATTTTTTATGTCTGTCAATAGCAAAAATAACAAAATGAATGTTTCTACCACTATTTGAAGTATTTAATAATTAATTTCATAACATTTAAATTATGACCACTGCTTTATATAGATCTAAAAGTACCAATTGCTTGCGTTTAAAAATAAATGTGGAGGAAGGGGATCGTGTAAATAATTAGATAGGCTAATATTAATGCTGATATATATATATATATATATATCATCGCTGCAGAATATATAACTGTTTACCATTGTGATCAGATTATATTTAATTTAATGTGGATATTTTGTTTCTGTTTTAGTCTGTTGAAAGTTAAATTCTATTTGGTGGATATATATACAAAGGTAGTTAATATATAAATAGGATTTTGGTCTGGAGACTATATTCTAGGATGAAATATATATGTTGGCGTACTAGGAAAATGAATTCGTGAAACTGTTTTGGGGGTTATTTATTTCATACGAGAATATTAGTGAAGTTTATTTTATTTCATAGTTTAAACATCAATATTCGTTGTACATATCCTCATCCAGCAACTAGCCTCCTTTTCAAGATATTCATAACTTACTTTGGCTATATTTCATCATTTGTTGTATAATCATACTTAACTTCTTGTTTTTACGCATATTTAACTAATCCACTCTTTAGCGACAATTATGGCTAATACATAATAATATTACAAGTTTTCATAAATTTATAAAGTTAAACATGGAGTTCATATAACCGCCATGTTTTCATACTTTTGTGTCCGTTGAAACTAAATATTGGAAGCTGTCATGTGATGCGCAACAACCGGATGCATTTAAGGAAGGTAAAAGTTTGCTCTGTTTACATGCAACTACATTTATTAATAAACATGAAACTAAATCTACAAATACTGGATTTGCTATAAATCTCTGTTAAATTAACTCTTGGATTAGATGTTTTCTTATAATTGGTGTAGGTTGACTCGATTACATGAATCATCGATATAAATTCGCTCCTCCATCCAGGCTTATTAATAGTTCTGGATGATCTCCTTAACTCTGGTTCTGGATCAGCAGGTCTTGTTTGGGTCCTGCCATCATGGTCACCAGAATTCTAGATGAGTTGTATATAGGTCCCTTAGAGGTAGTGGCTCAGTGACAGGATGGACTACATATTTCTTGATGTGACTACTGTTTCCATCTTGGTACCTCGTGTTGCAGAGTTTTGGAGAACTACAGCATTCCGTTCTTGGTGGACGATTCTGTATGGATCTGGTTCAAAACTAGGGCCAAGTTTGTTCTGACGATGCCGTTGTTTCAGTAATACCGTGTCCCCAGCCTCCAGATATAATTTGCCTACATCTCTCTTTGCGTCTGCATACTCCTTTTGCCTTAATTTATGTTGGAAGTCGCGGATCCTGAGCATATCTTGCCAGTCAGTCTCGCTGGCTCGATTGCCAGCCACCTCAAGTTTGGGAATTTTGTCACAGGGTTCTCGTCCCATGAGGAGACGAGCAGGACGGAGACCTGTGACGGTATTCGGGATCGTCCGATAATGGAACAGGAAGTCTTTCAATACTTTTCGCCATTCTCTTCCTTGAATCCGGGCCACCCTTATCGGTTTAAGGATGGTTTCATTACAGTTTAGTGAGCTCCGGTGGCGTAGCGGTTAAGCACCCGGCACTTGGTGCCAACGGTCGCAGGATCGAGCCCCGTAAGAGGTCGAAACTTTTCCAGGGATTAAATTCTCGGCTCACTACATCGTGGGTGGCTGACCACGTTAAATGGCGCTGCCGTCTCCACTTAATTATTTAAAATAAAGGGGGACGTTAAAAACTCCCTGAGGAGGTAAAAGGCTCTGGCAGCGACCACCCTCAGGGTATTTCCGCTCCATCTTTCCGTACTGCTCCCCTGTGAGTGGTGGGGGAGGAGGTTTCTCAACCACTCCAACATAGAGGTTGTGCTGATTAAGCGGCAGCCTGGGGATTCTCCCCGAACAACAAAAACTATACCTCTCAACATTAAGTACATCGGCATAATTGGACTTGCCAGTGATATGTGTCGCTGCATATGTAAACTGATGCTGGTACAAGAACTACCTCTCTAGGCGAGATGAGGGTGGTTTTGACTTTGGACCTAACACTGACAACAACGGTCAGTTCGAATCTTGAATTCAATGCCACTAAGATACAGGAAGAACTTTTCACATGCGCATTTGATGCCAAGGGCTTCCCTCTCAAATTGTGAATATCGGCTTTCCACATGGCTCAGCTTTCGAATCGCATAATATCCTGGGCGCCATTTCCTGTCTTCCTGCTCTTGCTCGGGGATTGCACCTAGTCCTACGGGTGATGCAACTTTTGCTGCCTCTCTGAAAGTATGTCTTCACAGGTGCAGAACATAGAGGGCGTTTCAGTTCATCAAATGCACATTCGTGCTTAGCACTCCATTCCAACTCGGTTTTAGTTCACATCAAATTCCACAGGGGGCTTGTAACATAACTGGGCCAACCCCAAAAAACTTCGTAATTCGGATTTGGAGGTTGGTCGCGGTGCCTGAACGATGGCTTTGACGTTGTAATCAGAGACCTTCAGACCCTCGCTTATTAGGGTCACACCCATGAACTTCACACTTTGGGTAGTTCAGGGTTAGGCTATTTTGATGCAATTTCTTGATGACATTTTCGTCCCTTTCGTACAATTCGGCATAGTCTTTGGCTACAACGCGAATGTCGTCGTGAATGTTGTGGACGCTAGAGCAATCTCGGACTATCGTGGAGATGATCTGCTGAAAATTTCAGTGACCATTTTTACTCGTAAAAAAGTAAACGTTTGTACCGGTATTGGACGTTCGGAGCAGCGACGGTTGTAATGTCTCGAGATTTGGGATCTAGCTCGATCTGGTGAAAAGCCATGTTGAGGTCTAGCTTTGCGAACACACGTGCCCTGGAAATTTCTTGGAGGATTTCTTCAACTGTAGGCACTGGGTGTCTCACCCTGATGATCGCTTGGTTGGCCTGCGCATATCACCATTCTGTTTTTCCACTGCAACTAGGGGATTTACCGACGATGTCTGACCGCTTACTTTTTCAATGACTCCAAGCTTTACTAGCGCTTCAAGTTTATCACACACCTTTTGCCTCCTACTGAAAGGGATCATGCGAACTGGTTGAACAATATGCCTAACACTATCATCCATGTGCAACTTCAGGCTGTAATTGTTCAGTTTACCTTGACCTTTATAAACGTCAGGGTATTTGTGCCTCCTATCTGCCAGTATATGAGGCTTTGGATCCGCAATGTTATGGCATGAATTAATGGGCTTGGTATGTCCATTGACAGAAATACCTATTCTAAGTACACAAAACATCTCTGATGGTGGACGACCTAGGAGTGTGGGATGTCCGACATGTACAACAATAAAGTCTGAGATACAGTCTCTAAGACTTCCACCTTGAAAGCACATTTGCTCACAATGTTCAGGGGCTCACTGGATGCATAAGTGTAGACTTTGCTTGTGCAGTCTCTCAAATTTAGTTGGTGATTTGTGCTTTCAGCAATTTTTCTGAATGCTGTTTCTGATACGATGTTGCAACTCGTACCATAATCTACGATACCAGGCATAGACAACCCCTCAAATTTAAATTGAATAGTACCACTATCAGTTGCACCACTGTCGCACTGAAAACCGTAGAAGTCTGTAAATACCTCTGCTGGGTTTGTCCCTAGTGTCTCTAGCACGCACATTGTGGGACCCTCGTCCCCTGCCTCTGCCGCGACCTCTATTCCATTAGCGGCCAGAATCCTGTTGCCCATTTTACGTGCGGCAACAAACTTTATGGCCACATTTTATGCACAAATGGTCCACTGAGCACTTACAGTCACGTGCTAGATGTCCTGGCTTGTCACACCGAAAACACCTCATCATACATTATTGATACCAGGTCTAGGGTGGGTAGCTCGGCCGTTATCCTTACGCTTAACGAAATTCACCGTGGATGAATTTGTGTAGCCTATAACTAGCACAATGCCTCCTTGTCGTGGTATGTTGCTACTATTTCTACGAGCTTTTGCAGTCATTGACTGTTGTTTTAGCCTGGTTACAAAGTTGTTTACTGTTTCACCTGGCTGGGATTCAGTATGGAGGAAAGCCTGTCTAGCCATTGGCAAATTTGTTTTCTCCTTGAAGTGATTTTCCAGACACGTTACTGCCTGGTCAAAATCACCAGCATCAACCGCCCCCCTCATTGGTTCATCGTACGTGTAATAAACATCACTAACTCGGGCCCCTGCTACGTGAAGCAGAAGGGCCCGTTGCTGTGCTCTGCTAGTGACTCCCGATGACATCACGTATAACATGAACTCCGAAATCCAGCGCTTCCATCTTGTGGCAAGCGTGGCCGTCTCCCCCATAGCGTGGAATGCTGAAAGCGCAGGAAGACCACCGAGAAATTTACGTATTAAAACTGCAGCTTCCGTATTTAAACGTGTTCTACACTTATTCCTCGACTTGTAGAGCCATTCCTCGTCGCCAATCGATGCTGTATATCGGTAGTAATAACGACTCGAAGTCATGATATAAACAAACTATGATGTTAAAGTTAAACCCGCCATACTACAAGTGCCGTAACAAAATAAACCAGTAAGTCGTGAAATACTTGCCATATTGTTTAATATAAAGTTTCGGTCCTTATTGGTATGCTGTGATAAATATGGGAAAGCCCCCACCTAAACCATCACCAAAGAGATGACCACTAACACAGAGAAGTGCGCTTGATCCTAAAACCAGTGAGAGACAGAAAGTTGCAACTGCATATGATGGTGATGCTATAGACGATCCAGGTATGTTTAAGAAAACATTCTTATTCACGGTGTCCAGATGCGAAATACTTTTATTATTTTGTTTGAACACAGGAAATATTCTTTCAGTTAAAGCAGGTCGTGTATGGTGAAAAAATAAGTTATTAGGTATACGCCTTCCCCCTCATTTTGGGTTTTTCTATAAATAATAATAGTTATACTGACAAACTAAGTTTTCATTTTATTGCGCAGGTTTATATGCATAATTTGATAATTAGAAGCCACCTTTCTATTCACACTGTAGTACATCAGGATGTGGTGAGTGTCAATCAAGGGATATATTTCATACTACAGGCGACCCTAGCGATATTGTTTATAAAAATGAAATATTATAATTTTAATATTTTTTAAATTACATTTGCTGCTTAATAGGATAATTTTCTTTTTCTTCTCAAAACCAGGTGGACTCTGGAAGCTATAACCGGCGGGGATTTAGACCAGACGAAACCCAGCACCGGGTCCTCCAGGTTGGGCGTGGGGCTAACATCTCTACCTCGTAAAAACTAATATTGTTACGGAAACTACAACTTGACATTATGCTACAGTCTCTTCCTCGCCCCTTCTAGATGTTTGTACCATACACTATTATTGGAATGTTAGCAAACATTGATTATAGCAGAGCGAAAAAATGTCGGTCCTGTATTATTATGTGAACTACATGTGGTTTTGCCGTATATCTCCAGCCGATTTATATTAACTCAACTTCACCTACAAAAACAATGTATCTTCGGTGCCTTATGTGGCAATACATATAAAAGGAACTTTCCTATTATCAATACAGGCCCATTAAAAGTCATAATATCCTATGATTGCTAACATATAACATGTTATTCCCAGGCTTTCAAGTGGACTTTTTTTTATGCAATTGTTTCCCAGGACATTTCCAAACTATTCACTAGCAATTTAAATTCCATGACATTTTTGGGCATGGAAAATGAATTTGTTATTTTTCAGCTTTTCCAGGACATGTGAGAACCCTGTTAGTATAATGTGGTGTTGGCTATTTAATAATGATCCGATATATGAATGTAGGTGATAGTAATTATCATCACCTACTTGCTTGTGTATTAATTTATGTCGTGTTGACAATAGTATATATTTGTGCTACATGTACAAAATATATATTATATATTTCAATAAATGATACAACACAAAAAGCTGTTTCGTTTATGATTTGGGTGGTAGTGTATGTCAATGTGCAGTTGTATAATTTGAACAGATGCACACTTAAACACAAATGAGTGTACATCACCCAGGCTGTGCTTGCATGATGTTTGGTGTCTAGAAACGTGTGTGGTGCATGATTAATTTAACAACTGATGGAGCGTGCGTATGAAACAAAATGTTAGATCAACTGGAAATAAAGTTTTGTTGATCTATGTAAACCAAAGTGGGAATTGTAGACTGTGGCACGAATTCACCACAACAACCGACTTTGGGGGAGCGGGGAATAGTACCAGTCTGGCTGTCTGTTATTAATTTCTAAATATTTACTGATGATAATATTCACGTGCCCTCCATTAAAATCCTGTATTCGCCTCTGGAAAAACCTATGACATATGGCAAAATCGTGCGCAATGTTGGCTCTAGATCCTATACCATTCATACTCAAGCTGGCATTGAGCTACGTCGCAACAGAGTACAGTTGCGATCTGCTATTGCACCACCAACAGTACCCGACGCGCCTCGATACGACATTCCTATGACAACAGCTGATATGACACCAACCTATAGCTCCGCAGATGGTACTGCAGCGGACACATCGGATGTCACACAACTGGCAGAAGAAATCACGCCAACCAGCCCATGTCCAGACGTCCTGGTTGATCAGGGCGACCACAAACACGAGAATCTTTACCGTACCCGAGCCGGTGTGAGATCGTTCTATAATTTCACACCCCCTATAGAATATACACCCCCGTGCTAAACTTTAGACGCTGGGCTTTTGCATTGATGTATCATATCATTTCTTAATATATTATAGCACTGTCCAAGTAATTATTTATATCAGTAATAGCATACATAAACCTCCAAATGTCCAGTATTTGATAATGTCTTACAAAGAAATAGAACGAGGAGGCTAATTTCTTGGCTAATTATGTGCATCCAAGATGGTGTGAGAAACTTAACAAACACAGGCTGTTAATGAAGTTTTATTTATTTTAAGCATAACAAATTGCACTACAAATCATTTATGCATGATTTGTGTAACTATAAATGAAATCATTATACACATCATTTACGTAACTACAGAGCAATGTCTGGAGATCAAACGGCACTAGTTCAATCTACTGCTACTTCATATTGTGTGATGGGCAAACTACGGTTGTTTTAATGGTATATGTAACGAATGTGATGGTCAGTATGAGCAGTTTTAGCAATACTATCATTTATAGCAATAGTAGCATTTATTTACACTGGTGTGGGGGGGGGGTGATTTTCTATAGGGAGGGGGGGGGTATATTCTATAATAGAATATTCACCCCGGGGTGAAATTTCTGTAAGGAAGATTTGCACAGCCCAATTTCGCAATTTACAATTAATTATGCTGTCGTTTGATATTTGTTTATTCTTGATAATTACCTACTGCTGTGTTGCAGGTTTTAGATAAATGGAAATTTTCTCTTTTTTTCATAAGAGGGTGGATGTTGATGGGCTTAGCGGCTAGCGTACTTGGGAGGAAGCTAGGAGGCTTCCGGTTGTACGCGCGGACAATAAACGTGTTGCTGTTTAGTCGTTGGTTGTGTCATCTCCCATAGTAACATACATACATACACAACAGTTGTATGTCATTCGTGACGTAATTCTAACAAGATAATGCCGTTTAGTTCTGGAATAATTCTTTGTTCACACTTGTTTACATGCTTTTGTACGGGCTCTCCAGACTTCAGGTCAACCGGATACGCTGAAGTGACGTCATCATTCAGGGGCTTCTGGTCTCTGTCTCGCTTCAAAATGACGGTGCCCACGGGCCATTAAAAGTCGATTAATCAGCACTTTGAACTGGATTATTTAATTTGTGGGTGACCGTTTACACATTTTGACATTATTTATGATATTTGTGAGTATAGCTGTATTAGTCCTCAAAATTTTAAATCAAGGTGCACTATCCCTTTAAGCTCTCTGGTTCAAGCCATTAAATTATTTCTTATTCGTCAGAGTGCAGCATCAACATATTGATAACAAGGGAAATGGAACTTTTCAGTTAACGGAATATTAGTATCATGAGCAACAGCCAATGGGAGCTCTTGTTTGTAAGCAGCATCAATGCGAAATGCAGGGTGTTCGGTAGTACACGCATTTACTCTAGTATTTATTTACTTTTAGCCACAAAACGGCAAACATGGTGGTTGAATCGCACACTCACTCCTGCACTGACGCAGTGCAGCCAGCCGGTCAGTGGTAACCTCGGACTTCGGTAATTTCGGACTGGTAATCTCGGCCCCCATGAATTATAGTAATCTCGGCCCCTAGACATTTATAGCTATTTCTGACTCGTAGCTTGCCTAATATGTTGGTATATACTAGGGATATGTGGATAGTGACGACAAGATATGCTAATAAAAGAAATATGTTTAATTACGTGGTGTTCTGATTTATGTATACATAATTTTGAGAGTTTTAAGATGTGTTTTATTAAAATTAATTACCAAACTCTGAGTTTGTTACATGTATAGTCTAATAAGAATTTTTCAAAGACTGTTAAATTTGCCATCATTGCCAGTATCGCCATATTCCATGGTATCCTGGACAGTCTCCCATCACCACCACAAGTTTAGCGTGTGGTCCTGGACTACGAAGAAGCTACCCGGAGAGCCATAAATACAGTAATGCCCAGCATCAAAGTACAAGGCCACGCATTCCACTTTACCCAGGCAGTGTACCAGCATTTGCAGTAGTTAGGCCTACAACAGGCATATCAAACTGATGATGGGACATTTAAATACATAAGAAAACTGATGGATCTATATTTCTTGCCGGTACACCACATCCCGGCATTGTTTGGCCAGTCGCAAGGAGAGGCCAGTGCCGACAGCGTAAGATCCCTCGTGGAGTACTTGAGGAAAACGTGGATTGTCAGCACCGTGTGGGCCCCATCAGCCTGGAGTGTGTATGGACTCGGTATCCGTACCGATAACGACGTCGATGGGTGGCACAACATACTAAACAAACGTGGGCGTCCTCACATGCCATTTTACATACTGATCACACCGCTCCATGATGAGGCAAGACTGGTACATCTCCAAGTCCGACTGGTGAGTTAAGAAAAACTCAAGCGTCACCAAGAAAAAATATCGGGAACTCTAGAAGAAAATATTCAAATATTGGGGAGAATATGAAAATGGTACACGAAGTGCATTTCAACTTCTACGTGCATGTTCCCGACTATATGGACCTGTGCAAGTTTAATTACAGTTTGTGTGTTCCATGATGCTGCTCTTGTGATGCTTATCTACTCTATTTTATTGTGTGGCATGTTTTCCTCATTTTGAGGGTGACAAGAAATAAGTAAATAAATAATATCTATAGTATTATCAATCAATCAACCAATTTATTTCGAAAATATACATTTCGTGTATATTATTATAATTATTATTATTATTATTATTATTCATAATAATTAGTATTTATTGTATGGCATTTTTTCCTCATTTAGAGGATGAAAAGAAATAAAAAAATACAAATTATCTATACTATTATCAACCAATTTATTTCGAAAATATACATTTCGTATATATTATTATTATTGTTAACCCTCCGTTACCGGAGAAAACACATCAATATACAAGTACAAAAACTACATGTCATAAAATCATATATCAATACAAATCTCATATCACTGCTAATATATTGATATAAAAATAGATCTATATAACAATACAGATAAATGTAACTATATTATTAAATTTCAACATAAGTTATTCACATGAATAAAATGTAAACCCCATTACCATAATAAATTAACATATAAACAATACCGTATGTGATTGCATGTTCATTTGCAAAATAATCCATTCATTTGTAGGGGGCCGAGGTTACCAATCCGAAATTACTAGGGGGACGAAGTCCGAGGTTACTGTAATTCCAGTCAGCCATACTGCCGCTGGGTGCGCTGCGATCGGCGCCTTCACGGGAAAACCCCGGAGTACGGTTTTGTTTTTCGGAGGGAATCCCAGGCTGTCGCTTAATCAGCATAGCATCTATGTTGGAGTGGTTGAGAAGCTCCTCCCCCACCACTCACAGGGGAGCAGTACGGAAAGACGGAGCCGAAATACCCCGAGGGTGGTCGTCTTCAGGGTTTTTTTTAACGGCCCCCTTTATTTTAAATAATTCAGTGGAGACGGCAGCGCCATTTAGATCTAGTGAGATCTAGTGAGCCCAGGAATTAATCCCTGGAAAAGTTTCGACCTCTTACGGGGTTCGAACCTGCGATCGTTGGCACCAAGTGCCGGGTGCTTAACCGCTAGGCCACCGGAGTACGGTCTCTGCAGAGAGCTTAAATAGTCTTTGGTCTCTGTAATTACCAGATTACATTATTTGCCACTGCTTGGAAGGTAAGTTTAAATATATTGCATTGTGTGTTTTAATACTAGTAATAGTCTTGAACAAAGTGTTTTAAATGGATAAAATATGAACTTTGAAATAAAATATACGTGATACATGAAGAAAAATAAATATGTGTGACAATTAAGTGATGAACAATGTTTTCCTTATGTTGAACATAAGGAAAAAATGTGTTCGTCAAGATAAGTCATAAGATTTATATATAAGGATTATTTCACTTCGCGATAGTACTACCTAATTCCGTTTTATAAACGTGGATATACTGGATAAACTGCCCAATTACTCCATGTCAGGAGAGTTCTAAATTAGTAGATATCATGATCTTGTGGTAGGCATTTCAGGACATTTTATTCCTGAATATATGGCCTTAGATTTTGTGACTATCTGATAGACCTAGCTATTTCTCTCCTTCAAATGATACCTTATATAATAAGTTTCTACGTCCACCCGATATGAAGTTATTATAATTTTCATAGATATATCAACATTATGTAAATGACACTGGCTGATGGCACCGTTTTGGGGTAAAATTGGTTCTAATTCTTCACATAAAATTGAATAATACCCCAAGCAGATACCACATTCCAACAAATGAATACATATATTCAAAATGGCAACCTAAATCCAAGGTGGCCACCATAAAGTACGAATTTTGTATGTTTACGAGTCGTCTTGATTTCAACATTGTTCAACAAATAAGGTGTTGTTTTAATTACTGATACCAGCACAATAATATTGAATTTATATATTCAAGATGGCCACCATAAAGTACAAGTTTTCAATGTTAAGAGTCGTCTTAATTGGGGCAACATTTGTATTTATTGCATGCCCTTAATAAATTGTTTTATTAGCCAGATCATTAATGTAGTTATATTCAGTTTATCCGGATCCGCATGGAGAAAGTACAGTGATGTAACCGTAGAGATAACTCGGACACCAAGAGGCCTTGACATTGACTGACTTCCGTCAGATGTTTATTTACCCCTCTGAGATTAAGCAAACTATTTGAGCTAATGAACATTAACGGAATAACTCAAACTATTTAGTATTCATAAAATGCCCTTTAAACAAGATATATATGGAACTTGTAATTGTTTCTTCAATTACTTTGGTAACAGAACAGTTAATATAAGTAAACACAGATTAGTTAAATTTCACTTCTTAAAGTTCTTAAGATAAGACAGTCTTGTGACTACTCTGCATTCTCAGTTTTATCCTTCATCGTCTCTTGGCACACCCATCCATCACTGGTCTACAGAAACTTATTGATGTATGTCAACAATATGGTGTTGTACACGATATAGTATACCATTCAGTTAAATCTATGTCCATGACTATACTTCCTAAAAGGTACAAACTGTCAAATCCCCCATTAAGCCTGACTAACCCTGACCTTGTGTACACAAATGGCAGACTAATCAAGCCAATTCATTTTGGCTACAAACAATACTAGTGTATAATTACTATAGTCTAATAATCAGGACCTAACTAATTGTATAATAATTACAATATTATATTAATGACATACTAATAACCTAAGCCATTCTAAAAGCTACTTTTAGAATCTCGGAAAAACAATTTGTCACAAATTTGTTGCCTATGCCAATAGTTATATTTTTAAAAATATGCTTTTGACAGTTTTGACATGATGTCATAAACCCTGGATTAATCCATGGTTTTTGACATTGTGTCATAAACTCGCCAACCCTGACTATTGCTAGTTATCTCATGCTGAATACATCCCAGAAACAAAACTTGACTCTGCCTACTTTGACAATACAACATTGTGTATTTTATCATTATATCTTGATACTTGGGGATAGCAATGTTGGGCAACATGCTAGAAATGCAGGGACTTGTCACCAGAATACAAAAGTTAAAAAAATCTATTTAAATTTAAAACAAATCTGATTTTTTAAATTATTTTTAAAATCATAATGTTTTTCCAATCCTGATATTTCCCCCTCAACTTAAACATTTAAAAATAATTGTGTTGACTAAATGTTGGTCTTCAGCTAGCTAAGGAAATAATAATTTCCATGATTGTTATATATTAGACTAATCAGTGTATTTTACTAAATATTTATTGAAAAGTTTACACTGTTTCACTTGACTTGTTTCACTTGTTTTTTTTTATTAGGGCCATGGTTGGTCTGTTCAGTTCTTTGATGGTTTTGACCTTAATGCTATGGGGATCACAAGCAACTGGTATGTTTTCTTACTACAGTACATACCATATCCAAATTTGGCTGATATGCCTGTTTGTCGGATTTCTTTCCCTATGTAAATGTTCTTGAGCTATATTTTCTAGGTGTGACCGGCGCCATGAATAAACAGCTCAACATTACACATACTCTGCATACAGATGTTCAAAAATTGTGCAGTCATGTTACCAGCCAGAGTGTTTTAAATGGATAAAATATGAACTTTGAAATAAAATATACGTGATACATGAAGAAAAATAAATATGTGTGACAATTAAGTGATGAACAATGTTTTCCTTATGTTGAACATAAGGAAAAAATGTGTTCGTCAAGATAAGTCATAAGATTTATATATAAGGATTATTTCACTTCGCGATAGTACTACCTAATTCCGTTTTATAAACGTGGATATACTGGATAAACTGCCCAATTACTCCATGTCAGGAGAGTTCTAAATTAGTAGATATCATGATCTTGTGGTAGGCATTTCAGGACATTTTATTCCTGAATATATGGCCTTAGATTGTGTGACTATCTGATAGACCTAGCTATTTCTCTCCTTCAAATGATACCTTATATAATAAGTTTCTACATCCACCCGTTATGAAGTTATTATAATTTTCATAGATATATCAACATTATGTAAATGACACTGGCTGATGGCACCGTTTTGGGGTAAAATTGGTTCTAATTCTTCACATAAAATTGAATAATTCCCCAAGCAGATACCACATTCCAACAAATGAGGTGTTGTTTTAATTACTGATACCAGTACAATAACATTGAATACATATATTCAAAATGGCAACCTAAATCCAAGGTGGCCACCATAAAGTACGAATTTTGTATGTTTACGAGTCGTCTTGATTTCAACATTGTTCAACAAATAAGGTGTTGTTTTAATTACTGATACCAGCACAATAATATTGAATTTATATATTCAAGATGGCCACCATAAAGTACAAGTTTTCTATGTTAAGAGTCGTCTTAATTGGGGCAACATTTGTATTTATTGCATGCCCTTAATAAATTGTTTTATTAGCCAGATCATTAATGTAGTTATATTCAGTTTATCCGGATCCGCATGGAGAAAGTACAGTGATGTAACCGTAGAGATAACTCGGACACCAAGAGGCCTTGACATTGACTGACTTCCGTCAGATGTTTATTTACCCCTCTGAGATTAAGTAAACTATTTGAGCTAATGAACATTAACGGAATAACTCAAACTATTTAGTATTCATAAAATGCCCTTTAAACAAGATATATATGGAACTTGTAATTGTTTCTTCAATTACTTTGGTAACAGAACAGTTAATATAAGTAAACACAGATTAGTTAAATTTCACTTCTTAAAGTTCTTAAGATAAGACAGTCTTTTGACTACTCTGCATTCTCAGTTTTATCCTTCATCGTCTCTTGGCACACCCATCCATCACTGGTCTACAGAAACTTATTGATGTATGTCAACAATATGGTGTTGTACACGATATAGTATACCATTCAGTTAAATCTATGTCCATGACTATACTTCCTAAAAGGTACAAACTGTCAAATCCCCCATTAAGCCTGACTAACCCTGACCTTGTGTACACAAATGGCAGACTAATCAAGCCAATTCATTTTGGCTACAAACAATACTAGTGTATAATTACTATAGTCTAATAATCAGGACCTAACTAATTGTATAATAATTACAATATTATATTAATGACATACTAATAACCTAAGCCCTTCTAAAAGCTACTTTTAGAATCTCGGAAAAACAATTTGTCACAAATTTGTTGCCTATGCCAATAGTTATATTTTTAAAAATATGCTTTTGACAGTTTTGACATGATGTCATAAACCCTGGATTAATCCATGGTTTTTGACATTGTGTCATAAACTCGCCAACCCTGACTATTGCTAGTTATCTCATGCTGAATACATCCCAGAAACAAAACTTGACTCTGCCTACTTTGACAATACAACATTGTGTATTTTATCATTATATCTTGATACTTGGGGATAGCAATGTTGGGCAACATGCTAGAAATGCAGGGACTTGTCACCAGAATACAAAAGTTAAAAAAATCAATTTAAATTTAAAACAAATCTGATTTTTTAAATTATTTTTAAAATCATAATGTTTTTCCAATCCTGATATTTCCCCCTCAACTTAAACATTTAAAAATAATTGTGTTGACTAAATGTTGGTCTTCAGCTAGCTAAGGAAATAATAATTTCCATGATTGTTATATATTAGACTAATCAGTGTATTTTACTAAATATTTATTGAAAATTTTACACTGTTTCACTTGACTTGTTTCACTTGTTTTTTTTTATTAGGGCCATGGTTGGTCTGTTCAGTTCTTTGATGGTTTTGACCTTAATGCTATGGGGATCACAAGCAACTGGTATGTTTTCTTACTACAGTACATACCATATCCAAATTTGGCTGATATGCCTGTTTGTCGGATTTCTTTCCCTATGTAAATGTTCTTGAGCTATATTTTCTAGGTGTGACCGGCGCCATGAATAAACAGCTCAACATTACACATACTCTGCATACAGATGTTCAAAAATTGTGCAGTCATGTTACCAGCCAGAGAATGAGATGTTAGCGCCTATCTCCCTCTTGCATTATGTGTGTTTGTATGTGTGTGTGTGCACCTGGTGTTTGTGTGTGTCCTCTCTCTCTCTCTCTCTCTCTGTGTGTGCACATGCTCTCATTGAGGTATCCATACTGAATGTGGTGAGGATAGAAATATATTTTATTCATTCATGGAAGAATTAGTTAATATCATTTGGTTATCACATTTCTTAAACTAATACAACACTCAGAAAAGGAAAATGATCTGTTTTCAATATTTATTATTATGAAATGCACTTAACTTATTTCATAAACCTTTCCAAGGTATTCTTAGCCTACAGTAGTTATAGTGCTGTGCTACAAATCACCAGGTTGTGGGTTCAATTCTGGCTCATGCCTGTGTTTCTAGGATGTGTCTCCCTAGTTACTCACCCATTCACCATATGTGCCACATACGACCAATGCTGAGACTAAATAATTTCACTCATAAACCTTTTTTTCAGTATTCCTCAACTCAACGGGTGATGTCAAGGCAACTACAGGCAGTGAGGTAACCCTTGCCTGGACAGCCTCTTCTGAAATTCAGTGGACAGAGTCTTGTTACTTCAAATTTGCGGTTAACAAATCTAGCAAATTGGTTGAGTTTCTTGCCTTTGATAATGGCAAATCAATTGGCGAAAACAAATCCATGTGGAAATTTAAGAATTCTACCCATCCGTGCAGATTTGGCATAAGGAAACGGGTTTCGCTGGATGATGCTGGTGTCTATGCGATGAAGGTAGATACTGGATTAAGGCTGGGTCGAGAAATTGGACAAACAGTCTTGGATGTCTATAACCGTAAGTGAACATTTTCCCAGGATTAGAGGCGATCTGGCTAACTAATACTAGTCCCGTTATCAGTGAATGAAGCCAAGATTACTCAAGCAGCAAATACTTTACTGTTCTTTCATTGTATTTTCTTATTACCATGAAAAATAATTGTTTTTAACAACATTTATTTAAGTCATTTGTATTAAAAATGCTGTACAAACAACTCTTAAATGTTTCTTAATTTGTACTTTAATTTCTGTTTTGCATAATCAGGTATTATCAACAATGAGAATGTACATCTTTGAACTATTTCTTTCAGGAAAGATAGCTTAAATTATATTTTGTAATCAAATAAAAAATACTAATTTCGATAGTAGATCTGGAGTTTTTCCAAGGCCTAACTGGTAGAGTGGTTGGCCACATATTTCTAATGCCTGGGTTTGAATCCCAGCCAGGTTATTGGAGAATGGTGTTTCATCCTTTACTGCATCTCATTTTCTTCGGAGCTCGCCCACCTGTTTAGCCTAAGATATCAATGAAGGCGGCCACAAAAGAAACTGCAACATTTTAACACTTCTACATTTCAGTTGACCAGCTGACGTTTCAAGTTGAGATCGATGGCAACATCCATTCAATCAACCCTAATCCATCCGGACTGCGTAGCAGATTCGATGTGGTCAAGACCGCAAAAATGGTTACTGTGTTGGTTCGGCTAAGTGGCATCTTTCCAAACACGACAAAAGTACATTTAACAAGGTACTTAAGTATTTAACACAGCTCATTCATTTCACAATGTTCGATCACGAAACGGTGATAACACAAGAAAGGATGAGCACATATTTCCTCTTTCTGACTGACAGATAGAATCTCCTCTCCTAACACTAACAGTATGGAAAGATAAAATTGATTTATCTTGAAGATCTACCACCAAAAGTCACTGCTGGAGTGTTTTACATTATGGCTCCTATTTTTTTTTTATTCTGTGAATTGGCATCATTTAAAGTGATCGGACACACGCAATGAGCCAAGAAGTTAATCCCTTGAAGGGCTTCAACCCTTTTGCAGGATTGAATATCTGTGATGCATGCATGCGCACACACATACACTGGCAATCTGATGAAGTCCACACATCTGTGAGTCTCGATATATAAAAACTAAATGGGTGATTCACAATACTAAGATGAAGGAAATTCACATTGGGCAGTGGGTGGGTGTGGAAGTATTATGTTGTTGTGATTCTGTGTTGTGATGCGTTTACACATCACACCAGCACCGACTGCCATGGACTGGCTGGCTGTACAGTACAGATCGCAATACATGTAATTAATGTACACTTTTAAGGTACTAAATCGAACTGTCCCAATATACTTGAAACAGCTCGTTACTGCATATCAACAAGCTTGTTCACAGAGGTCTGAACTGTGGCTGACTGTACTTCCAAAGAAATCAAGAAAAGCTGTTTTAACTGTTTATTTTTGCTTTAGATTGGGTATATGTGTACCTGTCCATAGTATATCTAATCATTGCATATTGATAAGATATTCATGATGAATGTTTTAACTATATATAATATTATAATTCCAATTTATGAATATAATCTAGTGAAACTCTATAGGATAAGTTTTATAAATTAAATATAGCACAGTAATAAATTTAGTATATTAATATAATTTTTATTTCCATAAGAATCATAACATTTATAGATCAAAACATTTTGATAGGTGTGCTGCCTAGATAAAGGTGTGCATATTGATATCATAACTAATTACTGTAAATAATAACAGTGTTGATTTCGGTTAAGGTTTAATTAAATATAATTAATAGCAATTCTAAGGTCATTAATTATAAAGCAGCAATTGGTCCTGGGCAGACTATGCTGTACTTCACGTCTTTAAAGATTGAATGATGACATGTTTAATATTTCAGAAATGTGACTGATATGATTTGTGCGGATGCTCCTCAGGTATGCAGAGGTGTTGTGGATTTCTTTGAGCCCACAGTTATTTCCATCAAAACAGGCATCATTGGTGCTGACACCATCATAGTGTCAGTTGGGGAATGTGAGTGTGAAATTTATTCCTTATTGTCACAGCTAACCTAGTTATCCCACTCTGGCCATGGCACTGCACAAACTCTGATGTTCAATGCCATCTGTTCACTATTGGGTAACAACCGCAGCCCTGCAGGGAATCAGCACTGGACGGGACAGTGAAGTGGGGGTCAATTTCTTTTTTAATCATGTTATTTTTATTAAATAAACAAACAAAACATATCTGGTAAAGCTTAACTTAGAGTATTTCAGAATTAATTCATTAATCTTAGTGTAATTTATTTGAACAGTTGGGAAATACACATATAAAGTCATAGTGATAAATGAATTTAAACAGGAATAAAGACCATTATCACAAATTGTGCATTTTTGCATTATATGCTTGAATTCATGGCATACATACAATAAGGTCTAAGCTGAGGGAGTAATGTTTTTTAATTGCCCGATAAACCCTTTGACGTACACTGAGAACCAGCATTTTAAAGTTTTGCTAACCTAAAATATTTACACCTGTGGGATATGATGTTCCCTAATGATTCGACCAAGGTGCAGATAAGTCCATCACCTCTAGTTGACGAAATAAATAAATCGGGTATTTTCCTGGGGTGACGTAGTCTTGATTTTGAGGGCTTCTTTCTCCTGGTTGTGTAAACTTCATTCCAGAGAATTAACATCACTTTGTCTGTTGTTTTGCTGGGCTCCATTTGCTGCAAGTCTTGTCAGTGTATCATTTCGAAGAATAACCTAATAATAAAATGTGTCTGCCATTATTGGTATGTACTTAATCTAAAAATTCTGAAACTTAAATTATAATTAATTATCAGTAATTATATATCATATTGAGGATTCAGCATTTAATTAACTACTACATGTAATATGTCTCCTTATCTAAGACTGGATATAATCCGTGGTCTAGTGGTAGCACATTAGACTACAGATCACACAACCGTAGTTCGAATTCTCTGCATGGGCATATCTGAAGGGTGTTTCATCTTTGACTTCAGTTCATTATCATTGGAGGTCTCTCGGCCCATTTAGTCACATCAATCATCATCACTGTACCAACACCTCAGATCAACTTTCCTGCAAGGCATCCTTTGTGATAACTCTTTTAATGCATTTTGTTATATAATGTCATGCAGTAACAAATATGTGTAATTATATCAATCTGTCCAAATATGTTTACCGTGCTCCAGATGTTCATAACATGTTCAACAAGTTCTAATTTGGATCTTGTATGTTTAATCACCTACCGATATTACTTGTCATGCGCACAGTTGTGCAAGTACTTTGTACAGTGGACCTCAGGGGAGCGTTTCACTAAGATTCTTATGAGCTCATAAAGCCGATTTCGCTCATAAACTCAATGTTACTCATAAACTAATGATACCTTGATACCAATGTACGGAATATAGAGGCACAAGTTGGTAATTCCGGTCTTGCTTGGTTATGTACATATAGGTTACAAAACTAATCGAATTATGGTAATCTGAATTTCTTGCCAAATCATATCAAGACGAGACTTAAAAGTGTTAAGAGTTGGGCTTTCTACCACCTGAGCTGGGATCAAATTCTAGTCATTAACCACTCGCTGGCTAAACACATTCTGTCTCATTCCTATCTTGCTTGTGACTTTGCTATCTTCTGGCTGTTCCCTCTGGTATTCGATCCTGATGCTATACTAAAAAAATATATCCGGATCTAACCTATCGATGCCGTTAAGTATTTTGTAGACCTGCAGCATATCACCCCTTCTCCTGCGATTTTTGAGACTTGGTAAATTTAACGCTCTCAACCGTTCCTCATAGCTGAGCCCCTTCAGACTGGGTATCATTCCGGTAGCTCTTCATTGGACCTTTTCCACCTCCAGTTTATCACGCCTCAATCTAGGATGCCAGATCATGTTCCCGTATTCAAGACATGGTCGAACCATAGTGCTAAATAGTCTTGGTACTGTTGTCTCATCTAGTCAGGTAAAGGTCGCCCGGACTAACCTCAACATTCGTGATGGCTTTTTGACTGCCTGGGAAATATGTGACTGAAACTTTAGATATTCATCTATCACCACTCCCAAATCTTTTTCCCCTGACGTCGATGCTAATGGGACACTGTTCATCTCATATTGATGATGAATGTTAACAGTTCCAAGAGGTATCACCTTGCATTTGGACTCATTAAAACCAAGCTGCCATATTTGGGAACACTCTACAAGGTTATCTAGATCTTGCTGTAACTGGGCACTGTCTGAGGTAGACCGTATTGCCTGGAATAATTTCGTGTCATCAGTGAAGATCTTAACGATGCTTGTCACTAGATCTGGTAGGTCGTTGATGAATAGAACGAACAAGATGGGTCCCAAGACACTTCCTTGAGGGATACCACTCAGGATATCTGCCAAGGACGATATCTTGCTGTTGACCACCACTCTCTGTTTTCTTTCTGAGAGAAAGTTTGAAATTCACCTCAGAATGTTACCTTTAATGCCATATTCCTCCAGCTTTTTTAGGAGCCTCTGATGTGGGATGGTATCCAACACTTTCCGGAAGTCCAAGTATATCGCACCAATGGATGCACCACTATCTAATACCTCCGACCACATTGTTGTCAGTAGTTGAGTCATGCAAAAGCAACCTGATACAAATCCATGCTGGGCATCACAAAATAAGCTATGGTCCATCATATGCTTCACTAATCTATCCCTGATGATAGATTCCATTATTTTGCCGATGACTGATGTGAGGCTGACTGGTCTATAGTTCCCAGTTTCTACTCTTTTACCCTTCTTATGGATTGGTGTTATGTGGGCCTCCTTCTAAGCCATCGGTAGGCTCCCCTTTCATATGACTTGGCAAAAATGATGCTAAGTGGGAGCTTTATGGACTGGGCCAGCTCATTCAGAACACATGGATGAAATCCATCAGGACCAGCAGATTTTGTTGTCTTCAACCTTTTTGGTTTTTTCTTTTAACTTCCACTAGCTATTTTTGACTCCAGGTTTGGAATGTTTTCTAGTAAACACACTTGTAAAATAGTCATTTAATAGCTCAGCCTTCTCCTTATCGTGACTTGTGAGTCTGCAATCGATTGTTTGAAGATCTCCCAGCCTAGATTTGCTTTTTAGTTTCGATTTGCAGTATCTCCAAAAATATTTAGGGTTTTTTGCCAGGTTACGCTCGAAATTTCTACTCAGGTTTCTCACTAAAGTGGTAAACTCATTTTTGTCATTTGTAGCTCTGACATAATCCATGAGTTCTTGGATTTCTGGTACTGGTTCCAAGTTCGTTGTTTCTTTCTATATTTTGCAGGGGCCTCTTGGTCATCCATATCTTGCGACGTCCATCTTTTTTGGGTACAGACTTGGGTACCTGCTTTGTCAATCTATCATTGAGGATTGCAGATAAATGTGCCCATGCTTCTTCGGTGTCCATTCCACCTAGGTCTGACTTCCAGTCAGTTTCTGCTAGTCTGTTGTTCATAGATTTGTAATCTCCTTTGTGATAATTATATCTGGCCACATTTTCCTTTACTGGTGGGATAAGGACATTCAGGTCACAGCTTAGGATCATGTGGTCACTCAGTCCGATACCAGCGTTATATTCTATGTTATTTATCATGTCATCATCACTAGTCAACAACAAGTCCTGAATATGAGGATTCTGACCATGTCTGCATCTAGTTGGTTGCGTAACATTTTGGTACAAATGTGCATCCCTTACAGCATCGAGGAATCGTTTACTACTATGTGTGTTACTCTTTGGTGTTGTTTCAGTGTCCCAGTCAATCTCTGGGAAATTAAAATCACCGACAATCATGACCTTTGACTTACCTCGGTTATTAACTTCGGTTAGTATATTAAATAACAGTAAGTCATTCTCCGATAGACTTGACAGGCTTCGATAAACACATCCAAGAGTGACTTTGTTGTGGTCATCCAGCTTCAGTTCCACCCATAAGCTTTCCTTAAAAACTATTCCAAGATCAATCAGTGTTGCATTTGTTGTCAGATGGTCTTTAATGTAGACTGTCACTCCCCTACCAACTGAATCGATGTTAGTATAGTGTTCATATCCCTGTAACTTAAATTAGTCATGTACTACTGGTTCCATGCTATATTTGGGCTTAATCTCTGTGACAAAAATTATATCTGCTTTCATGTCTATTACAACCAGTTGAAGTTCCATCATTTTGTTTGTGAGTGTGTCTGCATTTGTATACACTATCTTTCTTGTCTTTGACTGTTACTGACCTCGTTACGGCTCCTAGTCACTGTTCTGTTGATCGATACCTTGCCTAACTGCTCATCTGTAGTGTTGACCACGTTTCCAGCTTCTGCCTGCGAGTTTGCCTGTTTTTTTCTTACTGTTCTTGTCACCAATTTGTCTCCACTTATAACTAGGCGTTGCGGCTGGTTTTTAGTTTCTCACGCAGTTTCTTCTCCTGTTCCCTCTCTAGTGGGGTTACATCAGGTGAGATGTAAATATTTGCCCAATCATCTGTATGTCTAAGTGTTCTTGCTGCGGCAATGATGGAAAATGATAAATGCATTTTACTAAGAATAGCTCATTAAAATAGCTCATAAACTATTATATTTAATGAGCACCAATGAGTACTCACCTGGAAATCACCTGATGGTAGGACAAGCAATCAAATCGACCACATTATCATAAATGGAAAATGGCGTAGGTCCCTTCAAGATGTGAGAGTTCACCGTGGATCTGACATTTATAGTGATCACTATTTGATAACCGCATGCATCAAGTTGAAGTTCCACAAAGTGGTACCAGAGAGTCAGCACCATAAACAACTAGATTTCACAATACTCACATGCCCAGTCACCAAACAGCAGTTCATTTTGGATGGATTGAATATTTCTGCTGAAGTCCTGAACCCCCAGACCCCCCACCAGTGCCAGATGACCTCAACATTGACACCAGTCCTCCAACAGAAGCGGAAGTTAGAAATGCCATCAAAGCTATGAAGAGTGTAAAAGCCCCAGGCGTAGACTCCATTCATGCTGAAATGTTGAAGGCCGACCTCAGTACAGCTACAAGAGTCCTGACTAACATGTTCGACACTATTTGGGACAAAGAGACTATCCCAAGTGACTGGGACAAAGGACTCATTATAAAGATCCCTAAGAAAGGCAACCTCCAAGTCTGTGACAATTGGTGAGGAATCACACTCTTGTCCATCCCCAGCAAAGTCTTCTGTAGAATCCTTCTTGGAAGAATCGAGACAGCTATCGATAAGAAGCTGAGACAAGAACAAGTGGGATTCCGGAAGAGAAGAGGGTGCACTGACCAGATATTTGGATTGAGAAACATCATAGAGCAGACTCTAGAATGGAACTGCCCACTGTATATCAACTTCATTGATTTCAAAAAGGCCTTTGATAGTATCCACCATGACACTCTGTGGAAGATCCTATGGAGTAGCTCTAAAGATTGTTTCACTGATAGACACATTCTACAACCACTTTGAATGCAGTGTCATCCTCAGTAATACATCCTCTGAGTGGTTCCCAGTGAAATCGGGTGTTAGACAGGGATGCACCCTCTCACCCATCCTCTTCTTGATCGTCATCGACTGGGTCATGCGGAAAACTACATCAGATAAACCCAGGGGTATCCAGTGGACTCTTTTCCCAGTTAGAAGACCTCGACTTTGCTGATGACCTTGCATTTCTATCAGTAAAGCTTGACCATCTGCAGGAAAAAACTGATATATTAGAGAGATATGCAAAGCAAACTGGGCTTACCATCAATACATCCAAGACACAAGTGATAAGCATCAACACCACACCAACCGCACCTGTTACCGTAAATGGTGAACCACTTGAGTTTGTACAGGACTTTACCTACCTGGGTAGTCTCATCAGCAAAGAAAATGGAGGCCAAAAAGACATCAAGGCAAGACTCGGTAAAGCCCGCTGTGCATTCGCCAAACTGCAGAACATTTGGAAGTCTAATCAATACACCACCAAAACAAAGATAAGACTTTACAAAACAGTAATGTGAAGTCCATCCTACTGTATGGCTCAGAGTACTGGCGAGTGGTTAAAGGGGACATGGCAAAGATCAATGTGTTACACAATGGATGTTTGAGAAAGATCTGCCGTATATTCTGGCCAAATAAAATTTCCAACGTGGAACTCTATAAGAAGACGGGTTGCAACAGTGCTGTCCTCGAAATCAGACGCTGATGACTAAGATGGCTACGGCATGTCCTGAGAATGCCCAATGACAGCATTCCCAAAGTGGCACTGAGATGGACACCACCTGGAAAAAGGAAGCGAGGACGGCCAAAGATGACATAGGGACAGACATTAATGGCCGAGCTAAAAGAGAAAGGACTGTGAGGCTCAGGCCTCAGCTAAAAATTGGACCTTGTGGCAAAACATTGTTGTGGCCTTATGTCCCACTCGGGATGAAGAGGATAAGTACTCATTAAAATCATAAATAGCTCAAACAACCTTTTTTTGCTGAGAAGGGGGTGACGTCAGGGCAAAGCTTAAATAAATAGTCTTTGGTCAGGGTCGTCTTGGTGGACAACGATTTTTCAGAGACCGACTGAAGTTAAAGAATTTGTCGGAATTCGAACTGAAGTCCGTCGATCTCGGCACAGATATTAGGAGTGATTAACATTAAAATAATTGCTCACACCATAATGCCAATGAGCCGAGATCGACGTGGGTATCATAAATATATGTTGATCTCGGCTCATATTTCATTAAAGTGTTAATTATTTGTAGATGCGTGTTTGTATGTCGCCGATCTCGACCCATGTCGATTACCTTATATATATATATATATATATATATATATATATATATTCATAGAGTTTAGTCTATTGGACTAATATAAATATCAAACGGTTTATTTTGAATAACAGTACTGAGTAACAGGCCACCCATGTAGGCCTACACTCGTAGTTTGTATAGGTGGACATATCCCCAGAGGAGTTGGTGGACAGAGCGGTCATCGTTCTCGTGTTCTGCCCAGAAGTCGAAGATCTTTTTCTGCAGATCGACTACAGCCCGACTGTACGACACATACTAAATGAAACAATGCTAGAGCAACTAGAACCGACATACACAACACACATATATTTAATAAGCCGGCCATTTAATTATACACAACAAAACATAGGAATACGTGCCATTTTAACAACCAAATAGGTGGCCGAGATCGACGTGATTCTTCGAACTCATTGCCGATTGTCGCCTTTCTTGGCCGATGATAAATGTTGAAGAAGGTTTTATGCAGTCAATTTGTTCAAACAATATGCATCGTTGTCGTACACTGCCATGGCCAAGCAAAAGAGGTATAATGCTTGGAAGTATTACACACAAACAGGCGACTACATTGACTATGTCAGGGCTACCCAAATGAAAAACGAACTTACCAAAATGAGCAGAAACTTATGCCGAGAGTTTGAAAACGACATAGCCAAGAACAGTAAGACTGATCCTAAGCTTTCTGACGGTACAAGTTGAAAAGCAGACCAAAGTTAGGTGATCTAGAGGATGGAGATGGAAAGTTAACTTATTATGACAAAGAAAAGGCAGAATTGCTCAACAATTTCTTTACAAGTGTTTTTACTCGGGAAGACACCAGCAAGATCCCAAAACTTGACACATTCACACAGAAACACCACTCACTCACATAGAAATAACTCTAGAAATGGTTGAAAAGAAACTGTCAAAGCTTAAAGTCACCAAATCAGCAGGGCTAGATGGATTCCACCCAAGAATTCTAAAGGAAACAGCATCGTCTATATGTCTTCCCTTGAGCACCATCTACATAAAATCAATGGCTGAAGGAGAAGTACCCTCTACGTGGAAAGAGTGCAACATCACACCCATCCACAAAAAAAGGAGCAAATCCAATGTAGGATATTATAGACCTATAAGCTTGATGTCCGTTGTTGGAAGAATGATGGAAACCCTAGTAAGAGACCAGATTGTGAGCCACATGATGGAAAACAGTTTATTCTGAGATGACCAGCATGTATTTGTATCAGGTCGGTCATGTATGACTCAACTACTGAACACGATTGAGCTATGAACTGAACTGCTGGACACCGGATCCCCATTACAAGTACAGAGATGGGAAACTAAACTGATCCCAAGCATTAGTCATCTCCCATACGAGGACCAGCTTAAATTCCTAAAGCTGCTATCTTTGGACTTTAGAAGGCGACGAGGGGATATGATCCATGTATTTAAGATTATCAATGGTATGGACAGGCTAGATCTCCATAACTTTTTTACCTTCCCACCTAACAACAACACCATAGACCACACTCAAAAAGTTTTCATGTGACAATGCAGGCTTGATTTGAGGAGAAGCATCTTTAGCCAAAGAACAATTCACGACTGGAACTACCTGCCTGAACATTTAAGCTAAATTTGAATTTTTTTGGAAAGGGGAGCGCTATAGATTGCCAAGATAAAATGAGATATATGCACTCCTTAAATACAACCAAGAAGGACTGGAATACCATAACAGGCATTGCCTTTTAATTTAGTATATAATGTATCAAGGTATTTATATGAAATTATAAGAATAACAACTGTGAGATTATTGTTATTTGATGATTTGAGCATCTGCATAATTGTTACTTATAAGAAGGGCCCATATTATAGGGGAGGTCTTTGCGAATAAAATAATTGAAATTTACGTAGAAATTAAATTTATGATTTACAGAGAAAAACATGTTTGTTCCATATAGATCTATGTTTAGAATTACTGGTGATCTATATCCACCAGGAATTTGCATAAGCATGCATGAATATTGGAGCAAAACAACAAAATATTTATATAGACAATGAGGTTTTTTACCATTTACATTTGTGATCAAAATACAGGGGTGTTTCCTTTAAAGATTTATGATGAAAATAAATATAATTATCTAAGATAATAAAATGGCATTTACGGCTTACATAAATACCTACATTGGCCCCTCTAAGAACAACAGGGAGATTAATACTGACCATTAAACAGTAATTATATATATATATATTGACTAATTTATTTATAAAATGTACACATAGAAGGGTTTTTGTGGGATAAAAATTACAAAATAACAGTGTAAAACAGCTAGAGGACATGAAAGTATTAGTTCTAAGCAATGCACCAAAAGCTAAAATCTCAATTCAACACAATTCAATTATAATTGATGAAATACTACAATTTTTGTTATCAACAATATTTATAGAATTTAACTTGCTATTCATTTGTTCAAAAATGCATCCATTATTGTGAAAATACTTATAGGAGCCCTCTTATAATTTTTTGGATGAAGGTATAAGTTGTTTCCTAACTATGATCGAAGTGACATTTAAAGGAACTAAGCATAATATCTTTATTGCTTATGTACATTTAGAAATAAACTTACACGTAATTTAATTGGTGCATGCATTTGTCAATTTAAATAGCGCAGTTGTTGCTATTTTTTCATTGAATAAGTTGGTTTCTATTTCTGATAGTTGCATGATTTCTACTTTGTTGGAAGTAGTTAGCATATTTTCTGCTCTACTAGTAATGGTTTCAAAAGCTATATGTGCCAACCGTTATCTCGTCACAGACTTATCTCCAATCATGGGATGGCACAGATTAATATGAAGGAAATTCAGCCATGTCACTTTAGTATATTTATGATTTAGTGTCATCTAAATATGACAAATGTTTAAAGTCAGAATGTTTCAATCAGTCTTTTCATTATGTTTTCATGTCATTCAACATATATATCAGTTGCAGTGGTCAAATTCAATCAGCTACTTATAAGTATTATGGCAAGATATCTTTGATGATATATGCCTGATTGGAAGATTACAATTGTTTTTTAGATAATGTGATGCATTGTTTCAACAGCACCGAAGGACACTGAATGGCCTAAGTTGTGCCGATATGTCATTAAACAACATTCATCCACCCATCCTTCAACAGCACAGAAATTGCGATGTATAATTGACAAATCAAATTCTTTAGCAATTGTCGCCAGTTCATTCCTGAAATGAATAATCTTGATTTTTTAGTCACACTAGACGTTGTGATATTAAGTTTGTTACTTATTTTTTTATAATCTAGCTGTAGTAACTGGACATTAGCTGTTAACATGTGAAGACAGTACTATTTCAATAACAAAAGATGAAAGACTATGTAAATATTGTCCCTATATCCCAGGGATGGCATGTTGGTTTTGTTGTTTATATATATATATATATATATATATATATATATATATATATATATAGACCTTGCAAATTTGTTTGATTTAAATCAATTGGTTTCAACTAATATGGTAAATGACACTTTTTAAGTTTAGCTAAAACATTAGAGTACATTATAGGGGGGAAATACCCAAACAATAAAGTAAACATGTTCCTTTTCCACTCATAATATCCTATAATAACTATTATAGTAAGTAACATATTATAAGTAATGAATAAACATATTATAAGTAATGAATAAACATATTATAAGTAATGAATAAACATATTATAAGTAATGAATAAACATATTATAAGTAATGAATAAACATATTATAAGTAATGAATAAACATATTATAAGTAATGAATAAATATAGTATAAGTAATGAATAAACATATTATAAGTAATGAATAAACATATTAGAAGTATTGAATAAATATAGTATAAGTAATGAATAAACATATTATAAGTAATGAATAAACATAGTATCAATAATAAATAAATATAGTATAAGTAATGAATAAACATATTATAAGTAATGAATAAACATATTATAAGTAATGAATAAAGATAGTGTAAGTAATGAATAAACATAGTATAGGTAATGAATAAACATATATCCATATAGATGATATATTGTTCTGAAATATTCTTTATTTTAAGAACGACTCTGTATATGCCGGTAGTAGTAATTGTTTTCTGCAAAAACCAAATAATAAATCATAAATTGTTCGGAAATATTTTTCCTCTGGAATCACAAATTAAGTATGAGACTAGCTTCTAACAAAAGTTTTTGACAGTTAAACAAACCCCCTGACGTTACTAAACTAAATGAACACTGTCTCTCCCAAGAACTAGTTGAATTTCTAAGTCTGTAGTACACACAATATTTAATATGGTGACATATAAATGTATGGATCATTTGGCAATGAAATTTCTGGTTGTGCCAAGAATGCGAGATAACTTGCCACTACCTTGACACACCGACTTACAGCGGATCGTGAGATGCCATGTATTCTAGCAGTCTCAGAAAAGAGAACTCCCTTTGCTAGGAATCTGAGACCAACCAGAACTTGGTTAAAGCATTGATATGTCGTGTTACAATAATAATATAATAATACTGTGATATTTATATAGCATAGCGCCCTATACAGCTAGAAGCTGCTCTAAGGTGCTTTACAATATTATTATCCCTGACTCAGACCTGTATCCACCCAGCACATATCTCAACTCCCAGGGGAGTATATAACGTATGCTGCCATTATAGGCACAAAGCGTTACTCAAACACATAGCCATCGCCTCCTGTCAGGTACTCATTTTTTTATATGGATGAGTGAACCAGTCGCCACATGACGGCATTGCAGCTCACGGAGCCTCGAACCCACGACCGTTCCGCTACGAGTCCTATACTCTAACTAACTGCTCTATCACGTCTCTACAATAGAATGATGAGGAAGATTGAGTTACCAACAGGCAATACAAAAGAAAATGTGTGGATGATTACAACGTGTACAAGGTTGTCAGCAAGTGTTTTGATTTCAATTTAACAATAACAAAATGTGGATTAGTCAATAGGGTGTACGGACAGTTACTCACCGGATTGTTTCTCACCTGGACACTTGCTCACCAGTGAAGAGGGACAACAACAAAAATCTTCTCTTCCTGCAGACGACCATTCCAGCCCAAGGTAGAGAGTGTGGTGGAGTGCAGCTCACGCAGAGTGGTTTCATGATGCAGTGATTAGGGCGCTGCACTGGAAACCTCCGGGTTGTTGGTTCGAACCCGGATTACGCACGTGTTTGTGGGATGTTGCCCCGAGGAGGAGACTAAGTAATACGAATCGGCTGATCCGGACTATTATTGTTATGCTGACTGTTCTGTGTTTCTATTTTTAAGCTAATCCAGTTAACGTTCCCGCAGTCGTCTTGGGCGTTTTCCTGGTTATCGCAGTAGCCGTTGTGGCTATCCTTTTGTGGAAAATTCGGGTAATTGCTCGTTTTTTATCAATAATTGAGTAGGCCCTATAAATCGTTCTCAATTGTATCGCATAACAATCTAACAGATAATTCTCGTCCCATCAAATATTTTATTGATCTTCGATAAAGCTATCGAAACAGATCGAAGCCTTCAATCGGAATTAATCTAGATAATACATATCACTTCCAGAAACTCGGAAGGCGCTCTCGAGCGAGCCTGTGATGAGTACGACCCCAAGCCGGAAATGGCCAGGCTTAATTCGATGTTGTGGATTGGTTGAGTAGGTTATTTATAGGGAATTTTTTATACCCACTTTAGCATGATTTGTAGATGTTATTGTCTTGCTGATGACTGTTTTATGTCAGTTGCTAGTAGTGTACGGTGAGCTCATTGATATTGTAATGAACACGCTTATTTTCTCGAAATAAACTGAAATTCAAGATGGCCGGAGTTGCGGGATAAAGGTTGTCGCGGGACAAACTGCGTCCTCCCCTATGCTTTAGCGTGGGGCGAACTAAAGGCGAAGTGAATCGTTTTCGCTAACGAGGAATTTCAGCGCGGGGAAACATACAAAAGTACAACTAAGTTTACGCATTGAAATCGTGCAGTTATTCAAGATTTTATTGTCATTTTGTAAATATAACATAGCAATATACATGAACGCATACTTTTTTACGAGCGTGTTGATATCAAAAGGCTTTTTAGATAAGTTTACTTTCAGAGAATGTTGTTGGCTTTCGTAATTGGCGGGCAATTTAACATAACTTTAAAAACATTAATGGCAAATTTAACAATAACAAAATGTGGATTAGTCAATAGGGTGTACGGACAGTTACTCACCGGATTGTTTCTCACCTGGACACTTGCTCACCAGTGAAGAGGGACAACAACAAAAATCTTCTCTTCCTGCAGACGACCATTCCAGCCCAAGGTAGAGAGTATGGTGGAGTGCAGCTCACGCAGAGTGGTTTCATGATGAGTGTGAAGGAATCAACTTGAGGGACTTCCCTGGAAAAGAAATATTATTTGTTTGTTCTCATTGTTAAAGGATTTGTATATTAGGTTTTTGTATATTACTATTAGGCTAATTATTTGTTTTCTGGATTTTCGGATCCGCCGATGTTGTTGAAAATTGCCACTGGCAAAATATTTCTGGCCATAAAGATTTTTATATATTAGAAATGTGTATATTGAAAATGCATATATGAGAATTGTATATATTTTAATTGTATGTTAGAATTGTATATTTTATATTTATATTAGAACTGTGTATATCGAAAATGCACATACGATTGTATATTGGAAATGCACATATGAAAAATTCATATAGTAGATTTGTATATTCCCCCCCCCCCACCCCTATTCATTATCAGTCAATTGAACATTATGATTGCATATTTATAAAAAAATATTTTACAAATGTGTGTTTTTGTTTCGGTCATGCATTCCTGGATCATACACAAACACACACTCACACATATATATCAAAGGATCTTGCTGAAACGATACCCAGGCCTATTAAGTACACAATAAAGCTTATATTATTTAATACTCTTAATTGTTCCATAGATGGAGCAGTTAAAATGTTCTTTGTTAGTTCTCCGGCAGTCTGAGGATTATAATATTGACTTCAGCGGCACATCTCTGACTGCCAAATAAATTACATACGTCGACAGACAGATTGCGTTTGTGGTTGGTCAGCACAGACGACCTATGTCTGTCTGAAGAATGGCACATCGTTGCATCTCTATTCAGATCCTAGACACGCCCGTCTAATGAAAATGTCAGTAGAAAGTGCGGTGTAAGTGCTGATCCCTGATGTGAGAATTACTAAATGAGATTAATCTCCAGTACTTCTACAAAAAAAGAGTGGCCATGGAGTGTCAGAATTCTACATTATATACTTCATATTATGGATATTTCTTTGCTATATTTTGTGTTTTAATACTTGTGCTCTTATATATATATATATATATATATATATATATTAATATACATATACTTAATATATGTTTAAAGTGAGTGTGATTAATCTCTCTCTCTCTCTCTCTCTGTTCTGTGTGTGTGTGTGTGTGTGTGAACGATTGGTGAAAGGCACTTGCACAGGGAATCGTGACCCATGAATACAGCCTCCAAAAAAGCAAGTCATCTACAGCGGTGCCCATCCGACAGTAATGTGTCCATGCCAGTAGCACGGTTGACCACTTCTAGGTCAATTACTTAGCGAGATACATGTAAAATAGCCATCGCTTAAATGCTGTGTCCTTCTTCGAAGCAACTACTTACATGCTGTTAGCAAGCAATCTTATCTACTGGTATGTGTATGTATGTTACAGTTATTCTGTGTAATCAGCTAATATGTATATTACCTGAAATATTCGGATACTGTGTCTATTGCTAACTAATTGGACGATGACTTCCAACATCAGCCTTGTCCATTTTATCCGATCTTCTGCGCCTACCCACAGCCACATATTTCTATTTCCGATTACGTTAGGTGCTCTGGTGGTGCAGTGATTAGGGCGCTGCACTGGAAACCTCCGGGTTGTTGGTTCGAACCCGGATTACGCACGTGTTCGTGGGATGTTGCCCCGAGGAGGAGACTAAGTAATACGAATCGGCTGATCCGGACTATTATTGTTATGCTGACTGTTCTGTGTTTCTATTTTTAAGCTAATCCAGTTAACGTTCCCGCAGTCGTCTTGGGCGTTTTCCTGGTTATCGCAGTAGCCGTTGTGGCTATCCTTTTGTGGAAAATTCGGGTAATTGCTCGTTTTTTATCAATAATTGAGTAGGCCCTATAAATCGTTCTCAATTGTATCGCATAACAATCTAACAGATAATTCTCGTCCCATCAAATATTTTATTGATCTTCGATAAAGCTATCGAAACAGATCGAAGCCTTCAATCGGAATTAATCTAGATAATACATATCACTTCCAGAAACTCGTAAGGCGCTCTCGAGCGAGCCTGCGATGAATACGACCCCAAGCGGGAAATGGCCAGGCTTAATTCGATGTTGTGGATTGGTTGAGTCGGTTATTTATAGGGAATTTTTTATACCCACTTTAGCATGATTTGTAGATGTTATTGTCTTGCTGATGACTGTTTTATGTCAGTTGCTAGTAGTGTACGGTGAGCTCATTGATATTGTAATGAACACGTGTATTTTCTCGAAATAAACTGAAATTCAAGATGGCCGGAGTTGCGGGATAAAGGTTGTCGCGGGACAAACTGCGTCCTCCCCTATGCTTTAGCGTGGGGCGAACTAAAGGCGAAGTGAATCGTTTTCGCTAACGAGGAATTTCAGCGCGGGGAAACATACAAAAGTACAACTAAGTTTACGCATTGAAATCGTGCAGTTATTCAAGATATTATTGTCATTTTGTAAATATAACATAGCAATATACATGAACGCATACTTTTTTTACGAGCGTGTTGATATCAAAAGGCTTTTTAGATAAGTTTACTTTCAGAGAATGTTGTTGGCTTTCGTAATTGGCGGGCAATTTAAGGCACGAAACGGAACAAACAAAACTTAGTTTACAACATGGTTGTGTTATTGTTTTTTTTTTTTCTGAAAGACGTATCATACAATTATTAAATGGACATTTACCAATAGTGTATTGTTAAAGTACTAATTTGTACAAATATATCTCTAAAATAGATTTACATTAAATGATTATTTTGATAACTTCCAAGCTATAGTCAGTACATCCATAATTAAAACTTATGTTTTTTTCATGTTTTAGGAACTTATTAACTTTGTGGGAGAATGTGGGCAATATTGAAATATGAAATGTGGCAAAGATATAAGTGTCTGATATGTTAAAAATCGGTTTAGATAAGTTTACAATTACTGATTTACAGAAAGGCATCATGGGTAATATTTTAGTTTGCACATCCGCCAACAACAAAGCTTGCACAATATGGTTATGTAGTATTGGCTGGTTATATCGTAACATGACAAACGATACCGTGTAAACCATCTAACTAATAGCTTTGACAAATGTTCATGGATATATATATATATATATATATATATAACTCTCTCTCTCTCTCTCTATATATATATATATATATATATAACTCTATAGTTAGATTGTGTGTTGAGTGACTGTGCATTGACACGACAGTTTGTGAGTTCGATGCACCATCAATGCGCAATCACATTATCACATCTTTGGTCAAAGGTGAACTGTGCCACTTCCCACAGTTGGGCAGTGATCGCACGCCAGAAAATATGTGCATATGTTCTTTTTGAATATAAGCGATATTTGTTTGTAAATGTATTTAAATACTTTTGAATGTGTTTTAAATACAAATACCTTTCATATGAAAAGAACAATTACAGTGTTTTTCCTTTGTTTGAGATACTTGTTTTAATGAAGATAATCGCCAACGTTGACAACTGTGTGTTATATCCACTCAAGCGAGGGTTATTAATTGGCGAGGAATATTGGCTCGCGACAACTTTTGGCCCGTATTAGGTCGGGACAATAGTTGTCGAAACATATGCCGTAAAAATTAATAGATTAATACGTCCTCATTTTGCGATGACCCGGCTGGTCTTGTCGGCCAGCGAGTAAAGATTTATGTCGTTGACACCCGGCAATGTCGGCTGAACGAGAACTAAAATTAGCGTTGTATCGCCGATACTTTCCTTCTGGACCCGTTTACCGGATGAATAAGACCTTTTTTCTATATCGTTCCGGACCCGGCTACCTGATAAATAATACCGGCATTAATATGTACATTATATATATATATATATATATATATATATATATAGAGAGAGAGAGAGAGAGAGAGAGAGTGGCGATATTCAAGTTTGCCGTTCTCGGATTAGGGAGCGTTATAATCTGCCGTGATCCATTAAATAAGAAATATCTTGCATAGAAAACAAAACTTGACCTGCGCCATCGCTACTCCGTAGATCTGATATCCAGATAGAATTTGGTGGAAGAATCTCTGCACTACCGCCACGTACTACGTCACAACCACTCGTATCCTGAAACAGTATTCATTTTAAAGTACACCGCACACCAGTATCGGCTATAGCCTTGTACTTCTTATCCAGTGTAGTATTATAGTTCTGACAGCACTGATTACAACAATCTGTACGTGGTTAGATCACGAAAGGCTTTTCCGGTATAAAAATAGCAACCAATCAGATGTTAGAAGCCGGGAATTCTGACTTGCGCGTAGAAGATAAACAAATAACGAAAGAGAATGGCAGCCATAGGTGAGGTGTGCTAGTATTGCCATCCTTCCTCAGCACCCGTTTAACAGAATAGTCGCCAAATATCATAATGTACCCGTATTATAGGAACTTATTTCTATATCATAACGAACGCGTACATTTTCACTAACAATGCACGATTTAGAGTATTAAGGCGTCTGTAGACCTCAGAATAAGTATCCTGAAACAGTACTCATTTTAAAGTACACCGCACACCAGTATCGGCTATAGCCTTGTACTTCTTATCCAGTGTAGTATTATAGTTCTGACAGCACTGATTACAACAATCTGTACGTGGTTAGATCACGAAAGGTTTTTCCGGTATAAAAAATAGCAACCAATTAGATGTTAGAAGCCGGGAATTCTGACTTGCGCGTAGAAGATAAAGAAATAACGAAAGAGGTGAAGAATTAGCTCTTTTTAGAAAGATTTGCTGATAAAAGATTATTGTAACAGAAAATAGGAAACTAAAACACAGGAACCTTCAAACAGTAACCTTCAAACATTTTACTGCAAGTTTTTCATTCTACCCTCAACCCGCCACATGCAACACACACGCGCGCGCGCACACACAAGTAAACGGACAAATAACGCATAACTATATGTAAAACAGTTTTATTGTTGCTGAGGCAGCGCAAAATTTGAAACATTTCGTAGAGCATCTCAAAAAAAAAAACTGTTCCTATTCATAGAATGATGACCGCATTAGTAATGATGTTAAAATGATGATCCTACACGCTACAACATAGAATCTGTACAGAATTCCTTGGGAATAAAAACGCACATTCACCCACAGAATAAACCGCTGTATGGGTAGAATTGTATAGCTTCTGGTATACAGCGCCCGAATATGAAGATCGTCTCTTTAAAAGTATTCATCGACTTGACCCTGAAATCGAGCAGTTCCCGATCGTGGCATAATGACGAGCTGCTGGAGGTAGATTTAGCGCACGAAAAGCGCACCAACACACGGAGACATATATAAAACATACACTAGTACCACCTGAATAACGTGAATTATAAACCCTGAGTTTCGAGCATTTCTGGTATACCACATATTATCATGAGTGCTTCTAATTATATATATATATATATATATATATATATATATATATATATATATATAGACAACCTGATCCGATGACACCCTGAGATCACAAATAACATCCAGATACAACAAATAGTACATGTAAAAATACTTTTAAAAAGTCTTCTTATGTAGAGTTAGACATATAAAGGAAAATGGATAAAAAGGTACAGCATCCACAGCAGAGCGTGTCTGTTTTTGGGGGGATTCTCCCAGTTTCTACTAAACAATTATGTTTCTTATTTCATTCATTGGGCGACAATAACCAAGAATATTGAATTTGAGGTGGCCATTTAACAATATTTTTAGCTCAATATTTTTAGCACACATACGCACGTTTATACATAAACATAGTCCACATCGTTATAATTATATGACATATGACTAATACTGACTTATTCAATAAATATCTACTTCGTTTTTAAGCTAATTAATCTGATTGGTTCAATAGATATAATAGCAATTGGCATCTTCAGTGTTAGACTGACAATAGACAAACACCGTAAGTATCATACACCCCCCCATATATATATATATATATATATATATATATATATATATATATATATATATATCAAACACAACTATTCATATACACCATGAATACTGCACACACAAATGAAATACAGCATATACATCATTCATACAAACCCAAACTATGGCTGTGTGTCACACACACAAACCCGGACCATACAAATCCATACATATTTTGACCATCACAGGAACAAACCCATAACAAACGCCTGGGGCATAACATGTGTGAAGCCAAACACGCCAGAACGTGCGAAATACAAATGCACATACACCGTCAGCACCACACACACACACACACACACACACACTAATCGAACATGATGAAATGAATGGTCGTGATCACATCTCCACTGGGTGACAGGTAATATCAGGTGACACAACATACAAGCTGCCACTCATAACACACATACCAATAATAATGAGGACACTACGACCTACGAATACATTATAACAAAATAGCACTGGATTTGTTACTAACAACACAAGACGATGATAAACACTGGTGAGCTGATTACGACATTGAAGTCGCCCACACAGAAGTGCTTTCGGTTTTGGAGAGGTGCGACGGTTTTGCAGAAGTTCCAGTGACGACCGCGGATGTCTGATCCGGAAATGGTACTTGTCGTTGAATAGCAGCAGAACCTCAACAACAACAAAATCACTGGAGGAATCAGCGAGGCACTAACGTACTTTATACAACAGAACGAAATCAGACAAACGGACCCTGTTCTCCTGATACATAAACAAAAAACCACATTCATACATCTACTACAGGTGCCAGAAAAACAGTGATGGTAACACGACAGTTTGGTTCTGATGACAGCCAATTGACACCGATCGCTTCATCAACATTTTCAGTGCATCATATATCAAATGCTTTCTTTTACAAAGAAGCATCTACACACAAAATTCTACTAAAATCACGTCGTAGGGGCATGTATACACTAATTCATGTTAAACACGCTAAGAAATCATTTCAAGTCTGTGTCACTGCCATATTATTATTACTAGCTTATATATATATATATATATATATATATATCGCATATATCTGGTGGCGCACATAAATACACAGCGCTGTATTGTAGTACGACATCAGCATCAACAATATCCTTCAATCAGAAATTGGTGGCCCAGTCAACAAAATGTAAACACAAAGAAATACACTAACTGTGACTGTACCCTGAACACTCTGCCAGCGTCTGACACGAATATTGCACGCAATACTGCTGAAAAAATGTGTGCATGCTGGTCATATTCATTATCTCATCTTTACAACATTGTAAGCATCTTCTCCTCAAAAGTCACAGAGCTTCGGATCAACATCAACAGCCAATAACCCTAATTTCTCAGCACTAATTTCTCCAAAATTTCATGCGGGTGACTTCACCGCCAAACTTCATCAAGTTAGGAAAATTACAAAAACATTTCTGAAAACTAAACAAACCCGGCTGTGGCATAGCAGAAGCAATAATGGACAGAAACATCAATTTCCATCTTAGAACATCCCAGAAAAAAACATCCTATTTAAACAATGGATTTAAACACGGATGTTTATCAAATTTTTGCAGGCTCTCCAAAATCCTGAGTTCCACGCTGAAATAGCATCTCAGCATAACACCGACGGAGGCAGGAACAAAATACCCGCCAAGGAAAGCTCATTCGAAGACAAACTTCACAACAGCGACGGCTCAACCAATGAATGACTAACAATAACAATAACCGTTGCAATATTCAGAAAACAATTCTTCTCTTTCTACCCGTCAATCTGCCAACATCCAGTCAGCGGACATTTAGATAGGTCGTGAACTTTTTCAAGAGGCGCGGCCGTCCAAAAGATCGCTTTACCCAAGAATAGACCGAATTGGTGATTAGGCTTTACAAAGAAGCATACATAAAGATAGCGCCAAGCGTCGGATGCTCCTGACTTAGAACTAAACCCGTAACGCAAGGATGATGCGAGAATGTGATCCGGAGTGAGCCCTTTCCTGATGAAGACCGTTGCAAAATTTTGCCGAATTGTTTGCGTATCGAATGAATCGACTACTTATCAGGTGGAATTGGTTGCGGCAGGTTGATAGAAGAAGCTGTCGCAGAGAGTTAGGGAGCTGGATCCATCGAAATATGAGAAGGATCCCTTTCGAAATGCCATTCTACAAATGGCATAAAAATGGCAGATTAAAAGTGAACATCCCAAGGCAGATATGTAGACTAAAACGTGCTTGATGTGCATTTACATCTAAATCCTCAACAAACAAGGGCATACATTTGTTATATAGATAAACATACAATCATAATAAAATGAACAGTAAAACATCTGACTAGTTACCCGTACAGAAATATATATATATATATATATATATATATATATATATCATATAGACCCTGAGGCAACAGAATATAACGTACCCGCTTTATTCCACTTTGGAATTATATAATTAACATTGTTGTGGCTATGATTCAATGAACGAGTGCTGCAATGTTAACAACATCTGTACAAAAACTGTAACAGGCCTGAGGGATAGTTCATTCATAAACGTATACCTGAGACCAAATGAGCGGACGATAAAGCTTTAATTCCCGTCAACGACGTCGGCATTTGTCGGCGTAACCAAGTGAAATGCTTCCCTGGGAGAAGGTTGACCGCCGCCACCACCGAAATTCAATGCTTTCCGGTGCTGCCGCTTAGTGAACAGAATCCGAACCGGGCAGATCAACTGGGAAGTGGCGCCCTCTAGCGGCAGGTAGTGTTGACACTCACGGTAGTGAACCTGAGTGGGGGTTTGGTTGGTCGGTTGAGTGAGTGAGTGAGTGAAGAATGCTTTTCTGATCAAATACTCTTAGGTCAGCTCGAGTTCAAGTAGGACTGATTACAATGTCGTTTTAAGTCTGTTGATTGTATGTACACAGAGAGTGACAGAGACAGAGATGTCCGCTGCCTCGCTAAGGCTGGGAACGTTTCTGTAGCAGGAGCTGCCGCAACGAGTTCGCCTCCTCCCTCAGCGTCGCCACCTGGGCCCGTAGGATGGCGTTCTCCTTCTCGAGGAAGCTGGCGCGGATCGCGATTTCGTCCTCGCGCGACTTACGCGCGTCACGTGACTTCTTCGCCGCCATGTTGTTCCGTTTTCGCCGCTCGAAGTACTTGTTGTCTTTCATGTCGTCAGGAATCGGCTTCTTCTCGCTGCGCGGCCGGCGCGGCGTCGATGTAATTGACAGCGCCCTGGCGATGGCTGAAGGCGTTCCTGAAAAAGGACAACAAAAGGAGCATTTAGTCGGGCGTAATTACCACCAAGTTACGGCCGTACATCGTACAGAACACTACCCTACAAAACCCTCGACGACGACCCCCTCCCTCCCCCCCCCCACCTACAAGGCCCAAACTGCAATCGAATAACGCATCACAGTAACCAGCAATCGTCGTCCATAGCGCTCACCAACATACCATAATATCAGGATTGTATCTATAGTAACGGCTGATAGTGGCGTATGGTAGAAGCGGGCGGAAAAAAGCAGCGCCCTGATCGGACATGACCCCCGACAGTAGGAGAGAGTAGCCGCGTTATCGCGGACACCCGACCTGGCCTCTGCTGTAAGATCATTAGCAATGATTCATTGGGTAAACATAAGCCTCCAAGCAGCACCGAACACACAACGATGGTACACGTCGTTTGTTCCAAGTAAATAACTTCCCAACATTGTGTACACACAAACACACACACACGAACAAGTTTCAAATTCGATTTGAACGCCGTATCATCAACATGTTACCTGTACCCTGATGCTAGATTACAAGCCCCCCCCCCTCCCTAATACTACGCATTCAGTTTTGAACCACAACAGCATGTTGTTCGGAATGATCCAGAACCAGATCATCCAGAACCGAATACTGCATATGACCGGCCACTTTAACAGATACAGACAAATCTCGGCTTCTTTAAGACAACCAAATTAAGGTAAACCAGGGACACTTTCAGATAGTTAATTAAGACAGCTACACAATATGTATTGTGTGGCACAATTAAAGTACAGACGCACACGCACACACACACACACACACCACAGGCAAAGATTTAAATTGCATTCACTACAGATATCTCTGAAACTACAAAATGCTGTTTTTGGTGAAACACCGCTCCCATGGTTCTGTTCATGAAGTTGTCGTCGTTCTTGAATCCTCCTTATGGAAGCATCTCAGAAACACAGAGATATGGCATATAATAATGCATATTCATATAGCGCCAGAACCAGGTAACCCTAATAAATTTTTTATCTGTGAAAGCGACCTTAAATAGGTGTGTTTTTAGAAGAGATTTAAAATTTTCAAGAGACGACGCATTTCTAATGTTCCACAAAGTGGGGGCTGCAACACTAAACGCACGATTACCATTGAGCCGAGACACTGACATCTGCAATAGTATCTGACTGGATGATCTGAATTTTGGGATGACTTTCTAATGAAAACCATGCAGTTCACATATTTTCTAGTATTTGTTACAATGCGAGCTGACTATTCTGAATTCGCTGAAGGCGATTAATGTTATAATCAGATATGCCATATAACAGGGAGTTACAATAGTCTATACGAGATGTAACAAAGACATGGACTACAGTTACAAGTGCTTCTTGTATTAAGAATGCTTTTAAACAGTGGATGTTCTTAAGATGGTAGTAGGCAGCTCAGCATACTGATGTAACATGTTCATGCATGTTAATACATTGATCAAAAATAACCCCTAGATTTTGTACTGACGCATTTGGGGTAATCGAAGATGCACCCATTTGTAATGCTGGTGTCTTTAGGGATTTAACAGAATGTGGTGATGCCAAATATATAATATTTCTTTTATTATCATTTACTTTTAGAAGATATTGAGTTATCCATAGCCAAATATCAGCAATACAATAGTTCTAAATACTTCAAGGAAGAGGAGAAATTTAACTCATTGTCAGGATCCAGTGATATATAAGCTGTGTGTTATCAGCATACAAGTGATATTTAACCCCATATCGCTGGCAATGATCCCAAGAGGACGGGTATACATTGTGAAAACAAGAGGACCAAGGACTGAACCTTGTGGTACACCAGATAACAAAAACTGAATGTCAGATAAAAAAGACACGTTCCGTTTTAGAGGTAGTGAGTGAGGCAGTGAGTGAGGTACCAGAGTTAGCTGCCACCACATACTTTAATCCGATGTAGGGTCTCTATATTTAATATCATAGCCATAATTTAACTTCACCCATCAGGGAGGTGAGGGGTAGGTAGATGATACTAGCACTGAGAGATAATCGATAAACATTAAATCAATATCATCAATCTGTCTGGATACAATATATAATATAATATATTAGTTGGCCACTCACTCACTCACTCACTCACTCACTCACTCACTCACTCACTCACTCACTCACTCACTCACTCACTCACTCACTCACTCACTCACTCACTCACTCACTCACCACCACCACCCACCACCACCACCACCACCACCACCACTCACCACCACCACCACCACCACTCACCACCACCACCACTCACCACCACACTCACTCACTCACTCACTCACTCACTCACTCTGGCGCCAATGTGGCCTAGCGGTAGCGTGTTGGACCACAGATCACTACCACCCGTGTTCGAATCTCCGCGTGGGCATATCTGAAGGTTGTTTCATCTTTGACTTCGCTTCATTACTTATGGAGGTCGCTCGGCCCATTTAGCCTACCATATGCACAAAAGTGGTCGTAAACGACCAATGATCATCACTCACTCACGCACTCACTCACGCACTCACATAATCAATCGATTAATAAATAAATCAATCAATCAAATGAAACAATGACCCCGCTACTCACACAAAATCAGATTAAGACCATAACAGTGTAATAGTAATAGTCTTAACGGTAATTAACGGGAACATATTTCTATCTAGAGAGTTTCACTGTGTGTACATACTGAGAAATGTCCAAACAAACATGCTCATGTAGACAGGCCGATAGATATAACAATACAGACAAACACATACCAGAACAAAGAACACTTGTACCTACTTCTAGGAAAGTTCTTAACATTTTTATGATACCAACGACTCAGGGTCAAAGGTTATCTATCTCCAGCCTGGCAACTACTTAGCCATACACGCAATATACATAACATAGTACTAACTAAAAACAAGTTAACACCAAAATACTTATATTAACCAATACACACACGCGCGCACACACACGCGCACATACACACAGAGAGAGAGAGAGAGACACGCACACACAGATAGAGAGAGAGACACACACACACACACAGAGAGACACTAGGGTTGGAGGTCATGTATCAGTCGTTTATAATGGCATGGCGATGGTGGTTATGTGTGTGTGTGTGTGTGTGTGTGTGTGTGAAAAAGCACTGGCACAGAATAACGAATACAACATCTGGAGGATTAATCATAATGCTCATTCTATGGAATGATTTTTCATGCTGAGACGTGTAATCGTTCATTAGTCTGACAAATGAAAGGTGTGTGTGTGTGTGGGGGGGGGGTCTCTGTATACTACACACAGGCTATAAACCACCACATTCAAGATCCTGGACAGGTTATGTGAACAGACCACTCCAGTACTTGATCCATACAATAGAAGCAGGGTTTATCAGGATCAGTGTGTCGAATGCTTCATCTAGGAGATATATAGAGATAACGGTGAGTGAGTGAGTGACCACTGGTCAAGGTGACAGTGTGACTAACAGATCAAAGTGTCCCGGATTTGATGGCTGACAGTCACTGGATCATATCCAGACATCGGTTCTGTCAGGATTCTAGATTGGTGATGTTGGGGAGGGGGTGTCGGTGGTAGGTGGCTAACAATATGGAGGTGTATTAGTAAACAATATTGTTTGACGCTGGATCTACATTTAAAACACACACACACACACACACACATACACACGTATCAGAGAGAGAGAGAGAGAGAGAGAGAGAGTTTGTCCACCAGATATAAATACAATAATCAGAATATTCTTCAATACTGGAGCACTTGTAGCCTTCAATAGACTTTAGGACGAAAAGAGACGCCCACAACAAACAGTTTGTATTGTTTACATTCTGAAAATGGTTACCTTACTAAGTAAAGGCATCAGATAAATTCTGGAAATGTTTACTTCATAATAATAATAATAATAATGGTCGAAATGGCACTTATTATACGTGACTGTCTATAACTCAAATGAGGTCTATATGGTCTGCAATTTACAGCTTCACCACGAGGGCTTAATTCTATAAAAAAAAATCAATTTACAATAGATGACATATTCGGCGGAGAAAACCTAGCCAGTTGCCTGGTTGGATGAAAAACTCATCCTACTATATAGTGCCACGACCGGGATTCGAAACTCCGACCTCCCACACGGCAGTACCATGACCATCAGTAAATAGTCCCACGCTCTAAACTATGAGGGCTTAGAGGAGCTTCGTAAAAATGGTTCTAACTTAAACCAAATGTGCTTTTATCTTGATTATTAGCTTTAAATCTCCTCAGAGGCAAGATATTTGACATCAAATTTTTGTGGGATTAGTTAATAATAATAATAATATTAATGATTATTATTATAATTATTATTATTATTATTACCGGATGGTGATTGATGGTTATTGTTGTAATGTCTTAATAGATTTACAGCTAATAATATTATAATAGTACATTTATAAAGAACAGTATCTTCATCATAATTACAAAGGTCTGATTTCAAATAAATTTCACCAGAATCATGACACACTAACAAAGGATAATGTCTAATGACTAGTACCCGGTTAGCAATTAAAACACTAATGGCACATCATCAGATCCTTATATCAGATGGATAAACATGATGAACCCTTTGAACTAAATAATACAAACACAACACCCAGCCTCCGTTTGTGTGTGTGTGTGTTAACCGCCAACGGAGGTTAATGTCTTTGCTGTTATCTAACGCGATCTAAAATAGGTGAGAGGGCATTTCGTGGCAAATTTGATATAGAGCACCGCATGCACATCTTCTGGTATAGTGAGATGATGAAGCCCAGTGTTTGCGAGTGTTTCGTCTATCGACGTAAGAGGCCGAGGCATGATAATCCAACTCCTTTGATGAGGACACCCGCCATAGTGTGCCTTATGGGAAGATGGAAAGGATTGATGCAAAAGCGTAAAAAAACAATCACTCATAAATTGCACAATAATATTTATGACGACACGTTTATGAAACATCGTCATTGTTTAATTCCACGATAATTACTACACAAAAATAGATCCAAGACTAAACGGCGACCATAAATGTTTAGCATAAAACCGAAAATTCAAATATTAGACTCTACTTCGGAAAGTTAAAAAGGGCACAATGAAAACCGGGTTTGGACTGGATTGCAATACCGACCACAGGGTATGGTTTCGGGCCGATATAGATCGGTAAATGAAAGTCAACAAACGTTATCCGTGAATTCGGCTGCCATACTTGTACTCCAGTATGAGGGTGATTAATACGCCTTGATTTACATGTTCTAAGCTTGTCGCACTAACAATGAGTGCGCCCAAAATGACCACTCGCAGCTTCTACTAACAATGGAACAGAGCACTAGCTTAGAAACCCGAACGCCGAACGAATAAAGCGGCACTTAGGGGGAACATCCCACCACTAACAGGGCCAGGCCTTTGTTCCAGCCTGTATCCGAGCCTGCATTAACATGTATTTAAAGTCTAAAATTTGAATGGCACATCCCGCGAAACACGAGCCAATCAGCGGGCCGCTGTCGACGGCATGTGAAAACGCGGAACCACAATAATGAATATTGAGTTCGCCGCTAATCAAAGACAATCCCGTATAAAGACACATCGCACAAAAGGCCCCCAACAAGCTTCTATTAAGCTGGCCCGTGGGTCCTAGAACGCAAGTGGCCCGGCATTACTTCATTCATTACAATGTAGCGAGCACAATTCATCCATTCTGTCCCGTAATGAAATAATGCAGGATTACTGCCCGGAGTTAGCCAACATCAAGGATATTAGTTCTAGATAGGAACGAAAAAGGCTTTATCTAACTAGCCCCCGAGGCTAAGGTAGCCGCTGTTTGTCAAAACATCCGCTCTGACTAAACACATTGGTGAAACAAGCACGTTTGTGGTCAGCATAGAGCAGTCATCATGTATTGTGTGTGTGTGTATATATATATATATATATATATATATATATATATATATATATATATATGGCTTAGTGGTTGACATTTGGTAAAAGCTTATCATGGCAAATCGCACGGGACGTCACTCACTCACCCCTCACTCACTCACTCACTCACTCACTCACTCACTCACTCACTCACTCACTCACTCACTCACTCACTCACTCACTCACTCACTCACACTCACTCACTCACTCACTCACTCACTCACTCACTCCGGTCACAGAAAGAGAGAGAGAGAGAGAGCTCAAATTAAAATAACACATTCCTAATCAGTAACACTGACTATCCGCCCACGGCCATGTCCCACCATATTTCACAACGCCTACTCTCAAACCCAGCCACCAAACGCCGACAATTCTCAGCGCGCGGCCATTAACCCAGAGAAGCGCCATAAAAAAACTATTATCATTTTAAATAATGTACAAAACAGTTAACTAGCGATCACTGTACAAACACGGTACAAGCAGTCACCAGATCATGATCGGGTGGTGATACTCTCGCACCCATATGCTATACAAGTGTCCTTGACCCCAATCGAAGGCGTTTTAGGGCCTGAAGGTATGGTGTAAAGCGTAGGAGGGGGGCGGAGATCTAGAGAGGTATGCGAGTTACAGGGGTTATCGTGTCAGAGGTCAGACCGATAAAGGTGACCCATTATGGAAATGATGATCGCCATGATGGCCTTTATGGGCGAGCATTATCAGCTGGTTAGCGGGCCTATGTGTACTCGGTGACTAGACTAAATCGGTTCCGCTGATGGCCTGGGAAAAGGCCCCGATGCAACAAACAGCACACATAGCACGATTGACGGTGTAATGGCTTCGGTGCTCGTGTCGTAATACACACATTGTGATCGAGGGTGTATGGCGAGGCCCTAAACCTGTGGACGACAAATACGAACGTATGGCGACAATGGCAGCATACTTAAACCTGTTTAGATGACGATCAGAATACAATGAATGGTACAAAGAGCTGCTACGGGCAACACACATGCATCTCTCTCTCTCTTCTCCGTGTGTGTGTGTGTGTGTGTGTGTGTGTGTGTGTGTGTGTGTGTGTGTGTGTGTGTGTGTGTGTGTGTGAGAGAGAGAGAGAGAAAGGGCATTGGTGTAGAGAATACAACCTCTAAGTGAATACAACCTCTGGTCGATTCATCAGGGTCATCAGTGGCGACTGCAACGTCAAGTGTAATGAAAACTATTACACACGCGCGCGCGCGAACTGAAAGATACACGCCCATATATACGCCCTACGATCTCAATCACCCAGTAATGCCGATTATGACAACTAAGTCAGACACCGCCATTCATAATGCAACAGGCTATCGAAAGCTTACTGCGTGTCATCTGGTCAGTGGAAACGACTATTATATCTCTGACTGACAGGTGTATGGAAGAAATAAGGTCAAATGCCAGGTGTACGCAATATTAACCATAATGTTATTACGCACAGGTCGACTCGAAGGCTCCCATCAAATAGGTCCGCTGGCGGTTAACCACCACAACACGACCTCTGACCTCTTCACTCACCCTCTGACTTCACTAACTGTAACAGATGCCGACCCAGTCAGGCCGACGAGCTGTCTTCCCAACAGATGGCGCCATGCCATGTCTATCTATAATTCACATGTAAGCAACGGCAAAGGGATATATGTGCTCTGTGTGGGAGAGTTTTGCTCGCTTTCCCATGATGCCATCGCGTACGGCTAAACGGAAATCGCCAGAAAGCGATATCGCAGTGACGCTGTTGGCCTGTTGGGAAGTGCGTGCATGTGTGCATGCGTGCGTGTGCGTGCGTGTCTGTGTTTGTGTACCCTGTCAACATAAACGACTACCTTCTAGACAGAGCGGAACACTGAGACCTACACAAAGCATTTGACTTGCTATTTGTCTGGCTCTTAGAGAAAAACACATCATTCCTTTAAAAAGTGTATTTACCGAAATAAAAAGGAACAATGAGGCAGAAACACGATTAGTTAGTTCTCCGGTAAAAGTTTCAAATGGCGGCTTTGTCGGAAGCGTTCATCCGGGAATTTAGAAAGATGATTTGTATTATTATATTTAATTTATTCAAGGGTTCGCATTTCTCAATTTAGTACATTATGTACGAAAGTTGCAGACAACTGAGCTATTATATTTTCCCCAACAAAAGATAAATACATTACTGTATTTAATACTGAACAGAAACAGGCACTTAAAATTGCCCAGAAACACAATTTGTATCACAGATTGGGATCTGTTTGTATAAAATAATCACAAAATGGTAACGTTTCGACCAGAACGGAAGCTAATTCCAGAAACAACGCTACTGTTTATGGGATTATCACCGATTTGTTGCGTAACACGGTCAAGTTAACCTGATCAGGTCTTGCTTAACACCACAATCAATAGGCACCGATAAAGACTGGCCAATCCACCTAACATTGGACATAAGTCGACAATAATGACGTAACACAAACGAGGCCACCACTTCCATAACACACACGTGACGTAACACAAACGAGGCCACCGCTTCCACGTAACACACACACACACACAGCAGACGAGACCCAACTTCGGCTGTGTCTCGGCGGCAAGTGGGCGGCTCCCCCATCAAACTGTTATAACACATTACACACCTCTTCGATACCCATTACATCAAGGACACATAACAGTTATACTGATCCATTACCAGCAGGCAAGCATAGAGACGAGACGCGCTATTGGCTGAGAGCAAAACGAGGCCATTGACGGCCTAACCAATCAGAAACGGCGTAAATTAACACAGATTACAGTGCCACTAACAGAATACTGTAAAACCAGCAATATGGGCTTAGGATATCCTTAAGATCCAATTATGACGATATCACTTGAAAAAAGCATAAATCTGTATACCTTTACTGGGACGAATAATTAGTGTACATATATATATATATAATATATATATTTTTTAGAGAGAAAGAAAAATACATATCATATATAATGGGGGGGGGTATTGTCAAGACAAGTACCGGTTTACAGTAACTATAACGTAATGTTATTTCAGCAGCGATAACAGTTCATTTACCGTGTAAAGTTTGGCTAATTGGTATGTGTTTTATGGCCAAATCTCCGTACAACGTGTAAATACTGTTACTACTATACGATGTAAAAAGGTGATAGTAAGGTGATATAGTTACGGGGAATAACACACACACAGACAGAGAGAGAGAGAGAGAGAGAGAGAACAAACATTAGCAGTAATTGGCATACAACATACACAAATTGAGATAAACAACAGGACACAAGAAGATTATTATTCACATCAACTAAAGCACCCGTAATAGTTAGTTAAAATGTCGACGGCAAAATTACATTACAGTGGAGCTATATGAACAGCACGATATATTGTTTTGACGCGTTCTGGATTATGTACCGTATTAAAATATCCTGAAAATATTTATAATCGTACAAGAATGGACGATTTATTGAACGAAGTTAGCATATAACTGATTGAGAGTGGGCTAAAGATCTGAGATAACAAAATGTTTGCTTATCAAGTGTAAACAAAGTTTAACACAGTGGTGACCCAAGATGACACCGTATTGTCTAAACACGTAGATAACTCCACCTGCTATAATCTGTATAACCCAGTGTTTGTGTGTTTTGGGGGAGGGTCCACATATTTGCGCGCCGTACTATATTTATACGGTGAGGGGAGTCTTGTCGGTGAACATTCTAAAGTCAAACAGTAATTATAATACACGAACAACTCAATATTATAAGGATAATCTAATTCGGCGATTCTCTAACACAATGATTCCAATCTAAATATTTACTATTATTCTGACCGAACACATCCGCCAGATGGCGCTGTTCAAGGTTTATAACGTTAACGTTACCGATCAGGTATGTTATGTTGTCTAATCTGCTTGAACTCTGGGTGGCCTCACACGTGCACAGATTAGAGCTAGTGTACACAAGGCAGTACAGCGCAAACATATAACATACTAAGCCATACGGATCGGAGCTACCAGCGGCGAACTTAGCCAAGGTTACCAGAGATCATTTAATGTTACGCCGCGGCCGGAGTGGTCCGGATCAACAGCTCGCAAAACGGTAGTAGATACATAACGGGAGAAAGCATCCGTATCGGACTTCCGCGTGTACACAGCTGATACGGGAAGAAATTTCAATAAAACAGTCCTTCCATACCATAAATAAACAGAGTCCCCTATGAGTTGGGGGCGGTGTTTTGAATACCGACTGTACAAACTTACTAACAATTATTGGACCCTAAAATCCAATTTACCTAATTGCAACAAAATAACTGCAATAAACTTGCCACGCCAATTACTTAGCCAACTAATATAATACGGCCATTTCAAAGAGCCACAACCAGACATCTCTCATCCCCACAACCAAATGCCCTCCTTCCTTGAGCTTCAGTTATCTACATCTTCAGTTACCTGAATGGCCACAAGTTTACTTACTTTGATAGCGCCATCCTTGATCTCATTTCCCAACATCTACTAATCAGCATTTATTCCATCACAGGTAATTGTTTTCCAATTTAAACTCCCCCCCCCGCCTGCTCTAAAATTAAGAGGTTCGAACAATGCCGCCCGAACCTTCTATCCTCTAATTATGAGGTTTAGCATAATTCGAGCCTCTACTGAGATATCAAAGCTTTGACGTTACTGAGTCTATAAGAAAAGAAACAGTTTATTTACAACTAGTGCTCAGATCGAGACTGTCTGTTATGACACCAGACACAATGGTCAATAGATGAACATTCTTAGGAACAATACCGTGATTGTATTGACGCTAACAGTAGCTAATACGTGTTATATAACATAATTCATAACACACACACATACACACACATATGTGTGCGTGTGTGTGTGTCCATCTATCTATCTATCTATATATTTTGCCATCAATCAATCTATATATCTCTATGCTTATCGATCAATCTATTTATCTACTTATTTATCTGCTATTTATACACGCATACATAAAGTCAACAGAAAGGTAGACAAATATCTACGAACATTATTAATCTTATTTAATCAAAATAAATGTGTGTGTGTGTGTGTGTGTGTTTATGTTTATGTGATCATCCGTCCGTCCGTCCGTCCGTCCGTCCGTCCGTCCGTCCGTCCATCCATCATCCGATCCGTCCGTTCGATCCATCCATCCATCTACCTGTCTATTCAATTCATCATCAAGGAAAAAGGACGTGAACATTTAAATTTTTCAAGGCGCCAACCTGCCACACAAGGAACCCAACTGCCAACGCCATCTAACATCAGAGTAACTGTTGTTATCCGGGAATTTAATCGTCAGTTTAATCAGGTTTTCATCAATCGAAGAATGCCGAGGTTAGAATTAAGGGGAGCTGTATACATCGAGCCGACCGGGGTAACAATGACGCTCTGGGGTTCTCAGTGAACCTTACCGTCAGCTGTCAGTTAGGTCATTATACAGCCGAATACTTTCATATCCCTATAGATCACAGAGGTTACATCACGTGCCCCACTCTCCCTCCGCGTCATTAACGACCGGTCAGTAATTAGTCGAACCCAGGAATCCTCCCCCCCTCCCCCCGTTCCGCTCCGCAGAGGGCGTCCCGAATTCCGGCTGAAACTTCTCACCGAACCACTCAAGAGAATGGTTTTAGGGTCGAGCGCTAACGCCGAGATAATTATTCTCCCATTGTCTGTCGATGCAAATTGGTTTCTAATTGAGCAGTAACTGTGTCTAATGCTCGGACCGAGATCCATCAAGTTCGATGGTGAAAAATGGTCGGCTTAAGCTGGCAGCCAGTTTACAGTACACTGGACACCGGAGATGTCAGTTTTATCATGGATGCACCCAGTATGACATCAACCGGCGGTCTGATCTTAACAATGGATATTGTACATACGATCTGCCGGGCCGCGGCTGCGCCGAGAGTCGCGCATAATAATTCTCTACGCGACACCCCGTCGAATGATGCTTATCTGGACCGGATATATTTGAAACGAACAAGGAAAAGGAGGCAGCAACCGGCGAGGAACTGAATATCACTCAACATACCATAAGTCCCACAAGTAGCAAGTTCGAGATACTTGCATCTGGTTAGAAAGAACACGGAAAAAATGGCGTGTATTCATTCACCAGGCACCGTAGCCTGAATTAGCCACGTGCCTTTGTTTCAGTGCGTACCGCTTGAATACGACCACGATGAAAAGGGATTCGGCAATTCAAAAACCTATCTGTCTCGCATTTCCACCGTTTCCCTTTTCGTCGAGTGCGGGGAGAGAGAGAGGAAAAACCCACCGAGAAAAAACAAAACAACTGAGACATCGTGCAGACCCCACACGGCTGCCATCGGTCACCTCTGACCCCTGGAGTAACACTACCCCGACCGTCCCACCCCACGATCACGCCCCATTCAATAGAAACCACTTAAAAACTACCTAGACGAGCGGTAGATTCCAAATAAAACCATTGTAGTGCGAAATTATCATTTCGCTATTTTTGTGTGTGGCCCAGTGTCTTGTTTCAAAATGGCGGCACAAAGAGACAATATTTCAGATATCATCAGTTGTCACCTTGTGTCATGTCGTTACAACATTTCAACGACACTCTCAGCCGACTTCAGCTGTATATTCCGTGTGCTATAATTAGTTAATAGAAATTAATGCACGGACCCCGAAAGGCACCAGGAGACAGACGTACGGACGGACGGATACTGTGACAGATAAACAAACTGTCACCATGACAACTGGACATTCGACTATGATTACATTAGACCCGGTAATTCAAATCGGAAACTGTCAACCGGGACATGCGATGTCCAGCTGGACGGTTTATACAGCTGCAACCCGGCCGCGTCCACGTCTAGACGCCTCAATCGCCAGTGTGGCATCCACTCAATGGAAGAGTTTCTGCGTGGCATCTCCAGTAAAATCACAAATTTGTCGCCATCACCGCAAGCACTTGCGTGGGGGCCGGCCGCCTTTAATTAACATTGTGGTCGGATCCGACTGTTGCTTGACGGAGAACACAATTACACAACAGAACAATACCCTTCACTCAAACCATCAAACCAATAGTGCACAAACTCGGAGATGTATCATTACCGCGAGGAAGGGGCAAAGGGTTATTTACGTTCTATTCTTCATCGAGAAGAATGCTCAACATTTCGCTTCAGACAACATTATCATTTCCCTTTTAGGGTTGGACACCGCGGGGGGGGGGGGAGAAATGAAGAGGGGGTGGGTTCGATAGGCTTCAGGGATCCTGTATTATCAGACAAATGTGGCCGGTTTGTAGACGACCTGGCCTGGTCTGACTATATACCATACTGCGGTGTTACTATACAACAACACCGACTGGACAAATGACAGCGATATTAAGTGTGGCTGGACTATCAGAAGGTGAGAGACGGAGAAACTATTTGATGACAATATGCGATTACCAAAAAAAAAGCATTCGCTTCGGATGACACTACTGAGAATAACCCCATTAGAATAGCTCAGTAATCACAGACAGACGGACGGACAGAAGAACGGGCAGATAGACGCGCACACACACGCACGCACACATACATACATACATACACACACACACGCACACAATATATCCTATTAATAACAAGTTCATCAGATAACTTCTCCTAAGTTGCTAACATTCTTCCGAAATCGCAACAGAAGTATCCAAAGCCACCACCAGATGGCACACCACATCTGCCAGGTGGGTGGTGGGGGGCCCTGTGTAAGATACTTTTTTAATATCAAATCCTGCCGTGCGGGTTTAGAACCTTAGACTGGGGTGGTAGGCATTAATTAGCCTAATCCAATTGACAAGTAGGGGGACAGACAATCGTGTACTTTGTACACATATAAACACACACACACACACACACACACCATACTGGTAAACATCAGCTAGAAATAAACATGCTCAGACCACGTGTCTGTCCATCACATCTAGGTGTCAATCAACACCCTGACTATAGCTACTGATATCAGGTTGATATTATCTGATAGCGATGTTGATATCGGATAAACCGACAGGCAGGTACAACATATGGTTTGTTGTTGGTGGTCAAACACCCATTGTGCGTGCGTGTGTGTGTGCGCGCGCACGCTGGCGCGCACACACACACACACGTGCATATGGTCAGTGTGTGTGTGTGTGTGTGTGTGTATGTGTGTATGTCTATCAGAACCGTGAGCTGGCTATTATAAGCTGCCGTGAAGCCATTAGAATCAAGTGATTTATCTCTGTCACTTCTAATGGCCATCTGTATTGTGTCCATTATAAACCATGTCTATATAGGTACACCTTACTGTCACGCTGTACCATATATATATATATATATATATATATATATATATATATATATATATATATATACACACACACACACTGTAAATCTCGGAACATCGTGTCACACAAACATTGTAAACTTCGGAACATTGTGTCATACAAATACTGTAAACCATCCAACATTGTATCGTCCATATATAATATCAAACTTCCAAAACCCAGTATAGTCCATACACTGTAAAAATGCAAAATTGTATAATCCATACACTATAAATCTCCAAATATTGTTTCATTCATATACTAAAAACATGTATTATATCCAAATAATGCAAAATTCTGTAGATGCTCTCATCCAAATACTGTATCCAAATATTGTACATCTCACAGTACTGGATTATCCAAGTATTGTACATCCAAGTATTGTACATCTCACAATACTGAATTATCCCAGTATTGCGTAAACCTCCAAATAGTGCAGCTAGTGTAAAAACATGAAAATCTGCGAACATTGCATCACCCAAATCCCGTGAACATCCAAATAGTCTCAGTAAACGATAATAAATTTCAATAACCTACACCATATTAAACGGCCCTATAATACTGTAAGCTAACACCCTAAATAAACAGTACACAAATACGTAAACGACTACTAGGAGAGACAGTATCTATAATGGGAAATACAGTATCAATCAAGTTGTTTTACTCTCTACACCTTACTCCTAATTATACTTCATCAGCTATGTCCCATTTTAGGTACTCCGTATTCTATAATGGTATAAACCATACTTGGTTTGGGTATCAATTCCTAAACATTGTCATATTCCTGTAAGCTTTGTTTGTGTAACCAGTACACATCCAATACTTGTACAGTCTATGATCCTGGCAGCCGGGATTAGAAAGTGATACATTTTTCAGTGCGTACGTGTAGAGTACTTCTAATGTTATTGTTAGATAGAGGGATATTATAACCCCAAACATTATGTGCATACATCTGATACATTACAGCTTATTACCCTCTATATTATTATTACGTCTTGCAGCTATACCTGTTACATTATTATTATTATTATACGTTTAGCACATATATTACTATATGTGTGTGTGTCAAATATATTTCATATTAATATATATATATATATATATATATATATATATATATATATATATATATATATGGATAGATAAATACCTCTGTCATTCTGTTTGTGTGGATCCCCATACATATCTGAAGCCAGAGAAATAATATTTAGTTTTGACATATAATACATACATACACATATAATTTAAACACCTTAACTGTGTGCCAATCATAAACTATGATATGACTTATGCATGTTATATAGTTAAATTAATGTAAACCAGGTTTAGTCAGAATCATAATTATCATCACCCTATAAAATTATACATAATGCTTATATTCCACTGATAAAAATATGATAAATAAATATAATAATAACACACGGACAGACACAAACACATCTCATTTGTGCAACGGATAATAGATTTCCCAATTCTCCAACGTGTAATTTTTACTAAACAAACAAAATATTAAACACACACGCATGCATAAATACACAACCCCCCCACACACACGCACACACACACACACAGTAGATAGGAGAATGACAACTCTCTGATACTCTGTTTGTATGACTATTTTTTCCGGGTATAACTGTTCTGACCAGGAAGTGAGCCGTCACATTAAATAAACAATGGCGTTTACACACACACCCACATGACGTAACTAATTACCATAATGATATAACTAAACGCTTAACCAATCGCGGCTCTCCAATCATATACACCTCGTCGTGGCGTAATTAATCACAGCCATGATGCAATCCACTTTACAACCCGGCGCGAAATAGACCCCCATGCGAGGCAGCGCGCGCAGACACACTTCTGGTCCAGTTCAGGGACAACGGGTAGGATGAGCTACGTTACAGTGGTCTAAGCACCCGGTGTTACATCACGTTACAGCATTGTTACAACACTGAGTAGGTGAGATACCTAACAAGATAATGCGATTAGTCGATGTTACATAACGCTCGTCCTATATACCGCTATAATAAATTGACCTGACAAGGTCATAAGTCACTGAGTAATAATTTGTCTGAAATGGCCGCAAAAAATAAATCACGACCCGTTATATTTTTAGGAATAGAGAAAGTTTACAACAAAAAACACATTTTGTGTAAACAAGAACTGTACATTGTTTACATATAGCAGATTAAAAATATACGTATGTTTCGTGTGTGTGTGTGTGCGCGCGCGCGTGTGAGTGTGTGTGTGAGTGAGTGTGTGTAAAGGCACTGACTCAGAGGACCAAAACATAACCTTCCATAAAAACCTAGACAATCGATACAGCCATAAAACAATACGTATAGAAACCTATATGGATTCATAAACCAATAGAGACATAAACATACATATTGATAATACATCTGGGCGACTCATCAGTCAGTGGATTTTAGACCAGCCACTTTGACAGATGTGTGTGTATGTGTCTATATATATATATATATATATTGTGTGTGTGTGTGTGTGTGTGTGTGTGTGTGTGTGTGTGTGTGTGTGTGTGTGTGCTGAGTGCGAAGGAGTGCCCTTACCGAGTTACACCATTAACGACATACCATATTCATATAACTATCTAATTGTGCATATGACTTCCACAAATGAACGATACATTCAACACACACACACACACACACACACACACACACACACACACACACACACACGGTATAGAGGCATCATATAGGTAATTTTCTATCCCGCTTACGATCAATAACGTTCAGCTCGAGGAACTCTCTTCACGAAGGCTAGTAAACATTAGTACACTACTGAGTGACCGTCTCCAATAACAGCTTGGCTAATGCCACCTAACAGCAGCCATAAATGGCCTCTCCTAGAACATCCCCCCCCCACATTTCCCTGGGTGTCTATGGGTCAGGAGCGTTGGTCAATTAATGATGACATGGCCAGGCCTCGATGTGGCAAAGGGTCGGCGTCGTTATCAACAAACCGAGATTCGCTAGCGTTGCCGCCCTCGAGCGAATGGCGCAATATTGAGTGAGGATGGTGTAGAAAAGGCCATCTCGTACAGACTGACCACTGAGCTGACCCATAACACACACACACACACACACACACACACACACACACACACACACACAGCGCCCCCCCCCCTCACACACACACAAGTCCAGCGCGAATGATATAGCGTTTTGGTTCAGTATGGTTACGTGGACAACTTATACAGATGAAGAGGGGGGAGGGTTGATGTCTTTCTGGGGTCTAGGATCAGTATGGGAACTGGAGTTATATATTCTCGGCGCGATATGACCTGGGGACGATATAACCTGGGGTGGTTTAACCCGGGAGGGATACATATACGTGTGTGTGTGTGTGTGTGTCTGTTTCTCCATGGATGACGGTGGTCTAGAGGTTACATCGATATAAACAGCCAGGTCAGTTAGAGTGAGCTCAGATCACTGGGTGTATATAGCATGTGGTCAGTATGTACTAAATGTTGGATGGGTGGGGGTCACTCTCTGTGTGTGGGGTGGATTTGTGTGAGGGGGGTGACGTTTTATAGTCCTCGGGGTGTACCGTAGTGACACAACCGTGGTCGATATTTAGTGAGAGAGAGTTAACCAAAATGAAGACATTCTTCACACGACTGAGGCAGCAATGTTTATAACGAGCTATCAACAATGTATATATATGTATATGTATATATATATATAAGATAGTTACAGGCCACGCCAATATGTCATTTCTACCATTGATGTGTGTGTGTGTGTGTGTGTGTGCGTGCAAGCGCGCGCGTTCAGCTGTATGTGACTATATTATTGATACTATATGAATTGTATAACGTGACAGTCACCCATTTGGCGTTATTTGCTATCACATAAATGCCATAATATATGTCATGACATTTGTTAACTGGTAGGAATATAACATATATATATATATATATATATATATATATATATATAACCCTGATAAATAGGAATGACACACACACACTCTCTCTCTCTCACACAGTCTCTCTCTCTCGTCCAGAGTTTGAATTCACGGTTCGATATTCTCTGTGCCTGTGCCTTATTATACACAGCTAAAACACACACACACACACACTAAGTAGTACGGACAGTTGCTCACCAATGTTTACTATTCCACGAAAGGTCTTATTAGTGGCTACTGTCACTGATGGCCTAATTTAACGACACTACTCAGGTTTTGGTTATAATTGTATTTTCTGCTATTTAAATAAAAGGTGCTTATATCAATTATTACAACACATCCCTGAATAGGATCTACAGTCTCGATATATAGGATCTACAGTCTCGATATATAGGATCTACACTCTCGATATATAGGACATAGTCTCGATCTAGACGATGATGCTTAAACTCATCAACATTTTACCTCAATTGTTATAAAAATATCTAATTAAGAAGAATGATGGCTCTTTTCTATACAAATAATATAGATAATATGAACAGATGATTAAAATTGAACAAATCACCTGACTCTCTCATCCTCTAACACCAAATACATAATATATCTACACACACCAATATATATATATATATATATATATATATATATATATATATATATATGATGTCCCATCTTAATATAACCCCCCCCCCCCGAAAAAAATCAATAATTAATCAATAATGACAGATGACAGTTGTAGAGGACATCTATTTAAAAACAACTTGTTTATTTAACAGATTAAAAGACAGAAAACAGGCAACCATACAGCCACTTAATTTCATCATCCTATCAACAATGTTATGACAACAATGGTGATATAAAATCCCCCCCCCTCTCTCTCTATGGCTGTGTGTGCATGTGTGTGTGCGTGTATGTCGTAGGTGACTGTTTATGTGTATGCCGACATCACCTGCTTGTGTCCAATATCAAGCACACCCCAGCTGAAGGACAGAGGTCTGTGGCAATATATATCTGTCAACATTTTTGTCGAAACAAACACCCATCGATGATCTATTGAAATATTATATAAAACGAAAATATCAACTGGTTGACGACTGGACGAGATCCATTACAAATGTGCCGCACATTAGCACAATAAATTATATGAAATGCTCTCACAGTTCAAGGTCAGAGGCTGGAACAGGTGCATTTAATTTTTCCTAACACTTTATTTGTTTGTGTGATGAGATCGATAATAATGAGCGATTGCCAACTGTCATAATCTGATAACCTTTACGGTGACATATCGACCTGTATGCTGTATCTAACAGTAAACGATAGTAGATTAATGGGGTAAGATATACAGGTGTTTGCCGGGGGATTTAAACTCCACAGGTGTTTTCAAGGAACTGTTACCATTCATTGCAATATGTACAATCTACGGATTCCCTGACCACAGATGGACTTCAACACCCAAACAAGCCCCACCCCCCCTTCCGTATCTGTTGTTTCTACGTCAATATAGATCGTTAAATACAGTGTGACCAAATATAAGATTCCAGTAGTGCCGCTTTTCAAGGAAGTACACGAAAACGGATCAACGTAGCACATCAAAACTATATGAAAAGCTGAGGTAGCGCACCGGGATAACTGCATAACTTAAGGTATCACACCAGAAAGGGTACGAGTTCTTAAGGGCAGCAGTTAACCTGGTTTGTGACGTGCTGCCTTAAGGTAGCACACCAGCATCAACGGTAAATAGAACAGAATCAGGAAATTAGTAATTAGAATATTTCTTTTTCTCGTCATCCATCAGTTGAATAAAAAATATATTGCCGCCATTTTGTTTCCAACCGAGAGAGACCTACCCCACATCGGCACCACAGACGTCAGAGCTCCTATACTCTCTGGCGCCGGAATCGGTGGCAGGCTGACCACCGCCTGCATCTGCGCCTGCATCTGTGCCTGCGCATGCAGTTGCACCTGCAGCTGGGCCTGCGTCGCCAACGCCGCCGCCGTTGCCATGGACACGGCGGCCATCGGAGGCAGAATGGGCGAGGCGAGAAAGGCGGGACTGGGGGATAGCGACGAACTACCCGGAAGTGACGCCTCGGACGACGAATACGACGACGGTCGCGAGTATGGCGTCACCTGGTGGCGGCTGAACGAGTCATCCAGTTCCGGAGACTCCCGTTTCGGAGTGAGTTTCGGCGTCGCCACCGCCGCGTTCTTGGTGACGGTGGCCGACGGCGATAGGCGCGACTTCGGCGCATGCGCTCTGGCGAGCACTTCCGGTGACGTCGGCGCGCCTGTCAGGTGGTGCGCCATCATCAAGTGTTTCGTGTGTTTCGCCAACAGTTCGGCAGTGGTGAATGACTCCGGCAAGAAGGCCGGGGGTGATGGTCTCTCCTCGAGCGGCGGCACCGCGTTGAATGTGTTGACGAAATGCTTCAGCAACTCGCTGTTGCGGAGCATCGCCGCGAAGGCCGTAGATTTGTCGATGTGTGTCGTCGGAGATCCGTCGTTCCCGCGACTACTCGGCTCGGCCAGCGCCTGCTCGTGTTCGACTTCCATCGTCGAAAACGGACGTCCGTCCTGAAATGGGAATAGAAATATGTAGCCATGGCAACGACCAAATGTTCGATACATCATCAAACTGTTGTCGTAATAATGAATTTTTGTATTTTGAGAGAAATCCCAATCGGTTGATTTTCCGCACCGAGGAATGTCTACATTTTAAATTACCAGCGGCGAATCCCAACTTGGAAATAACGCGAATCAATTAGCAATTAACCTTTAACCCGGAACAACAACAAAATCTCTATCCGATTCACTTACATAAATTGAAATCAGAGAACGATGCGATTTCACCTGTTGATGGGCAATAGACACCAATAGATACTGATGAAGCGCCGCTTTGGAAACAGAATTACCAACAAGTGCGGTCCGGTTCTCCGGGAAACAGTTATCCATTCCGAATCCGGAACAAACACGATAACCAAATGGGAAATTATTCATTTCTTGGCCACACAATAATGGCCTCCGGTCGAATATGAGTGATTTGTTAAAATATTCCGGTTAAAGATCTATGAAAAGTCACCAGGTGCTACTAGAGTAAGCCTGTGAAGTGACGAGTTCGCGTGTTATTTTTTTTATAATATATGGCACACACACACACATAGAGGGCCTAATCAGTTGTAGGCCAAGTACAGTTCTCACGGAGTGACTGAATGACGTGTTGTGTTTGTGGTGTTTTTTTACCAGGAATACACCGTGACTGACTCATGACCATCCGCCACAACACACACAGTCACACACACTAGCTCATAAGGCCTCCAAGCACACATTACTATAACTGTCAATTCTCAGAAAGGCTTACTATAAACATCACTCACCTGTTTATTTCTGTGTGTGTATATCTCTCTCTCTACTTTGACGTGAAATGACGTCGTAAAATGTTGTTATCTCACCGCTCTCTGGCCGTTATGTCAGCCTGCCCCGCTGGTGGCCGTTATGTAGTTTTTTGTGCCGTCCTGTTCCCGCCGTTGTTGTTGTTATGAGCCCGTCACTGTCAAGGCTCGCCGTGTCCGAATGACGTAAACTAATCAATGGCCAGGAGCTAGGCCCAGCTTACTCACTCTCTCCCTCTCTCTATCTCTGTGTGTGTGTTATGTAGATACCGTTAACGGGTTTGGCTGTTTGGTGGTCATGTGGTAGGCACCGCACGAACAGTATAACTCGGTTAAGGCTAATTTATCCACACAGATGGACGCACAAACACATATAACACACACACACACACAGGCCTGTGTCTATCATTCTCGCCACTTGTGCTTTAGCATGTCCGTCCTGTGCGCGTCCTCCGGTCGGTTACGCAGGTTTACACAAGCCGCTAGGGCGATTATTTCTTCTGGCCTTCGATTATTCTCGTCTCTCTATCTATCTATCCGTCTATCAATATCTCCGGGGTCACCGTGTCCTGTCCACTGTCGGGCTTCGGTGGCTTATGAGCGAATTCCACTTCGTGTCCGCTTATTACACAACGGCCGGCCCCGGCCACACGAGGGATACACGGGGGTAGTGACCACCCCAGATCGCTATCCACCAATGATAGGGCAAGGGGACAGGGGTCAGAGGTCAGCTCTGTTACTGAACGGTTACGGACTAAGCACGGGTCTGGCCAGTTAATCAAGGCGAGGCTATAGACGGGGGCCTCTCGGTGTCTGTCTGTGTGCGTGTGTGTGTGTAACCAGAGGGTCTGCGCGAAAAATGCCCGCTTCCTGCATCACAGTTTATACAATACAGCTGTTACAGGCTGATAGCGAATGGTCAGCCGACATGATTGAAGCTCACCCATCGAGCGTTTCGAGAATGTCCGGCGCCCCCTCCCCCGCACACATACACACACGCACGCACACATGTGCACTACCACATATGCCACCCCCCCACACACACACACGCACTCGTAGGTCAGTCTCTGATTGGTCAGCGGTTAGATGGACAACACTTCACTGTATAACTCTAGTCACTGTTATGCAGCGCGTAGCCCGAGGGTCTCACCCTCTCTCTCTCTCTCTCTCTCTCTCTCTGTGAGCGGCAGGCGGGCGGCGGGGGGACCTCCTTCGGACTGACCACTACTACTACTACTACTATCACCGCCATTACAACACAGCATTTGACCAGAGGCGAGCTCTAGAAGGCACACTGTGTTTTTGAGTCTCGCTAATCTTCGGCTCTGTTTGTAGCTGCTCACAATGGCTGTTCTCCGGCTAGACCGTGACCCCCCCGCCGCACCCCCCCCCCCCCGAACCTCCCCTCCGTCTCCGGGGGTCAGGATAAAACAAAGCGGCGAGAACGGCGGGTAAAATCCCGCCCGCTTCGGGCTACGACTAAACGCCACAAACATACGTCAATCCGGACGAACGCCTCTACACACAGCTCGCGAATGTTGGTAGGTCTCCCGACATCAATAAGACGGCTGTCATCAGCTGTCATAAGATGGGGCACGCCATCTTATGTATGGCCTGCCATAGGATCCGCTCCTCTTAGGTCAGTAATGGACACCGCGTACGACCGAGGCGGCACACAAAATGGTATCCTTCCGCGCGGAATAATTCGATTATCAAATTATAATTCCCGCCAAGAAAATGGTCCGATTTTATGTATTATATTACGTATCCCTGTTTGGTGAACCCCATAGACGTTTTGGTTACTTCCGGAATTCGAAAACGGACAGTAAATATTTAATTAGCTCAACGAGGCAAGTCGTCGTGATTATTTCGAATATGGCACCATAAACATCCTAATTATCTACAAATAAACATCGGCAATGGTGCATCCCCAGAAATAACATTTTCCGATCTATCTACGCAATAAATCAACCATTTTATTCATTTCCCGTTATCTAAAAGTCTAGTTCCACGTCGTAAACTGATGCAACGGACCTGTGATGTTATTGTTTCAGACCCGTGATGAATGTTGTTATTGTTGTTGTTGTTTTTGTGCCAATTAGATCCAACATCAATGCATCCCGCTGACCGTATCCAGACGACGAACGTCCAAGAGGCGCCGTGAGTTTTATGATCCAGTTTTCTGGTCGCGGCCGGATTAACTAAACACCGACACATCATCAAAGGTCCGTTCATACGGCTAACCAGAGTTGTTTGTGGTCAAGGCGGATAGCGGGGCTATCGGATTGGGGAAATGGATGACTGGACCTTCGAAAGAAACACACACTCAATAGATAAATATCAATTTATCGGAATGGGCACGATACTGAATTAAATGGCAAATTATTTAAACATCATGGAAACATTAGTGATAAACATGCGGCGACGAGGCGCGATCTGTGGAAAAGCCGTCGGGTTTGTAACAGGCTAGAAATCGGCATTTTCCGAGGTCGTATTAGACACTTCGGAGAATGGTTTCGATTTAAATTGAATGACTCGACTTTCCTCTCACCGACAAGCGGTCACAGACAAACACCTGATGTGACCGACGAGAGCAAAACAGGTGAGCGGTCACAGACAAACACCTGATGTCACAGAAACTCGGCCGTCGTTTAGATAACACGGGCCAGTGACATGGGGGACAGCCTACAAGTCGTAACCCCGTACATTTAAAGAACGGGGGGAGGGGGGTGTTGATACATAACGGCTTCGGCTGGGTGGTACTGGCTGGGTGAGCTTAGAAGGGCCCACGCATCGTCGCCAAACCCCAAGAGACGGGGCAAGAATGTTATGTCCGGCCCGACCACTCATCAATCATTTCGCTGTGTCAGATTTTGACCGGGGTACGATTTGCCAGGGGGCTTACTGACCACACAGATCAGGCTATTATACCCGCTGCCCGTCACATATACACTTATTGCCGGCGTAAATATATAGCAACATGGTATAAATAAACACATCGTGAGATAATGGAAAGGGGGGAGGGTTGTCTGCTATATTATTGAGAGTAAAGAGAGAGAGAGAGAGAGAGAGATAAAGCAGCCGATTATTTTATATCTCTTAAGTTCTACGAGTCTGGGTTACAGTGTGTGCGTGCATGTGGGTAATTAGGGCAGTTAACTGTATATGTACGTGAATTTGCAATGGGGAGGGATCTTTGATACGTACAACTGTATAGGCTTAGTTAGAGCTCATATTTAGAACGTACGTGTAAAGGATTTTCGGTAAAGATACGTGCCTGTACGTGCATGTGAATGTATAATTTTCTGCGCAATATAGTATGTAAATGAATAAATATGTGTATTGGTGTGGTGCGTGCACGTATTTGTGTGACGTATGCATAAAAGCGACAACGATGAGGTGCTCAGAAATGACTCCAACCTATTTTAATAAGACACAATAACATTACATATCGAGATATTGAACTTTATTACATTGGATACAAAGATTAGATACAAAAATAAATTCTGAAATAAAAGACATACGTTATTTTAAGAAGGTTCGTCTCGGAGAAAAAGTGAACACACAACTCAATATCCTTTATGTGTGTGCGCGTGTATGCGGTTTCGCACCAATATTATGAAACCGAAGGTGATCTAATCACTAATATTCGATGACAAACGCTACTCGAGTAAGCACAAACAACACCCAAGTACCAAATCAGTTTCGTTATACGATCACACAACAAGATGAGTTTACTGTCATGTTAGACAATAGTTTGTGACAAGATGTCTTTGTTGGGTTCACTTCTGATTTAAGATCTACAGTCTATATTATAATGATACTTAAAAAAAGTTATCACACAGTCACCGTCCGTGTAAGATATATGATGCTCGGTATGAAAAACCATTCTATGTAATGAGGATAATGATGAATCCTCCAGATTTATGATTCTCTGTGCCAGTTGCTCCCCCCCCACACACACACACACAGACACACCGCAAGGAGTGCGGACAGTTGCTCACCGGACAGTTGCTCACCAAGAAAATGAAAAAGTGGACATTTGCTGACCAGTGAATTTTTAATGAGAAATATATTTCTTAGTATCCTATTACCTATATAATTATTGGGATGAATATTGCCAATTATTAGGGAATTAAAGTTCAGAGATTATTTTATTTTATTAATATAATTATGTGAATTTTTTCTCTCATTAAAAATCACTGTTGAGCAACTAACTGTCCACGTTCTCAACTGGACTAAACCCCACACCAAGACCACCATATCATCATAAATGGCTGATACACTGACACTCAATCCAAGTGCGCGCGCGCGCGTGTGTGTGTGTGTGTGTGTGTGTGTGGATACATCCCCTAGAAATCCCCTCATTCCTTGATCAACACTTTCAGACTTGTTACTAGTTTCCCGCTCCATAAACTTATTATTTTATCTATTTATCTCAATAACGATCAACACACACACACAGACACACACACACACACACACTCGATACCCATTTAATTCAATCGGCAATATTTACAACACGATCTTATCTCTCTCTCTCTCTCTCTCTCTCTCTCATATATATATATATATATATATATATATATCACTCGTAGATGATAAACACGGTGACAACCTCAGACAAGGCCAAGAATCCCCCCCCCAACACGCCGTTTAAAACAATGGCACAATAACAATAAGTAAATTAATTCAGCGTTAATACAAATTGCCCCCCATATACCACGTGACCCAATCCCCCCTTCCACACCCCAGAACGGAAACCTCCAAAACAAGTGAAGGAAAAGACACCAAATTTTAAATTTAAAACAATAATTAACGTCCAGTCACTCTGGACAAACACTCAACAGGAAAGCCTTACAACAACAACAACAACAGCAGCAGCAGCTAACGAGTGATGCTACGAGCCTGACCTTTGTCTTAACAGTGTACCAAGTCGACAAATGAACAACGCCTCCACAATAGAGGCCACCCTAAAACAGCCAATATAACAAAGTTGTAAACACACACACACACACACACACTATGTGTGCGTGTGTGTGTGTGTGTGTGTGTGTGTCGTGGGGGATGAGGTATATATTCACGTGTTTGTCGAGTTTAATTTTAGATCCCACGAACACCTCCCGCGAAGGCCCTGCCACTCGTGAATCAAAGACAATGGACTCGCAATTTCGAGGTTTAAATTTTAAAGGAACAGCATCCAATCTTTCCAAGCCGAGTTACACACAATCTGGGGGTAATTAACCATCAAAGTGTGGCCCCGGGCTTGGGTGGATGGGTGGGTGGATGGGTTGGGAGGTGGTGGGGGGGGATTTCTCGGCTTTCACTAGGTGCTCCCGGTGTTCGTGTATTAGTGGATTCCGGGGGAGAGGGAGGGGGGCGTTGTGTATACATTCGGTATCTTGCCGGGGTTTGTTGGTTTCTTTAGCAATTAATTTCCTCAAACTTAAGTTCCAATATGTAAGCATTTCAGAACTGCTGTGACGCGGTGAAAGTTCGCGAATTACGTGCGCAGGCCAGGCCACGCAAGGCCGTGCTGGCTTCAGTCGTTATACAACACAATGTAGCCACATTCCTCGTGTCATCATAACCAGACACAAACTGACACATTCAGCAACCTGTCAGTACTGTCTAGAGACAAGACATGCTTCGTGTGATAAGGAAACCTTTCACGACAACACACACACCCACACACACACACAAGGCGGCATACCTAACTAGGACCGTCTTAACGAGTCTTCACTTTTGGGTAATGTCTTAAGTAGGGTCCTGCTCGGAAACGGGGACACGCACGCGCGCGCGCACGTACGCGCATACACGCAAGCATCCGCTCATTGATGGCGATGCAAGAGCAAATGGCTAACAGATAAGAGCTATCTATCATTAATCGTCTAAGCTTGAACAATTATTATATCGGGTTCAGCTCCCTGATGAATAAATGGCATTGTGTAATCCATCGTTGTATGCCACTTTAGCAGTAAAGTGAGACCACCCCCCCCTCTCTTTCTCTCTCCCGCCCCGCAAGACAAGAAAATAAAAAGTATTTATACAACTATCAATTACATGTACATGCAATGCAAAACAGTTAGTAATTAAAAACTAAGCATTGGTAAACTGACCCGCCCCAGAAAGACAAACTTGTAACCCTGTCCCCAAGTATTCAACCCCCCCCCACACACACACACAGAGAGAGAGAGAGAGAGAGAGAGAGAGAGACCTCAAACAATATCCCCATAACCCCTCAACAACAGATTATCATACGTGTATAAACATATCGTCTGCCATCAACTAAACACTCAAGTGGGGGGCTCTAAATTCAAAAAAGAACAAAATTCTACCACTAATTTATACACCCACAGCCCCCCCCTCCCCGGCAGAGGATCACTGGGGCACCATCATATAACTCACATCACTCATCCGCCGAGAGATGAGTCACGGCGCAAACATTAATAACCCCCGATCTACCTAAACGCCACCCAGAAGTCGGCTCACAGGGCCAGACCCAGGCTCAGGCTTCAGGAACAATGGATGTCGTGATTTGGTCGTCGTAACGACAGGTCTAAACAAATCCGTCTACTATTTGCGGTAGAACTCGAGGGTAACAATAAATCGTTGACAGTGAGCACAATAAGATGACATGTTACCTGTCTACCTGTCTCGGTCACGTGAACCTTTGAACTCGGAAAGTAAACAATAAGAGATAAACTTGGATAGAATTGGTCAACAAACCGGGTCGGCCATTGGATGACTAGGAAATGAAGTGTAAGATGGACAATCTCTCTCTCTCTCTCTCTCTCTCTGTTGTGTGTGTGTATGTGTTTGTGTGTGTGTTTGTGGATTACGGACAGTTGCTCATCCGGACAGCTGCTCACCGGACAGTTGCTCACCAAGCAAATGAAAAAATGAAATATATTTCTTATTATCCTATTACCTATATAATTATTGGGATGAATGTTACCAATTATTAGGGCATTAAAGTTCAGAGATTATTTTATTCGATTAATATAATTAGGTGCATTTTAAATTCACTGGTGAGAAAGTGTCCGGGTGAGCAAGTGTCCGAGTGAGCAACTGTCCTACACCTGTGTGTGTGTGTGTGTGTGATGGATATTAAAAAATGGCAACCTGTTCTGGAATGTGCATCTGTTAAATTGATTCTAACAATAGACAGACATACAGACAGACACACAGACAAATCCCTAATCTCATCTGATGATGCATAAACGTGAACCAAAATGTATCACCCTGGAACGATTAATGTGTAAACTAAATACAAGACAACCAAACCAAACCAGCCACTCACTCACTCACTCACTCACTCACTCACTCACTCACTCACTCACTCACTCACTCACTCACTCACTCACTCACTCACTCACTCACTCACTCACTCACTCACTCACTCACTCACTCACTCACTCACTCACTCACTCACTCACTCACTCACTCACTCACTCACTCACTCACTCACTCACAGACAGACAGACAGACAGACAGAAAAGACAGACATTGACTAATAATTCTACTTACCCCCATATGAGTTGATCATACCATCAGATGCCATGTTAGCTCTAGCGTGAGCTATACATTTTTCAGACAGCCTTCTCATTGGTACAGGCTTGGCCAGTAGACCTTGTCCCACGCCGGACTCCATGTTATTTGCCATGGACGCCGGATTTAGGGAGCCCGGTACCATGGTAGCGGCCTGCATGCCGTGGATACTGAGATCTTTGACATCATCCGATGCACCTTGTGATGATGAAATATTGTTGTCATGGACATTATAATTTTTAGGTAATCCAGTTTGTTTTACTAGATAAGGTAATGGGTACTTTTGTGAATAAAACCAGATCTAGGGAGAGATATTATCCGCCTAAATACGATCAATCGCTTCTCTGGATTTAATCACCCCCCCCCCTTGAAAAGTCGTATTCACGACGCACACACACACACACACACACACACACACACTTCTATTATCTTAATAGGTATTATTAAGCAGTATTTAATTTTGAATAAAAACAGAACGCCTGTGCCGGTGCTTTAATTTCCATTATAAAACACAGACACACACAACTACTAAAGTTTGTCAAACACTCTCCGTACAACAGCGACTAGTACACCAACACATCACCTCGACAATTCATCAGGGTCTTTATGCGTACGCGTGGGCATGTATGTTGGTATGTGTGTGCGTATGTATGTATATATGTATTTATGTACGTATGTATATATGTATTTATGTACATGTGTATGTGTGCGTGTGTGTGTGTGTGCGCGTGTGTGAAGGCGCGCGTACGTGTGAACAAACAAAACACCAGATAGGCCCATATGAAATTATAATTTTTTCTTCTGATCAATAAATAAAGCAATCTATATCGTAATATAAAAATAATTAGCTGTTATTGATCACATTATATTACACTATCATAGCTACAGACATACATTAGTGAGCCACATATGTTCGTTAACGACTGACATAACGTCTCTCCTTGTGGAATATTAAACGTGAACCACGGAACAAAATATCATGCACTCCTACAGCCATAAAACAATAAATAACTGGGTTGATGTGTTGTTTAGACTCAGAACCTCGTCTGACAGAATCTTTTAAAAACACACAGAAAGCATATATACAAAAGGAAGCTTATACACTTGTACATAAAACGATATTTAATCTTTTTTAATATCAGGCGTTTAAGTTAATACAATTTCTTTAGCACCCATAATAAGTAGAATGCCCCCATGGGCTGGCCAATAGAAGATAGAGGTTTTTAAAATAGGAATAATCTTACAGAGTAATAGTTTATCACATTTAAATGTGTCTACTCAGACAGATTGAGGTCATGTAGTTGTCTAGCTCTTGTGGAAGTGGAGTTCTTGTCGGAACACAACGCTGGGAGAAAAGGTGTTTAAAAAAAGGTACTAGCACCAATTAATAAGTACAAGTTTGCAAATATTATATACCTTTTAGCAATCGTTTTCATTTGAACATAATAATGGTGATTGATGTTTTACGGCCACTTTTGTGCACGTGGTAGGCTAAATAGACCTCGAAAGGTATAATGAAGCGAAGTCAAAGATGAAACAACCTTCAGATATGCCCACTTCTAAATTCGAACATGGGTGGTAGTGTTCTGTGATCCAACGCGTTACCGCTATTCATTTAAACAGGAACTTGAGCGTGAAAGGGTGGGGGAAACCCAAACAAACCCTTCCCCAAACAAAAACAAGAAACCAAACAAACAACAAGAAAACAAAAGTAACACAAAGGGAAACTTGAGATGTCAAGAGAAAGGGTATTCCTGCCGTGAACTTGACAAGATCCTTTCAAAAGAAGATCCTGTTGAATCATATCAGGATCAGGTTAACATCAAACAAACAAATGAACATGTCTTCATGAGATATGTACGTTTAATGTTAATGGATATGAGTACAATACTTAATTGATGTATTCTGTAATTGTTAGCTAACTGCATCAAATTTCTAACTCGAAAGTTGTAATACTATTGATACTTTATAAACGTAACCCAGATTTGATACACATAACGCATTTAACCTAGAACTAGGACACGTTAACACTACATTACAAACCAGTCAACAACAATTGGTGCATTACAAAGTTAACCTACTTTTTAAGACGTGCTAATCATTAACTAGCAACCTATCCCGCATTGAGGATACGCTAATGACATATTACGAACCTAAACCAGAAATAATGACACATTACAATCCTAAATAAGAACTAGTGACACATTACAAAGTTAGCCCACATCTAAGACACGCTAATTATAAATCAGGAATCTAGCCCACTTTTAAGATATACTAAATATGACAAAATAATAATGACACATTGTAAACCTAACCGAGATTTTATCACAGGTAACTTATGCATTACCAAGCTAACCCTCATCTGACACATTCTTACACTAATGACATAATTCAGACCTGATCCAGATTCGGGGCAAACTAGTGACACAATAAATTGTAACCCATATCCAGGACACATTAACACTACATCACAAAACTAACCACCACTGTTGACACATTACAAAATTAGCCCACATCTAAGAAACACTAATCATAACTCACGAATCTAGCACACTTCTAGAATACACTAAAGATTACTTATTGATATTGAAACTTTGTAAACCTAACTGAGATTTTATACCCGCTACTGACGCATTACCAACTAATCCACATCTGACACATTCTTACACACTAACAGCACAAAATTAGTGATATATTACAAACTGTAACCCAGATCTAGGACACATTAACACTACATCGCAAAACTAATCACCACTATTGACACATTACAAAGTTAGGCAACATCTGGGACACAGTAATGATAAATTCTAACCCAGATCAAAGACAAATAAGCTATAACTACAACAAACAAAAAACTTCCATATCCAGACTTCAATGCCTGGATATTACAGATCTAATCCAGGTTATAAAGACATGTTAGTAGCCTATAATATGTTTTTTTAAATTTAAAGTTTTAGATTTAATATAGTTTGGAGAAGATTCCTTTAAACCAGAATGGCTTCCTAATTTTGGCAAATTTCACACTACAAAGAGTACAAAGTTAGTTTTTACGTTATTCGATAGGAAAAACGTGGTGGCCATGATACATCTCAGAATAAATTCTAGTAAAATTTGATGTGTGACTAAAACATCATATTATAACATAATATCACTCGCTTGCTCGCTCGCTCGTCGCTGCTCACTCACTCACTCACTCACTCACTCACTCACTCACTCACTCACTCACTCACTCACTCACTCACTCACTCACTCACTCACTCACTCACTCACTCACTCACTCACTCACTCACTCACTCACTCACTCACTCACTCACTCACTCACTCACTCACTCACTCACTCACTCACTCGGGATAAATTGGCTACAACAACAACAACAACAACAACAACAAGAGAAACGAAATCAGAATAGCAGCAGCAACAGGACTACTTGTAGCGGTAATTACACTAGAACGAACAACAACCAGAAGGTGTCAGCATCGTGTACTACTTACCCGTCGCTAAGCCGGAATAATCCGCGGTCGGTGCTATAGTGAGCGGTTCCACGTTCGGTACCATCGAGTGTCCACCGCCGACGTTACCGACCACGTTATTGAGTAGGGCTTCTGAGGCTGATCCGAGATGTGATGAGACAAACACCTGATCGTTGTAGAATCCTCCCCCTCCTCCAGGATGTGACTTAACGTCGCCATTGCCAGCATTACCTGGAACGTGAAAACAGCCATCCAGTAATTAATTACCAATACTAATATCATAACACTCTATAATGGATTGGTCTAGATCATAACATACCGAAGGTGATACGTCATTATAGACTGTTTACCACGTATGATAAATAAGACAAGTCCTGTTCACGCACGCACCCAGGCACGAAGGCACACACACACACACACACACACACACACAAAACACACACACACGCACACACATAAGAGATGGAGTCATTGTCTTAATAATAATACATTATTATATTAATGAAACCTATTTTCTCCATAATGATAACGAACCCGCATCATCTTATTGTAATAATTAATATTAGTACGTTTTAAATCAAAACGACACCGAGAGAAATATTATAAAAACAATGACACAAAAGAGACAACTTACCAGATATACTTATTAATATGTAATATTAATATTAATAACCAAATGAAAATTTGTATTATTCTTTTTAGAACATTTTAATGATATAACTTATTATAAAAAAAAAAATATTTGCCCTGTAACTAATACTAAAACAACATCTTTAACTTATGTATTATTTATTTATTGAACTTGTTATTTATCATCGGAATGTTTATATTATAAACACCGCGTTCTCTTTTTCATCGCGGTACTTGTTTATGTTATGATAGAACTCTATGATACTTGAAAAACACTCGAAGCTGATAAAGAGATACAACCTGTGCAAATGGGGGTGAGTGAGTGAGTGAGTGAACGAGCGAGTGAGTGAGTGAGTGAGTGAGTGAGTGAGTGAGTGAGTGAGTCAGTCAGTCAGTCAGTCAGTCAGTCAGTCAGTCAGTTAGTCAGTCATTCAGTCGATGGGTTAGTGGGTCAGTTTGTTTAGCATCCAACAAATACAGGCAGCTTGATCCTATTCGAATCCTGTTCCAGTTTCTGTTTTTGGACAATAGAAGTTATTTACGACATTACTGCATGATCAACTGATGAACAATTGAACGATGGAAGTTATTTACGACATTACTGCATGATCAACTGATGAACAATTGAACGATGGAAGTTATTTACGGCATTACTGCATGATCAACTGATGAACAATTGAACGATGGAAGTTATTTACGACATTACTGCATGATCAACTGATGAACAATTGAACGATGGAAGTTATTTACGACATTACTGCCTGATCAACTGATGTGCCTTTAATAAAGACAATTATCATAATTTGTATATTGATATCTTTATCGGTGTCAGTATATGAACAAATGCAATTAATTATTATATTTCCGGTGTATAATCGTTAATATATAGTCCAATAAATGTGTATCGTCTGCTCAATCGATATATCGATGACTGACACATTTAGTTTTATGTGTACAATTATTGACATAATGATAAACAAATATCTGGTTTATTAGATCAATCGTGAACTGTTGCTGTTTCACGGTCAACTTCTGTGTATATATGGTATAATATGGTAGGCTAAATGGTGCTAAAGTGAAAGATGAAAGACTGTTATGACGTCGATAAGCCTGAATTTGAACCCAGATTCTCAACATCTCGTAGCCGGGGCGCCTGCGTGGTCTAGCGGTAGCGCGTTGGACCACAGATCACTACCACCCGTGTTCGAATCTCGGCATGGGCATATGTGAAGTTTGTTTCATCTAGGACTTCGCTTCATTACCTTCGGAGGTCGCTCGGCCCATTTAGCCTACCTTGTGCACAAAAAGTGGCCGTAAAACATCAATCACCATCATCAAACATATTATGGCCAACGCGCTACCACTTAAGCCACGGTGATACCTCCGGGGAGTTGTGGAGACGTGGGATTGCATAGATTGATAAATGTACGAGAAAATAAGTAAGAAAAAGTAAGGCATGATGGTGATGATGTTTTACGGCCACTTTTGTGCATATGGTAGGCTAAATGGGCCGAGCGACCTTCAAAGGTAATGAAGCGAAGTCAAAGATGAAACAACCATCAGATATGCCAACGCCGAGATTCGAACAGGGGTGGTAGTGATATGTGGTCCAACACGCTACCGGTAGACCACGGAGGTGCCCTGAGTAAGGTATCAAACCCTCATATAAACCTAAAGTTCTCAGTAAGTGATTGATTGATTGATTGATTGAGTAAGTGAGTGAATGAGTGAGTGTAATTTTATTAAACACCAAAGATATTATAATACATGCATGCATATTTTAATTGAGTGTACATAGAAATTTACATCTCTAACAACAATCGGATCTCATATGAGGCATTCTCATGAATATTCGATATTTGAGCGCCCCCCTCCCTCTCTCCCTCTGTGTGCGTTTGCGTGTGTCTCTGTGCTGTGCCTGCATTGTGTGTATGCATGAGCTTATACGCTCTTATATGACCCAGTCTTATCAAGCATAAATAATCCCGCATGGATATGTGTAATGACGTACGAATGGATGCGTGAGAGACTGTATATTTGTACAGGCATGCGTGTGTGCATCAGTGCGTACGTGCGTGCGTGCGCACATGTATGTGCCGCCTGACAACGGCGGATAAATCCTGCCACTGATCGACGGGCCCACCTGACATAATAAACAAATAACCTACGAACTATATAGGTCGAAGTGGGTGACATCTCGGGTAAGACATTGCCCAACATTTTCCACTATTTTCCCAGCGGCTAATGAGCGCAAACAAACACAATTTCCGCTACTCGACCCTCTAAGACCGGCCACCACTCGGGGCATGAGCATAAACCAGCAAATACGGTAACCGAATACGTCATTACGTCTAGGAAATACAACAGCTCCCAGCTGGGAAATTCAATTTTCCCCATCTCTAACCCAGCGGGTCTTGGCCGTGTATCAATGTTTACACGACGAATCGCTGCGGCCGAGCCCCATTCGAAGGGATTTATTTACAAATTTACGCTTCCTGTCGGCCCGAAACGGGCGCTAGCGAGCGTACGACATCCTCCGCCTAATCACCGCTTGAGTGGCCCTTACGCAATTCGCATTTGACGGATCGGCGAAAATTAGGTTTAATGCAGTCTCTGGTCGGAAGCGGAAGTTTGTCGCCTGACGACAAACAGACGACTAATTCAATTAAACGTGGGAACAACTTCCTAACAGGCCTTACCGCGGCCATTGGCCGGCTGTAATTGAAATATGGTATCGTGATGGGGGACTTCAATAGACAGTACTGGATAGCACTGATTCTGCTTGGTGTTTTACAGCACGGCTTGTTTTTCTGACGGTAATGGCGACGGCAGTATATAATCGCAGATAAATAAGAAGCCAATAAATATATAATTTATTAATCAAAATATATAAATATATTAATTACTATATTTTTAGATCTAGTGATTTTGAACGCTCTTTACCGATTGGTTATCTAAGAAATCCACTCACTGATTTATGCGCGCATATAAATATGCATGCACGCACAGACACCGGAACCCCACTTGGTGTGTTTAATATTTTCCAACGCTAAATATGCTAATTATTTTTTCTCGGCGTAACACATACACGTGATGCTATTAATTCTCTATACGGTTGAATAAATACACCTTGATTTTACCATTCAGTTGATAAATAATGATATATAGAATTTTCAGCTTCGCCAAAAAAAAACATATATCATCATTTATAATACACGCGCGCGCGCGCGCACACGCACACACACACGCACACACACAGTCAATATTCTATATTTAATATATCAACAAAAACAAGCCCTCCCCCAACCAAAGTAAGACACCATCTGTGTGTTTTTTCTCTCCTGTAGTTATTGACGCAGGTTATAGACGAAGCCTACGATGACTAGATGGTGTTTACGTTAACTCACATAAACTCGATTGATCCCACCATCAGTATAGATAACATCCCGTATTAACCCCGACATGTCAAGCTGGTGTTATACGCCAGCAATCAGCACATCTGTGATCTCTGAACTGACATTAAAAGTGTCACATCATTCGTCGCGGCCTACAGATGTCATCAGATCGTGTTCGACGGTTGGTATATAGATCTGATATAGATATATATGATATATATAGACTACAAATACGTTAGAACAGTTGGGAAATAAATATGACTGAGTTAGTGAGTGCGGCTTAAAGACGCATCGCTACGAAAATGCCCTTTTTAGTGGACGTAGTCTGTGTGTGTGTGTGTATGTGTGTGTGTGTGTGTGTGTGTGTGTGTGTGTGTGTGACGGGGGGGGCCCTCCGAATATCAGTAATAAATATAGGGTATTTCTATATTTGTAATTACCAACTTCATTTATAACAACGGGCTGACATTATATAGACAGATAAACAGGAGACATTTTGACGGGAATTCTATAAATCTCTTCAACAGGTGGCGTTCCTAGACATCCGTTTGATTTATGCTTAATGTATTGGAAACAATACAAGGCGTTACCATCAATATTCAGTTTCGCACGTTTTCATTCAACAATTTCAGCTCGACAGAGTTCTGTAGGGCCATCACCAGTGTGTGCACGCGCGCGCGGGCACGTGTGTCCATGTGTGTTATGGTATATAGTTACGTTCGGTTGTGTGTAACATAATGTGGTCAATTTCCATTTTGTTAAATCCAATTCCACATCAAATCTATCAATTCCAATTTTATCAATTCCAATTCCATTTTTGCCAACCTACTCCGAGTATTTAATTGGAATACCTACTTCGAGTATTTTATATTCCAAGTAGGATTGTCATGGAAGAAATAATTTCGAATTAAAACATCTAATGGTAAATTAATTTGCGGATTAAATGTTTTGTAGCAAACTTCAATTCCAAATTTATCAATTCCAATTTCATTCTTTTAAATAAGCAATTCCAATTCCGGAATTGAATTGACCACATCCCATGTCTTGTAACATTACCACTCTCTCATCATATATGTGCATAATCTGCATCCAGCCCAAAGTGATCCCCGAACAAACACAGACTTATTAGGGCCTTATTTTTGCACAATTTCCGAGACGTTAGTGATAGAGTGACAACTGATGGCTACAAAAATAATTATTATTGCAAACATTTCGGGGAAACAAAGAGTGTACCGAAGGATTACCTTAAAGGATTGCTTCATTAGCAACGACATTTATATCTTTAGTTGGTTCGATTGTTTTAGTCTCGGCACTGATCATATCCGAGACGTGCGGTCGAAGGGCGGCTGTCTGGGGAAATATCTCGCAAAGGTGTGCATTAGTTGGATTCGAATCCACAACTTGAAGGTTTACAGGGCAATGGGCCTACCGCTGCACCATCGCGGAGTGCCTAGTTCATTTATTTGGTTGTCGTAGCTAAAGTCATACCGCTATGGGGACCTACATATGTTAGCATCTCAGGGTTATCTGTATCACTGACTGACTCACTGAGCCACTGACTCACTGACTGGTTCATATTAACTGAGTAAAATAATCAACGACCGCAGTCTGCCAACAACCTACAGGATGCCATCAGATGACGTAACTACTAAGCTTTGGGTCACGAAATAAAACAGAACCGTTTGCTGCGAAACAACGTGGCGCCATCTCGCGAATACAGAACAACATCCTAACTAATGCTGCTACCTGGTGAATAGAACGCAAAGCTGACGTTCTCAACTGTACATTCCTGTCACACAACTAACATTCAATGAAACGTGTTTATACGACGCATATCAATCCAAAGTTACTTTTAGACAGTACCTTATCAGCAGATATACAGACATTTTCTTGTTTGAATTATTTTCTTTGAATTGGATTATCCCCGTCATTCCATTTTCTACCTAATAACACAACTATGAGTGCTATAAGTTCAAATCAAATCAAACATTAGCAGCATTTTGACAAACGATAATTCCCACAAAACACCTTCATTTGGGCTTCATGTAGCTTGGCGTTTGATCCAGTTAACTAAAAAGGGAATTTCAGTGTTCAGAAGGTAGCGAAAATAAAGGAATGCATACACTTACAAATGTTGATATTTATCAGTTATAAATTGTAACAACAGGTTTATTTTTAGTGGATTTCTGAGCTTACTTAGTTTAGACATGTAACAAAATAATTGTATGATGATGATTGATGTTTTACAGCCACTTTTGTACACATGGTAGGCCAAATGGGCCGAGCGACCCAGAGATGAGAGATGAGATGAGACACCCTTCAGATATGTCCAGGCAGAGATTCGAACTTAAGCGGTAGTGATCTCTGCTCCATACCCACTAGACCACGGAAGCAACCCAAAATGATTGTAAGAAAAACGCAGCAGGGAAAAGTCACAATTATATATACAAATGAGTGTATTTTATTTAAATGTTTTTATTTAAATTTGAAATGATATGGGATATTAAGACTATGTATCAGTACTATTTTTCTCCTACAATCGTAGTTTTCGTCTACAATCATAATATTTATTCACGGTTTTTTTTGTTCGTAGTTGATTTTTTCACAAGCAATATTTGTTCCGGGACATTTCCTGATTTTGTCAAAGTCCAGGACATTTCCAGGACCTGGAAAATAAATTTATTATTTTCCAGGACCTGGAAAATTAATTTATTATTTTCCAGGTTTTCCAGGATGCGTGGGAACCCTGAAGATCCAGCGAATGTAGGCACTATACAACGACAATACCAAACTGAACCGCGGAGCGCTCCAACAGGTCAGACGAACATCTTACACACAACATATACTTCATGACTAGCAACAACATGTTTATTGTATTATTGGTTCTTTTTAAGAATGATTTAACACTTTAGATAACTTTGATTTAAAACGTTATGATTACACTAAACATCGTCAATACGATCTCTTCCTTATACATTAGTGTACAATACGTTATGATGTGACCGTACTTCGACCTAACACGTTATGACTAAATCCCCCCTTCGGGTGTCCTTCCACGTTAGCGTGTTTTGTTTAGTAATATTTGCGTTCGTCGAAATAAGATAATTAGAATTATAAGAAAGGTACAAGCATGTTGGATTAATCGTCAACGAAATTATGGCCCGATCAAATGGAATCGCGTTGCATCGGTTTTGTAGCGCGTTGTAACGGTTTTCGATTGCGTTGCATCGATTTTCTAGTGCGTTGCATCAGTTTATTAGTTCACTTGTGGGATAGACATTTAAAAGAAACAGGAAATACTAAAACAATTATCTAGACGCCGCTGTAAATGTTATAGCACATGGAACTTATTTAAATCATACTGTACACAATTCTGGTATGATTCTTCTGAAACCCTTATGAAGAAAAAAAAAACTATGTGTAGGCTATAATAATAGCCTTAGGCGACTAATGAAACAGGATAAACAATGTAGCGCAAGTGAAATGTTTGTTCACTATGGCGTACCTGCCTTTGGTGAATTACAAAGGAAACATATCACAAATCGTATCCACAGGCTTCAGTCCAGTTCAAATAGTAATATTATGAGTGTTGTTTTATCTTCTGTTCCGTTGTCTTCTCTTATCTGGGCTACTGGTTTAATACTTTACACATTAGCAAATGATATTCTATGATCAGTATGTCCTCTGTTTTAATTATGTTTATGCCCCACTGATAACTTTGTTTATTTTTTAATGTGATGTTATGTAAAATGCCATTATCTGCCTGATCTTGTACATAATCTCTTTTTACTGTGATAATTAGTTACTTGTATTGTATTACTATGGAAGGAGAGTGTGAAATAAAGATTTATTTATTTATTATTTATTTAGAACTACAGACCTTTCGCTAGTAGTCGAAAACGGCTACTCTCTGGTATATAGTATTACTTTTATTACTAAATAATTAAAATCTAGACATTGAAATGCCCATGATTATGTCATAATTTTTATTTTAGCTCAATTTGTTAAAATGTGCACGTGAACGTTCGTTTACACAGACACGCATATGTGTACTTTTGTATTAATACTAGTGCTGTTGTTACTACTAAAAATTGTAAATTTTTCAAATGAAACTGTAACTTATCTAGATACATTGTAAAAGTGTCCGAATTTCAGATACATTTCTAACACATTTTAGACAAATAATTATTTTATATACTCATATATACATAATTGCATATTTTAACACTAATATAGATTGTCATTAATATTAAATACAAATATACATCCAATAGACCGATCCGTGCGAAATGCGTTGCATCGGTTACCATCTGCGGTCTCGGGTTTGAAACTCTTATGGCGCCCACTGTTAATAGTGGATGGCAACTTTTCGCTAACGATAAATACTGGAAATCTTTTATCAGATTATTTCATATTACACGGAGACTGAGACTAGTATTTCAGCTGTATGATTCTGTCTTTCCAAAGGATTTAACACACTATTTATCCGGATAATCCAATGATTGAGCGGACCGATTTTTCCAGATAAGCGACACAGCCCAGCTATAGTTTTTCATGTTGACTTGTAGGGGATTTTTATCATGGGCTTCAGTGTATTAAATAAATCATTTTAAAATTAAACTTTTAGCTTAATGTAAATTGATTTAATGTAAAGTTTTGGAAATATTAATTTTACTTGTACCTGGGAACCAATCATATGTGTATCATCGGTATATTATTAAATAAGAAATGTTATTACATTAGAGTATTAACAGCCTTGACATTTACATAAACATTGCACGAATGGCTGATTCAGAAAATAAAAAAGCTAGTCAATTTCAATACAAAATATTATGCATAAATACCAATGTTACGGTAATAGGAATCGCCAATTGAATTATATTTTGTATGGTCATTGAATAAATCCATTCACATCGTCATGTCAGATGGCTAAAGTTATACAAAAAATACGTTTGAGCTAAACAGGTCGGACCATGACAGCCATGCAAATTGCGCTGAACGTTACTTAGTTTAGTGGCATATATCTATTGGATGAAGTTTATGTCATTCCTATTAAATGCAAAATTATAATCTGGAGATCCATACCCTTAATGGACTATAAATAAAATCCAAATATAGCTGGTAAATAGCCTAAATACAGCTTTTCAGTATGACATTTATCGGCCATTAACGCGTTTTTCATATAAACATATACGAGTTCGACCTAAATCATGTCATGTCAGATTAATATTGTCTGAATCATACCCTTGCTCTTGTGTGTTAACAAGAAATATTATTACTGAAGTTCCCAGTGCTTTGATCGGTAAACCCCGCACCCGTTGTTCCTCAGGGTCTCGCCAGATGGCGAGGTTGGGTTGGAAAAGGTCCATTCGCTCGATTTGTCTGTAAATTCGATTGATAGAATGAACGAACTAGTGATTTGTTTAACCCGAGAACTTGTCACACCTGGGATGGACATATGACCGGGAGCAGACTGCATTGGAAAACATCCCACATATAATTGTATCGTTTGGATTGCAACAAAGAGTTGGAGACTTGCAGCGCAGCGCTGTAATCATTAGCCATTATCGGAGAGAGCATTAAATAGGTTCTGTTTCACACAAAGATCGCTCACACCCAGAAGCAACTTAATTCTCACGACTAGTCTCGTCATCATCACAAACCATCCGAACCATTCTCCAACCAAGATGGCCGAGTACCAGTTTATAAGAGAGAGGTTTAATAGTCGAGCCCCGCGCCGACTTTAAAACTTCCTCGTACAGCGGACTAATTGGGCATTCGGCTCATATAACTAAAGGTTTGGAATAATAAAAAAAACATCATCTTCCAAATCAATGTCATATTCCGCCGTTTAACTCTTTTGTCAGAATATTTTCGCTTTTATTTAAATAGATATGTGTAAGGTCATAGCAACTTCTGCTAAATTAGAAAGAATCGAATCCTTTATTTAATCTCGATGCCAGTCACTCCCGAGACACGTGATCGAGATGTTAATATAATAACTTAACCGGATATTGATAACATTAGATATTAAACTCGATCTGGACGTAACCATCTCAGTATATCACCAACTTCAATACGGAAGCTGGCGGCTCTATTGTTTAATTCGTAATGCAGTTGGATACAATTCTCTTGCATCCTGGATCAAACCCCGACTGGGGCTATATCAGAAGGATGTTATGTCTTTAACTTCGGCTCATTACCTTGCTTGATCCATTCAGTATACCATCGCACAAACATACCGGTAGCCACAAATTTACGGTGATAACATACACCTTTCAAAGACTGTATTTTTATATGACTTCATAGGGTGCCATTGATCTTTGTCCAAACCGCTATACACTTTGATGTTATGTAAAATTTGGTTGTATAATACAAAACAATTCTCTTCCTTGCAAGTTCTTCTCCAAAGTGTTGCTATTCTTTTTTACAGTTAATATGGTGTATTTGTTGTGCAAATGTAGGCTTCTTCTCTCTCTCTCTCTCCCTCTCCCTCACTCTCTTATCCCTTATTTGAATGAACGAGAAAGACAATAAAGATGCCAATGATGAGTTAATGGCACACGCACGCACACACGCACACACGCACTCAAACACACACGTATCCGTTATGATAATAGTTATATCCGTTATGATGGGTTCCAGGTAAGAAGACAGGTAAACGCAAAAAATATTTGAAAATAAAATTGTAAAATAGTTTACAGGTAACAGTTTTATATATATATATATATATATATATATATATAGTAAACTTCCGTTTATCGAATTTGACGGGACCTGTGTAATTACTTCGAGTAACCGCAGTTCGAATTACCCAATTTATGTGTTTTTTTACAAAATATTCCGAAGAATGCAATGTTATATATTTGGGGACTTTGTTGCTAGGTTACTCTATTTTACCCTATTTTCGCCCAATTGACATGCCCAAATAATACCAGTTGTATAATATGCGTTTGTTCTTAAGACATAACAAGATATATCATGAACATGGAATCAGCACTCTGTAATCAGACAAATATGTACGTGTAATCGTGAAACATAAATGAAAGATATATACACATATAACACCTACATCAAATACAGAGATAAAATATGTGTAATTAACCGTCAATCACAATTGACTACTTTTACTCGTAATCAACCAACTGACACACTTGCACTGGGAGTTCACTACGATTGTTTCTGTCAGTTTGTTTTGTGAACAATTGAATTCGAATTATCAGGCGTAATTTATATGCATTTTAAGTCCACGGGACACCGAAATACCTTCGATAAGACAGAATTTCGATTTAATCAATTCGATTTAAACCGATGTTAGTTACTATGGGAATGGATGTGGCTCTGGCGAAATCTAGTAGTCACTTCGATTTAAGTGGTGTATTTGACTATCCGACTTGGATTTATGCGAAGTTTACTCAATATATATATATATATATATATATATATATATATAATCTCTGGTAATTCCACGTAACTATCTAAATATCATGTTTCCTCGCACCTCACTCTATGTAACATTCATTCCGGACTCTCAATCCATTGCAGATAACCAAACCAATGACTATTTATCGGCCTATCGAGTTAATTGTCCAACATCATCCCCCCCCCACTAGAGATCGATTTACATATTCACAAGCCACAACAAAGACAGACTGTCATTTACGTTGTCTGTCTTCTATCTGTTTTTTTCATTCTCCCACCTCTATATTTCTAAACCTTTTAACTTTACCCGAGGTTCCATTAGTGTCGTGAAGTTTTCTTCCACTGTGATTGTTAGTGTAATAGAAATTACCAGACGAGTTTATAAGGTGACGTCATATGGTAGATTACTCTCGTTTGCATATAAACATAAACGGAGAAATTCCAACGAGACCCGATAGTTATCTGTGGATCATCGAAATATATTTCTATATTTTACAAATATTCAATACTTTTACTCAATTTCGCTGTCTGCATAAACCTCCAAGAAAATTTTACATTGAACTATTTCACACTGACATACATTTCAAATATACAATAGACATAAAAACAATTAAATAGCGCTGCGAGACAGTTAGTTAATTATGGAGGGTTGAGTCAGCCAACAAAAATGGCTGCTCTCCAAATGTTGCGAAGAATTTTTAGTCGTTTCTTTATTTGCTTAATTATTTCCTTGTTGTCCTAATCTAATACACTTCATCATATTTTTTTATTTATAATATACTAATGTTTTTTTAATGGGATAATTCCCTTTCAAATTATAAATACTCAAACCAATTGGAATCGATCTGTGTAACATAAAATGAGCGAAACGTCAACATTTAAATAAAATGACCGGTTGCTTATTTTATCATTTACAGTTAATGTTATATTTAATATAATCGATTTTAATTGATAAGAAATTAGTAAAAAAATTCTTTTTTAGAGACCTTGTTTTGTTGTTCGGGGAGAATCCCCAGGCTGTCGCTTATTTAGCACAGCCTCTATGTTGGAGTGGTTGAGAAAACTACTCCCCCACCACTCACAGGGAAGCAGTACGGAAAGATGGAGCCGAAATACACTTAGGGTGGTCACCACCAGAGTGTTTTACGTCCTCAGGGGTCTTTGACGGCAGCGCCATTTAACGTGGTCAGCCACCCACGATGTTGTGAGCCGAGAAATTAATCTCTGGAAAAGTTTCGATCTCTTACGAGGTTCGAACCTGTGACCGTTGGCACCAAGTGCCGGGTGTTTAACCGCTAGGCCACCGGAGCTCACTGTAGAGACATTCATTGTTGTCACTTTATAAATATATACAATACGCTGAACATCGATGACCTATCAATTAACTTACCTCGACGTAACATTGATGTCCCAATCATAACCCGAATGCTGTCGACGACAACTGTCTTAATACCATTTAAGTCACCTCAAAACTTTGTTGTTTCCCATCGCCGACCGAGATTTTGTGAGGGTCGACTCAATATTCTCGATTTCAGCCTCAAACAATAGGTACTTTATTCCCAAATTAAAATAATGCTAGTTCGCGATATGATAGTTGGGCGGTAGAAATGCAATGATATTATGGCACGTGTCTGGTCATATACCGCTAACATGCATAGTGAGTGATATGAGCAAGAAACGTTTTGTTGAATCGATTGTATTGCTTACTTATGAAAACAGGGATACGAAATATCGATAGTGTTCAAGATACAAAGTGTAAAAATGTCTCAAAATGGCGCATATTTTCTACAAAGGTTTGAAATAAATAAATACCTTCCTATCTATTTTCAGAGGGGAAAAATCTATGGAAAACTATATAGTTTTAAGGTACTCAATTTAACCAATGTTCTGAGTATCACTCAACTAAGTACTGTTATGTTTTGAGGAGATAACATCCTCAGCTAAAATGTTCTGTTACTTCTTACCCGTAAACAAAGTTCATTTCATTTATATCAAAGTTCTGATAAATATAACAAACACAACAACATGCTTTGATTTGTATCATGTTGTTCGTTTTTGTAAATTATGATAACTTATTTCGATTTTAAATTTATGCTATTATTTTGATAATTTGGATTAATTAATTAAATTTGTATTACTTTTTTTTCTTCTGATTTGTTTGTGTTTATTTTGTAACCATAAAACTTATTAGTAAGTTTTAAATGATTTTATAACCAGTTGCACGTCAGTGAGAGCTCTGCACCATATAATGTAACAAGTTATATAGGCTAGAGAAAAATCTGCTAAGTTCATGATTGGGATAACCGCACGATAGATGTGAACTGAAACTTTGATGCACGAGTGTAACAAGTTAAGGTGTTTCTCAGATGTTTTGACATCGTGTAAGATAAAACGGGAAATCATCTTGTTTTCATTCAATCGCGAGTTCAATGAATTACCGATAAATTCTTATTATTCAGACATGGACTCATCACTTGGATCTGGCAGTAATTAGATCATTGTTTCGATATATTTGGCTGATATATTGAAAATAAAAAAAAAATCGATTTTTTCACTTAACACAAACCATGATTTCTGTGAATAATAATAATTTCTGCTTGAGTGAAAAAATTACCGAGGCAGCTTGAATATTATACTGCTTCAATTTCGTCTGTTGGAAGTGAATGTGACCATTCTCAGCTGAGCTAAACCATGGTTGTAGATACCAGTTTTTTGTGACGAGGATATTATGCCGACGGTGCTCAGGTCTACGTCACATGAAAGCCACGTGATAAACGGAATCCTGGTACATCATCAACGGAAGCTTGTATTGCAGACATAAGTGTTTCGATGAACAGCAACATGTTGAAATTGAATAAGGATAAGACCGAATTCAATGTTTCCTCATCCAAGCAACATGTGATGAAAACTGAGATTCTTCGCATTAAGGTAGGATCCAGTTATATAAATTGTTCCATGTTTGTAATAAATCTAGGGTTTATACTGAATAATCCTCTAGGAATGAAGGAACATTTAAATTGTATATGTACGTCTTGTTATTATCAAATTAGAAATGGCTTATTCGTTATTATTATTATTAGGTAGACGAAAGTACCGTACAGTTGAACATCTGAAGTGTTATATCAGGAAAGGTTCTCCACGAAGTCTGCAATCCATTATGATACTCGGCGTGAAAGTTAAATACTTATTCTTCCAGTGCTCTTCAAATACCATGCCGACTAAGTACAACCGTACTAGTGTTCTACAATATGTCTCATTTATACCACATCCCATCTGTACTACTATAAAGCAGCTATTTCTCTCTCCCAAACAGATCATATACAAGTTATCTGCTGTTGACGAGAATCAACAGTATCCGGTTTCGGGTTGAGATTAAACTGCACTCTGAAGTAATGGCGTGTTATAAAAATTCTAGAACAAAACACAACAACAATAAAAGAAAAGATTATTATATAAGTGAAAAATTAAATATAGTTTGTCCGCTTAATGCACCGGCCGAGATTACAGAATACATAAGACAATGCGAAGGAGCAGAAGAATAAGAAATTTCAAGTTTGAATCATACCGCAATAGACCAATCCAGGCAAAATGCGTTGCATCGGTTACCAACTGCGGTCTCGGGTTAGAAACAGCTATGGCACCCACTGTTAATAAGGGATGGCAACCTTTTGTTAACGATAAATACTGGAAATCTTTCAGCAAATTATTTCATATTACACGGAGACTGAGACTATTATTTTAGCTAAACGACTGTGTCTTTCCAAAGGATTTAACACAATAGTTTTTCTAGATGAATGACAAAGCTATAAGCCTTATTTGACTTGTCGGGATTTTTAGCACGAGTTTCAATGGATTAAATAAATGATTTTAAAATTAAACATTTAGCTTAATGTAAATTATTTTAATGCAGATTTTTAAAATATTTAATGTAAAGTTTTGGAAATATTATTTTTACTTGTACCTTGGAATCAATCAATTTTTTTTATTACGTTAGAGTATTAACACCCTTAACATTTACATATAGTAAACATTGGACAAATGGTTTATTCAGAAAAAAAAAATATCTTACATAAATACCAATGTTACAGCAATAGGAATCACCCATTGAATTATAATCTAGGTGATCATTGATTTTATCCATTCACGTCGTCATGTCAGATGGCAAAGGTTCTACAAAAAAAGTTTGAACTAGACAGGCCGGACCATGACAGCCATGCAAATTGCGCTGAACGTTACTTAGTCTAATGGCGTATATCTATTGGATGAAGTCTATGCCATTTTTATTAAATGCAAAATTACGACCTGGAGATCCCATACCCTTAATGGATTATAAATAAAATCCAAAGATAGCTGGTAAATAGCCTATACAGCTTTTTAGTAAGACACTTATCGGCCACTACACGGGTAAATCGCCATTCAACACAGTGATTCTTAGACTTCTAACCCGATACCGTAGTGTGAAATCCACCCGCAGAGTGGCGCCAGGGGTATTTGAATCGACCTATTCAATGGCCATTCACGCATTCGCTTACCGAATCAGCCAGTTGGAGACCAAACTGGATTGTTTTTGTTCTTCTTCTTAAGGAGTGATGAGTATGGATTATAATGAATTAACTAATTTTACATTTGTGTATTAACCCTTTCTTCTTTTTCTGAACAGTGAGTCTGTGTGTGTGTGTTTTAGCAGTGTGGAATAAGGCACTGGCACAGAGGATATCGGATTATGAATTCAAACTGAGGACGATTCATCAAGGGATCTAAAATTAAACTCGACAAACACGTGAAAATCCCCCCCCCCCGACGACACACACACAGACACACACGCACATTCACACAGAGAGGGGGAGAGTGAAAGATGCGCATGCATATGTACACACACACACAGAGCGAGAGAGAGAGAGAGAGAGAGAGAGACATACACACACAGACACAAAGAGAGAGAGAGAGAGAGAGAGAGAGGCTATAACCGAGAAATAGTTCATAACAAAAACACCATGGCAAGTCTAAAAGTCCGCTGGTAGATCTAATCCCTTATTATCCATAACAAATACCTTACAAATCTTATAATTTTGTATAAGCCACGACCTTGTTCTGAGGCAAAACATATCTTCATTGAGTCGCCAGGTGGCAGCACTAAGCAATACTTATACGGTGTATTCGCCACGTCACCAAAGTTAACAGTGTCCCAATTTTGACAAATCTTTTTCTATGAATGTCACTTTTGTGCACACGGTAGGAAGAACGGGAAGGGAGAACTAATTGAGGCGAAGTGAAAGATGAAACAGTCCTCTAACATAGCTCGACCAGGTTGTGAACTCGAGTGCCAACCAATCACCGACCACTTAGACCACGCAGGCGCACTCTGGAGCAGGATAAACCCAAGCTAACTAAGCGTCTGACTACTGATCTCGTCAGAATCTGTTGTCATTCGGTTAATGTATTCCGGTTGCTGAGCATTGCCGATGTTTAAGCACTGAAAGGTTTCGGTTTATAATTTGCAAATAACGGTGCCACAATATCTTGTACTCACACTCTAAATGGTTCCATTGTTCATATACGGTACATTCGTAAATTACAAACAGTACCACTCCCTAAAATTCGTCTTATGCTATTTGTCAGCGGTAGTTTAATTATTTTAGCACTATGTTAACATGGCTCTTGGGAGCCAAATTATTACAAAACTCACTCCCCCAATATATATATATATATATATATATATGTGTGTGTGTGTGTGTGTGTGTGTAATTTATAGTGTTGCAGCTGTTACTGGTGAAGTCAGTTGTTGGGGACTTGTTGACTAATGTTACTCACAGATGCATAACAGTATCCAGTACATTTCCATAACATTAACATGTATATAACATATGCATAGATAACCCCGTCACATACAGGGCTATGTTACGTAGACCCATATAACAGTCCTCTCTACCAGTAGACAACATCGTTAGGCACGCAGCAGTCATACACAGAAGACAACCAGAGCAGCTACAGCTTGTGTAAACACGGGATAAAAACAAACGTTAACAACTATAGAGGTAACAATGGTACCACACAGACCTACATACTGTTAACAAACGTTGATGCCGGTACACTATTACTTCACTGGCCGAAAAATAGATCATGGAATGAATACGATTCTGGTGTCCGCATGGTACCCCGAAGAATCGTACAGAGCTTGAATTCACGGTCCGATATTCTTTGTGCCTGTGTCTTAATATGCACGGCTAAAATACACACACGCGCGTGCACGCACGCACGCACACACACACACGCATTTATCAACCAAACCCGTGGCATTAAGTACCATTCATTTAATTGCTAGACCATACTGGTGTTGCACACATTACACGAGCTATAGGTAACCTGAGGTAACTATAGGTCATCTAACAAAAGATACACCATCCTTACTCACATTATTATTATTATTATCTTTACTCACACTATCTCACGTCATCCATATCAGTTCTACTCACAATAGATTACAGCACGCGATCTTTATTGATATTAGCTCCAGTTACTAGCACATTTAGGCACATTCATTTTTGATCAGTTAATCGATTGATTGATCGAGTGAATGGGTGAGTAGGTGAGTGCTTCGTCTAATCAACGAGCTGGTCACACCTGAAACTATGTTCGAGAGTTGACTCAGTAACGAAACATACCACAAACGCAGGTAACTAGATTCAAATCAAACCCCGAATTGGACTGTTCTAACCATGACCTTATCGTAGCCTACCCGAGCGCCCTCTGTGTCATTTATATTACACTAACCACTGTTCCTCGTATGACATTCAGCAACATTACATTCACCTGTATCATCGTCAGTTACATCGTTAGAGGTTACATATCTGTTTACTCTGATCATATTTTGTAATCTTTAATGGCTCATCATCTAGAGAGTCAGATGTGTCTGGGTGGCGCTATGTGTGTGTGCGTGCGTGCGCGCGAACGTGCGGATAAAGCGTACCTACACGCACTGCTATAATACCAAGAACATGTCTCGTGTTTTGCAGCAATATGTATCTAATCCAGCGCGCTCCCAGTGACATAACGAGCTGTAAAGTGTAAACAACTTAAGGTGTAAACAACTAGTCAGACAGTGAACAAAGAAAATGATAGTCAGAGAGTGATGACTGCCGATTAAACTTAAATAACGACACAAACTGTGAGGAATAAAAATAGTTAAATGGTGAGGGATAAATAACTAGTCATCCATTGAAGACCTAACTGTCACCTAAATACTAACAGTAGTCAAGATTAAATAGTTAGCCATCCATTGAGGACCTAACTGTCACCTAAATACTATAGGGTTGGGTTTTTCCAGGAAGAAAGGTATTTTTTCCCTTCCAATGGGAAGCGATGGGTTTTTACCTGGAAGAAACCCTTTTTAATACTCCCAAGGGATACAGCAATCTAACAATGCAAACTGATACGATACTCATCACCTCCACTCCACAGTATAAACAATTCAATGTCACGCCCCACTAACTACTGAAAAGATAAATGTGACTTCATGTGATTTAAATGGTGGTGCTGTTGTTTGAGCATTATCCCCTTCTAATGTACTTAGGAAGTGTCTCTTTCAACGATTTAAATCAACTAACACTGCAAGGTCTATTTAATATTTTAATATATATATATATATATATATATATATATATATATATATATATAATGTGTATTGTCAGCGTGTTTATTGCCAAATCTTGATATCATGGTTAACAAAGTTCAGCTTCATATATTGTTCATTGGTGGTCTGTTTGTCCAAATAAAGGTGTCACCGGAGTATCCTATAGTATAATAGAACACTAATTTAGCTGTCTCTTTTATTGCCTAGTCTGTTCCTTATTTTAGTATAGATAGCACCAAAACTAGAGAATGTCCAAGCAGATTCATCAATTAGCAGCTTAGCAATTACATGTAACTGTCTTCATCTGCTGACATATTAACTGTCAAATGATCCAGGCAGATTAATCAATTAACAGATTAGCAATTATCTGTTCATTTGTTCACATATTAATTGTCATCTGATCGTCTTCGTCTCAATAGTAGAGCTAAATGTTGAACTGTAATCCTCAATAATAACTAGAATTATCTGTTGTTCAAAACAGATCAATTTTAGTTTCTTTCATTTGCCCAAAAGATTTGTTTCAGACCAACAGATATGAGCACTATGTCCTATTCTAATTTTGAAAAAGGACACATATGTATGAATAGCATGAAAAATATAGTAATATTTGTCAAATTTTGAAAATGGCAAATCTAAATTTGGATGATGATTTTTTGTAAAAGTTTTGAGTTTCTTCCATTTCTTGTGTATTTCTTGTGAGATAGTGGCATTTATATAATCAGAGGAACAAACTTTCAGCTAAACACAACATTAGTCAAGAATATATATATATATATATATATATATATATATATATATATATATATATATATATAACAGCCAATTTTAGTGACACTATCAGAAGCAAATAAAAAGAGGACAACAATAATAATTTAAGATTATACAAGTAATAATGTAATTAATATAAATGAGATAAATTGTTGACATAAAAATAACGGTTAATTTGATAAATAACTTTTAACTCATTTACATTAACTTAACTTATCAACACGCCTTATAGCTAGGATGATTTTATTGGCCAATTAAAGCTTCAATCTGTGATTAACAAGTGAACCTAGTCACTTCAATTTCCTGGTAGCTGTTCCCAAACGCCTACAAACCTTTGTCAACAACGCGTCAGACCTACAGAGCTTTTGTCTACAACGGGCGGAGGTCCCCCACCAACTAGCTGTGATAATACATGACAGTGTCAGCAATATAACAGTAACTTGAAACACACACACGCGCGCGCGCACACCCCACACACACACATACATATACGGTCGCTGTTATATGATGCACCGCTATTTGACAGCTCGAGTGACATCTGATATGGGATATCAAATTCAAAATCTACCAGACATAACCCACACTAAAGTATTTGCTGTTAATTGATTTCCACTTACTGATTCCTGAAGATACATAAAGTGTAGATATGTGCATGTGTGTGTGTGTGTGTGGGGGGGGGGACCATAACATAGTTTTACATCTGCCTAAATGCATAATATGAAATTATAAATTTAACAGAATTAGAAGTGTTAAACTGTAGATTGATTGGTAAAGGACACCCAGTTAGAGCATGGTGGGAGTTTTGTTATAAATAAACAGAATAAAATGAAATTAACCAAATTATTACAGGAATATTTTAAAAGTATTAACAGCATAAATTGTATTCCTACAAACATATATATTTAATATTTATCGTCTGATGTAGTAATACTAATTTGAGAATCCTGCATATCTACTGTATAACAGAAGAGTTGTTAGGCAACCAAATTATCTGTCAAAATTGAGTAATATTAAAACGATAGATTTAAGTCTTCGATTCTCTTGATTTCAAATCATAAAACGTATATCATCGAATGTTTAAATATTGTTTTTTCATGAAGAAGAATCATATAATATAAATATTTCCCTACTGGTGTTACCTTTTAATGTGTCTTGATGAGAACTTGAAATAATCTGACCGTGTTCATCGTATTCAACAATTAAAAAAAAGATAAACACCTCCTGGCTTTATTTATATAGAATGAGTATATGCATACGTGTTGACTGTAAACTCCAACCTGAAACCTACGAACCATTAGCCAACAAAATGTGACTACGATTTAGAGCTATAGCCACAGCCACTCCAGTATAAACAAACTTATTCTCAAATATTACATCTGATGCATTTTTGCTTGTATTTTTGCTGAGATGGCAAACGGACCCACGCTTGTTGTGTGACGACATAACTATTCTGCAGTCAAGCAATAGGCAACAACAAAAACGAGCCCACAGCTCTAAATTGAAATGGGGAAACAATAAGATTAATACATGTGTACATCTTTTTAAGCGGGATTAATGAATGCATCGTGCGAAAATGTCTAGAATGGTTTTAGTTGTTAAAACGATTTCCTGAGAAATGAAACTGAGATATTCACAAAGATCTTGTGTAATTCTGGAACTCGGTAAATTCGTTTTTAGTTATTATTAATTTAAAAACTGCAAAACTGATTTACGGGTTAAAAATTCACTGAAATATAGCTACTGTAAAGATGGATGGCTCCATGTCAATAATGGCATCAGTACACAACATAAGACAGTGTAAAATGGTGCAGTTTTAGGTTCACTTTCTGCACGCAAGTACGCTGATTGGGCTGAGCGAACTCCAGAGGTAGTGGGACAAAGTGAAAGATGAAACATCCTCTAGATACAGCCTACCGTACTAATGCGAATAAGGGCCCTGGCGGCTATTGTTTTCGATGACTGTTTCCACCCCGGCGGCTATTCAAGCATGTTCTTATTCAAGTAGAGGCTGTTATTGTTTTTCATACTGAAAATAGTGTTCATCCCTCCAAAAACATGTCAACGTATGGTACGAAATTTGGGTTTTATAAATCAGCCAAGGGCTTATTTATTTCAAATCATATTTACCCCCGGCCCCTGTTCAAGCATGTCCCAGTTCGAGCAGAGGCCCTTATTTGCGTGATTACGATAACCATGATTTGAAACCAATGTCTAAACATATGTGGTCAGCCAAGTTATTATTTAGCCCACGGAGACACCGCACATAACAAGCGGTAATTAGACATATTTATCAAAGTAGCGACACCAAACACAATTTCTTCCTATAACACAATCAGCTAACCTACATCTGGGTATCAGAAATAATATCTATACATAAACTCTTCTAACAAATTACAAGGATCAGATGGGCTTCTAAGGTATAAACAGTGAAGATGTATTCTGGCCATTTTGTGAGCTTCACATCTGGTCTGAGACCTACACCTTGGATTACAGCATTATGTACAGAAGTGTCACCGGAATCTAGTGACACGTTGGTGCATAATGTCACTTCTAGTGATTAGCCAACTCGAATTACGCCCAAATGCTGCCGTCTTCATTTGCAGATCACATAGCAGCTGTTATATAGGAAAATATATCCAAAATGTGAACAACAATGTAACGTTAACCATATCTAGTATTTAAATATATACTCTAATCAGTATGTAGCAAACTATATACAGCAATATATTATAGATGAACACACTTACTACAGTCATAATTTAAAAAATAAATGTCCATTAAAAATAAACAAAATAAACTGGTTGTAAAAATAAAGGCTTTGGTTTTTTAAAAAATGATAATATCATTCTTTCAACTGCCGAGCTTCTTTAGAATGAATAATGATGAATGATGATTACAACTGGGACATATGGGAGATGGTTGACCTCATTTGAAAACAGCTCATAAACAGAGGTAAGAGTTGGTTTAGAACCCTGACCTAGAGATCTGCAGTGCAGCGCTTTAACAACTAGGCTACAAGGTAGCTTCTTTAGACGCTGTAGAAGTAGGCAGCATCTGGAAGGGGGTGACATCATCTTACACGTGACTGATAACTTCCATCACATCATCCTTATGCGATGTGGAAGGAACGATTCGTCATATCAGCTCGAACAAACTATCAAATAATCAGTTAAATCCGAACAGTTGACCAATCAGTCGGAGTCATCAGGTGAAATGAGGGCACATCTTTAACATTGGCTTCACACCGCTAACTGACATGTAAGTCTGTTTAAGCAATCAACAATCAACAGACTGGAATCCCTTCTGCTAAACGGAAATCAACCGAATTAATTATTGTATTGAGATGAGATGATGAAATCCTCCCCCTAAGACTTAAGTAATGGATATTATTTAGTGACATAAAAATTACAGGAGGACATATCTGATTAGTTCTAAACTTCAAAACTCCAGAAGACCTTGTGTTTCTTTACGCAGGAAAATTATGGTCACTTTTCTGTACGCGGTAGGCTATAAATAAGTAGAACGACCGTCAGATGTTAATGAGGCTTCGTGACAAATCAAACACCCTTCAGAAATAGCCAAGCCGGGATTTGAACACGGGTGCTTGATGTCAGTGGTCAACCACACTACCAATAAGGCCATGGAAACATTTGTTTGTACAAGGAGATGCTATCTATATCTGCTATAGAATTGCTGGTAGAATTTGGTAAAATAGTTCAATGAGATGCTAACTATATCTACTACACAAATGCTGGTAAAAGTTGGTAAATAGTACAAGTGTGTTGTGTACTAGTGGAATTCACGTGAACAGGAGAAATTTGGTGGTGAAGATGGAATTGTTTTATGAGAAAGACTGACTATATTTACATTATAAATGTTCATTAGGGTTTACTTCTCGGAAAATGCCACTGAATGACTAAGCCTAAGCCTCTAAAGTTGTACAGTAAACGTGTCTTTTTAACTTGAAAATTAGCAAATTCTCATGTTCTGTACGAGGAATTTACAGCTCACCATCAAGACAGCTTTTCTGTACAATATCGGGTTTGTGTAGCTGTTTTGATTAGCTAATATCCCCACCACAAGACATCATATATTAACTACGCATATATCAAGTTGTAGCATAATATGTATATTATTAACATGTTGTTAATATTTAGAATATGCTTAATTTGATTAAGGACACAAGATTTGTTTTTATTCGTGACAGTCAAGGTTTTGTCAAATCATTAGTTATAGTCATTTAACTCATATAACTCAATGATAAAATTATTAGTTATTATTAGTTATTATCTAATTTTAGTAACAGCATATATTTGAAAACAAATTCGGTCAATGTCAAAACCATTATAACCTGAAAGAGACTTGTTTCTAGTATATGTATACTGATGTTAAAACAAAACACTGTATTTAGTCATCTCACGTGTAGAGAGAGAGGCCTCTGATATATTTTAGTCAAAATATCGATTTTTAACATCACATAAAATTCCCTCAGAAACAAACCTTCTCTGGGATTTAGAATGAGTGTATCAGTCTGCATGTTGTAAGAGAGGAAAAGAGAACGAAATTTGCCACATTTTAGGCTAATGTGTTTTTGATTCCTTATTCAGTCACCGACTCATTGACTCACATTTGAGTATATCTGAGAAATATCCGTTTAACAATAAAATATATCGTTAAATATATTTCCCTAATTATAAGAATGTTAACTTCATCCAAGTTACACACATTTAGCGTACTTTGTGCACAAAGGTGGCCATAAAACATCAATCATCTTCATCTATGTATAATTATATTAATATCTAGATTAACCCAAATTAGCACATATCAGGTTTACAGTTAGGATAATTTTACATGTTCACGCGTGAAATAAGAAATATTCCTGTTTTCTGGATACTTTTGTCCACTTTTAGGCTAAATAGACTGAATGACCCCCAACCACGTTGAGACATAGTGAAAGTTGAAAAACCCTTCAAACACAGCCACACCGTGGAATCCTGATGGCTCAGATATGTGGCCAACCATACTAACAGTTAGGCCATTAAAGCCCTTGCCTGTGCACCTATCAATGACGGCTGACAGATTGAATGACGGATTAAAAGGTGCAAGAAAAAATATGGGGAGAAATCAAAGATGGTGGGAGGGTAATGGAAAAAAAATAGGGTGAGGCAGCATAAATAAATGGGCTCCGCATGGCTGAACTAGCCGTTTAAAAATTAAATAAAACTGTTCATGCATAACAAGGTTGGCTCTACCTTTTATGCTTACCACCTAGAACAAACATTTCTACATAAAGAGTACCTGTTTCCATTATGCGATGAACACAACAAACACTCTAACCACTTAGTTTCATGTTGAAGCCTGAATTCTTTATACAACAAGCACAACTCTGAAATTTTACACTAAATAAATAAACTTGAGGCTTCACAGTAATTGTATAGTAGTAAAAAAAACAAGGGGGAGCTTTAAGAAAAAAAGGAACCCATTCTGCGGTAACACAACAGGTAATGTCCGAGCGAGTCTCGTAAAGCAGACGCGGCTCTAACACAAAACACTTCTTCGGCTTGGCCTATCATTAAGTTTAACACAAAGGCCTGTAGCCCGGAGGCTGATAAGGTGCCGTGGTTGTGGCTAGATGACGGTGTTTCTGTGTGTATGTGTACACTGGCCAGTCTCTGCTTTCCTAACCCTACTAACCTGGCCGAGTCTGATTTCCATACAAATAGCTCTTACGTAACAATGTCAGCCGGTGTCTGCTCTGTGACCAGCGCTGACACACACACACACAGAGAGAGAGAGAGAGCGAGCTAGCCCACTGGACAACAGAGGGCACCAGACAATGGAGCTCCCAGCCACGCAATAAAACAATGAAATCTGAAGTCAACATGACACGACCAGGTCCCTCCCGACGCGGGAGACGAGCTGGGCAGGGAGATCCGAGTGTGTTAACGCTGCTGTACGATTACTCGGATCGAAAAGACAACAAGTTCCAACCCAAACTGACCATCTACTAATCCCTCATGTAGTCAAAGCCGTCCAATCAATACCGCGTCGAAGGGGCGTCAGTGGTATAACTCGGATCACAGATCACTACCACCTGAGTTCGAATCTCGGTGTGGGCATATCTGAAGGGTGCTTCATCTTTGACTTCGATTTATTACATTTGGAGGTCGCTCAGTCCATTTAGCCTACCATGTGCACAAAAGTGGCCATAAAACATCAATCAATCATCATCATCATCAGTACCCCGATTAATCTGATGTAAATGTTGCTACTTGAAAGCTACATTTGTGCAGGTTGTAGGTTTAATGGGTCGAGTGACTTCTAAAAGTAATTTGAGAAACTGAAAAAATGAAACATCCATCTGATATAGCCTGGTTGGAGCTTGAACCCAAGTGCTAGAGGTCTGTGGCCAATCACGCTACCAGTAAAGCCAAGGAGACACTTCTATTGAACTTGATGGATTATGACAATATACAATTGACCCCTAGAAGTAAATGTATATTCCTCAATGAAATGATGGCGGTGTTTAACTGTATGGCTCAAAGTAAGAAGTCCTTAGAAGATTCAGTAATGTTCGTTTTGGATTATGCATAGCACACCATCACACCCTGTTCAGTTTGAACTGAAGTATATAAGTCAAACAGTTGTTAATAAAAAAGGCTTCATGAATGCTTAGTCTGTTATCTGGCTAGTTAACAACGAAAAAACTCTATATTTAACAAAAATAAGCTTATTTCAGGATGGTAAAAGTACTTATGACTAAACACCGACCATGTGAGAAATATTTGGTTAAGCATCATCAAGAAATGCACTGAAAAGGCAAACAAACAACTATTACCAGTTTTACTTATAAAACTCTCATTTATCTTTCAGCTAGTAAACACGAATGGTAGCCTACCTGTGTGTACTTGTGTAGTAGTGATGGCAACATTTTAAGGTAAACCTTTGGCAATGAGATAGACTACTCTGATGCAAAAAGAAAACAAGACAGGCTCTTAGTTTTTGATGAATCAAAAGACATCATCACCTAAAGTAGTGCATTTAAATAAAATAACTGCGATATTATCTACCCAGGGTTTAAATGTGACTTCTATATCGGCAACGTCATAATGTCCATATCTGTTTACGTATGTCATCAGCTTAAAGTCATGACCCTCTGACCCACCATAATCGTACGCAGGCAGATAATTACGAAACATAGTCAATAAACACTTCTATCAGCGTACATGTTACACAGAGCACCTTTACCCAAACCACTATCTGACCGCCATATAGAGTTAAACATTGCACTGGTACGCTGTTGGCCTTTATTTGATCTTTCTTTCTGATTGAATCATTTTAACTTTTGTATACTTTTCTTCTTTAAAAAAAGATATCGTACGTGAGTGCGAGTCTTTCCATTTTCATTGACATTTTTAGATCACGTTCTTTGGCATCACAGAAAATGTCAGCCAGTTGTGACATTGATTCCCAATGTGTGTGCATGTGTGTGTTTATGTGTGTGTGTGGCTCGCACGCATATGTCCACATTGACACCGAGTAAAGTTTTGTTCTGTTTAATAGGGTACGCATTACTGGATGGACTACCCCAAAGAACTTGAAAATAAGACAGGTCATGTATTTCTATCACAACAATTTAAATTCAAGACATTTCGAAAATAATGAATCAACCGTCATTTCCCATGGAAGAGCACATTGTACTGGATAATGGTTTATTAGTGATGATTTCTGTCATTAGCCAATATAACTGACCCATAACCTATACAGAGTATTGATGATAACTCATGTATACGATGTCAAACTCAGTTATTGATAAGCAGCTGGTAAGTCCCACAGCTGAGATATAGGCCCAATTATTGCACAAATTAAGACTGCTGAAATTAATTAGTGAATAAATGCAAATTGCTGGAAATGTCAATCATGATCGATACTGAATCACAGCATAATATTCCAGTTTACACCAGGACGTGCATAATTAATCGCATAAAATTCGGTTATGCCGCATAGCATGTTTCAATAATCCAGTATATCCAACACTATCACATAAATATTATCAAAATTAAGAATCAAAAATAGAAGTAAAGCTTTTAACTCGTATTTCTGACATTTAATTTTTCGACTAATCACTTTAAACTGTAGCAATATGATTAGACAAAAAGTTGATAAGTTGATCTTCTAAGACACAAATAATATTATTCCAGGTGGTGTGTAGACTATGCACCCGTTCAACCAACCACTGTCAGTCAGTCCATGCCTTTCAACCTAATTTACAAGTTAATTATATATATATATATATATATATATATATATATATATATATATATATATATATATATATATATATATATATATAATATATAGTAATGTTGACTTTTTTGTAATCAACATTAATATGAAATGATTTCTGAAAGGTATTAATCTGACAAGTAATCAAGTGAGTAATTGCATTTACTACAACATACAAGGCGTCATTGCTACACTATGGCGACAGTTCATCGTGTGGTGGGGTCTGAAGTTACGCTTTAGTTAGTGAGCATTATGCAACGGCGTTAAAAAAATGGTAATAGGTTACATATAGTAAACAAAGGCCACAAGTCTGGTAATATATCGACTGTGGCCTAGTTATGGCCGGTTATATAAGAACATCTAGAAATGGCAGCTATTGGTCGGGCTCTGGTCAGTAACGTGTGCTATATAACAACAGGGGCGGCGAGAAAGAGAACTTACCGAAACTGTCCGTATCTTGGCTCCTATAGCTGCCGATCGGCGACATTAATCCTACGGTGCCATCCATGTTATGATACGGATCGAAGTATCCTCCGTTCGCCATGGCTTTGTCGTGTATTTTGGTGGAAAACATTGACTTACTGGCGTGTTTTCCCAGATATTATTTCGCCGAACCACCGGCCAGTTGATGTACGCGCTCTCGCAACACACTGGTCATAAGACGCAATACCAGGCCGGGCCACTATTAGCGAGGGTGATCAGGTTGGTTACGTAACCTCGCCGCGAGCAGCGGGCCGGTCGACTGCGGCGAATTAGCCGATATCGATGGACGCATTTGACCACCTCTCCCGATCGTTCGTCCTTCCGAGCCGATATCGGGCCGAATTATTAATTATGTCCGATAAATATCTCCCGCCGTTCGCGGCCGGTCCGACCCATCCACCCCTACGCGCGCTTCCGTTACGTGAGCGCTGACCTATGACCTGAACTTGCGCTGACCAATCCTAAGCGATTACATTGTGTTGTGCGAGCTCCGCTCGGTAATGGAGGTGTATTGAAGGAATCTGCCTTCTGACCTGGTTCGCTTCGAGCACAGAATACGTGCAATTACACCTCTCAATATATATCTACTCGGAGACCAAAATGATAATTGCCAGTTCGTGGTCAATCTCCGTAACAGGTGGGCTTGGCCAGGAGGCATCTCCGCTCACTCGTGGACGAACGCCCCAGACTCGCCGATTGGCAATTATTCTAACGACATCAACAGATTATAAAGAATTATTAGTGCGAGGCGTCGCCTAAAATCCAATTGCTTTAGTGTTTGTTTTTAGCGCCGAAGTCATTAGAACGATTGGCAGTCGGAAAGATTGCTAAACAATGGAGCTGTTAAATCAGAGAGGAACCAGAGTAATCGACGAGAAAAATACTAAGATGTTTAATGGCGTCTTTATGTTCTGATTTGAGCACGCGTCTACTGAACTTGTTCTACCAGTTGCATTCAATCGAATGCGGTTCACTCGTGACGTAAATATCATCAAATGATATCAAAACAACGAAATGGGTAATGGAGAAAATTAACAGTTCTCTCATTAGCCATTAACGGGTGTTATCGTGGAAGATGAAGGTGAATAAATGTTAAACGCTTTATTCCTGATAATTATTGGCAGTACATCAAACGTCAGTATAGACGAGTAAGACTCGTTTGTTGGTGACTTTCCTCGATTAGCACACAATTATACAATATGCGTACATTGTCTGTTACGTAATATCAATTATCATGTAATGCAAGTACATTTATTCGTAACAACACACAAACAAATGCAAATCGTGCTAATAGAGGCATATAGAGAACGAAATCAGTCGTGACTGGATCAGGCGAACGATTCCCGTCTCTTATTCAGTCTTTTTTTATAGTTCTGTGAGGGTGTCTCCGTGGTCTAGATGGTAGCGCGTTGGACCACAGATCATTACCACTCGAGTTCGAATCACAGCGTGGGCATGTCTGAAGGCTGTTTCATTACGTTTGGATGTCGCTCGGCACATTTAGCCCACCGTGTGCTCATTCTGACCAAAACTAACACGATTAATAGTGATCAAACGCCTGAAAATAATACCAAGACTATATATATATATATATATATATACACTAGGGGTGCTACCTGTTTTATTTACATTATATTTCATTATTATTGTGTAAGTCATAAATTAGCTCGACACACAAGTGTTCTCTAATCCATGATCGTTACCATAACGCAGTAATATGATACACGCTTGAAAAGACTTAATATATAATTAGCAAAAGTTGGTCATTAGATGTTGGACAATGTCCTATGCCACGCCACGCCTCGATGTCGTGGTCATCTAGAGTCTAGAAATCCTCGTCTTGGTAACCAGAGGTCGAAGTTTAGAATTCGGAATGCGATATTAAAGTTGTGGGGGGGGGGGAATCGCTCATCAAACCACATAAGTGGTTTTCTTCACTAAATAAGTTATCTTTATAAAATTCAGTATATATTTATAATTACTCTCCGTGGTTAAGTAATAAAAAAAATCATATTGGCCGTTATTATTAATAATAATATTATTACCATTGTGTATATGTATGTGCATGTGTGCGTGCGTGCGTGATCAAAACAGTTACATTTGCAAGTTGGTGATCTCTTCTAAAATAAAAATTTCAGGACTAATATAGCTATACTCACAAATATCATAAATGGCGTAAAAATATGTAAACGATCACCCGCACATTAAATAATCCAGTTCAAAGTGCTGATTAGTCTACTTTTAATGGTCTGTGGACGCCGCCATTTTGAAGCTAGACAGAGACCGGAAGCTCCTGAATGCTGACGTCACTTGAACACAGCAGTTTGACCTGAAGTCCGTACAGAAGCATGTAAACAAATGTGAGCAAAGAAATATTCCAAAACATAACGCAATTATCTTGTTAAACTTACGTCATGAATGACGTACAACAATATCAGTTTGAACCGGAAGGAACCTCAGAAGAGGAAAATAATTTCGATTTTTCTCGAAGAAAGCAGAATCGTCGAAGAAACTCCGAGGGGAACCTGGAACATTGACTGATGTCCGTGTGAACTCGGTGAACCAATGGATTCCGAAAAGGGATCTCCTTGTTGCCATTCTGTACAAAATTTGAACTGTATTTTAGCCGATTCAAACGTGAAATGTATACCACAACATCGCGAATGGCTGAGATATTAACCCCAAGAGCAACTATAATCTGTGTCAGTCTAGAGAGTGCTCATATGACGTCAGAGCATTTGACTTTTCTCCTTCACGCCTTCGAATCTGGCTTCCGGTGCAGTAATTTGCATTATGTCCCTATACCTATGATATCAGGTATATTTCTTGATTATTATTGTGAAATATTTGGTTACTGTTCTAAGCATTGCATATTTAAGAATTTTTTCTCAGGGTGAACTGACCCTTTAAGTCTGATACGTTTAAGAAAGTTATAATTTCTTTCTCATTCTAAAGAATTTTAAGGCACACATAGCAGACCACATATGATATTTAGATGACTTGTAAAGATGCAGTTGTTATTTTTATTATCATTTTCACCATTACAGTCTCTCAACTTTTTGCTAGTTCTGCTTGATAACCCATAAAGCCTAGGATAATTCCTTAATTTTCAGGTTTAGGTGATATTTAACAAACTAGTATCTGTCATTTCAAACATAATTATCTTTCTTATAACAACGAGTACTCAAATACAATAGACGTACATTACTTTGAAGAAGAGGTTCGGGTGGCGCAGTTGTTACTTGGGCGTAGGAGATGTTTCACCAAGCAGCAAACGACTATCATCTGATCATCTCAGTTCGCTTGAGAAAGGAACAATCGGCCATATTTTCCAGGGTGAGATCAACTCCTAGTGTTAACAAAACGACCACTTAATAATTAATATTACAACATCAAATACAATGTGATTTGTATATAGTTCGCTAGGTGGCAGTGTCAAGAGAAATTAGTAATTAAACAATACATATACAAACGGGAGAAGAAAGAAACTTTGATCAAATGCAGTGGGAAGATTATCAAATTTTTTGAAAACACAGAAAAAGTGTGGTCATTCTATACTTATACTGAGTTATAGCTAAATTTCTCTTCCATTGCAAGGTATTTTAGTAAATCACATTATAATTTGCGTATCAAAATGTAAATAGAAATTTCACTACCTCAAAGGCAAACTACAGGAACATTCTGGAATACGATGGAGGTGAAAAAGCTTCGTTTTAGTCTCTATTCAACGCCGGACAGAAGTCTTATCATATTTACCAGTTCTTTGTCAAACAATGGACTTGTACAAAGAGTTATTTCCGCTCATCACATAATCCTGAATACAGTCGATTTCGGCTCTTCGCGATTTCGGCCCATAGATTTCGGCCCAGCTGTCACACGAAAACTAAAGTAAACAAAAGATTCAATGATATTAAAAGGGTATTTTGTATAAAAAATAGAGATGATACCCCTGTGGGATATTTAATTATTTATAGAAACTGTTTGAATGTGTACATGCAATTACTGATGGTAAATAGAAAAGTTATATTATTCTCTGTAGTCATAATCAGAGTAATAACCAGCAAATTGAACTGTTGAATTATTTGTGAAGCCCATCAAAGTGAACGAATAGCAATGAATGGTTTTGGTCATTTTAACACGAAACTTTATATATTAAATCAATCAACCGAAAATGCTTTTAATTCATACACAAAAACTTAATTTATTAATTTGAATATTTAAACTGTGATAACAATATTCCATAATTCTGTTTTATTAAAGCATACGGTGTTTCTTTAATTAGAAATGTAATATTTTATTTATTACCTGAAACTTCCAATAATAATAATAATAATAATGGTAATAGCTGAAATGGTAGTTATTTTACCTCCACGGGAACTAATTCTAAACAAATTTAGAATTTACCATATATGGCATATGGAAAACGTTCAATTTAAAAGAATAAAACCGGAATGAGGCTGCTAAACAAAGTTTATTGTTATTATATTAGTGAATGGGCAATATTATTATAGATGGGCTGAAATCGCTGGGTCGAAATTGTCAAGGGCCGAGATTATCGGCTTTCCATAGTCCTAATTCGTTTGTCACATTGATCAATAGCATTCTTTTGTAAAACGAAATATATGTACTTTATAGTATTGTTTAAAGGTTTAAGCTAATATTCTACGTATACGAATGAGTCCGCATGCATCAAGCAGTACGATAATACGGCCTAGGGATACGCTCTGCGCTATTCCAAGATGGCGCATGTTGAAGCACTCGTGATTAAAGGGACAGTTCACCCTCAGGTAATATTTTTCAAATATATAATGCTTAGAACACTAACCAAACATTCCACAATAATAATCACGAAATATACCTGATATCATGTAGACATAGGGAAATAATCCAAATTACTGGAGGGTTGCCATTACGGCTGCACCGGGTGCCAGATTTGAAGGCAGGAAGGAGAAAAGTCAAGTGCTCTGACGTCACCTGGGCCAGGAGTTCACAGAGTTTCACATAGACATTAGTTAGTGTTTCTGGTTCTCCTCGCAGGTTCTTCGATATTTTCGAGATTAGTGCGTTTTGTTCTGGAAGTATCCCTGGCTAACACTTGTTTACGTCTGCATGCTTCCAGTCAAACTGCTGGGTTCAAGTGACGTCCGCATTCAGGAGCTTCCGGTCTCTGTCTACCTTCAAAATGGTGGCGCTCACAAGCCATTAAAAGTGAACTAATCAGCACTTTGAACTGGATTCGTTAATATTTAATACGTTTTCACATTTTGACATCGTTTATGATATTTGTGAACATAGCTGTATTAATCTTGAAAATTTGAAATGAAGGTGGACTGTTCTTTTAAAGCCAAAAATCAATCGCAAAATTTTATGGCTAGCCGGGATTAATTATCCCCATAGTGGAGCAACTGGCTACAAAAGTCTTCTTGACCGAGACAAAAAAAAAAAAAAAAAAAGCATCAGCAAAATGTTTGTTTTCCAAGTTAACTTTAAAAAAAAACGACTACAAATAGTCTTCTTGACTAGTTGATCCGGGCTCAGCTAAAACTGCCTAGTATATAATACATAATGACTATGATGGCGTAATCCAATACACAATAATAACCGAGTACATCAGTGTCATATATCCTGAAGTATTTAGATCAGGTAACAAATAACAGTGAGGGAGTTACTGCTCTGTGTAGTCTCGATGCAGGTCTCATCTGGGACATATCACTAATGGGCTATATCTTAGAAAAACGAAATGATCGGCTGGAAGATCAATGAGAAAGCTAACACTGTCACACTGGGAGTCGACAACAAGATATGAATGTCTGCAGCCGCTCAATGTACTATAAATTGTGATACAAGAGGATTTAGTAGTAAAAACATTCTGTAGACTAACACATGAACCTGTAATGGTATATTACAACGTTTGACCGATTAAAAAAAACCCAGCCCGGTTCACCCCCGTGCTTAACGAAATGAATGATTTCAGTCATCAAACGCTTGAAGATAGTTTCGGAATGTTCGCTAGAGGCGCCAGCTGTTGTCTTCTTTCCGTCTCATTTTATTCTACTTTAACGGCCATTTCTCATCTGAGCTAACCGTTTCTTTTTGTCCAATTTAATAAATGTCCTCCCTTTGGTTATATAACTTTTAAGTTCTATACTGTTTATGTTATCGTTCGTTTATTATATGTAAAGTAGGCCGATGGTGACATCATGTTAATTTTGCGATTGATTTTATGTAGTTTCATCACCATGTAATAATATATAAGATAATAAATAGAATGTACCGAAACAGTTATTTCTGCTGCAGTATGGAATACCCCCCCTCTCTTCTCTCTCTCTCTCTCTCTCTCTCTATATATATATATATATATATATATATATTATGAATGATAATCTATATCCCTACTAGGATTTTAATAGGAAAATAATAGCAGCAAAGGCAGGCATTACTTTAGTATCTTGGTTCAGTGGACTAAAGTTCCATATTATCGCCAATGTAAAACGTAAATAAACGTAACTAAGCTACCAATACAGCTTTGTGTTGTATACATCGTTGGATCCCTCGATGTTTACACTGAAATGTAGGTTTCGCATTTCACTGGCAATGTAATTCGAATGATCACGCACTGGCTAACGTCTTCACACGAGTCTCGATACGAAAACGACCACACCATGACCAATACGGCCGCCTACATTAACTATTAGAGGCCGTCGAATGACGAGCACTCTCGGCGAAGACTCTCATATTGTCTCAATTGGCTTGTGCTTCTTTGTTTTAGCAACGACTTCAATAAGAAGTCAACGATAACCGTCAATCAGCGTGTGATTAGAAGCCCTTGTGAACTCAACGACCTGTAATAACCTTATAAAGTTCCTAATTTATCACGCCGGGGGCAGTATTTGAATCGATAAATAAATAAAGACTTAGATATAGATAGGTAATAAGATTTTTGTATTTCACACACAACATAATATATACTACACTCATCACAACAATTAAGTAGTATAACAACACAAGATAATTTACAAATGTACACAATTTCACAGACATAGCAGACGATAGGCATAGTTAAACAGTTCATTTAGCCGTTCGGCGGCCTCTAATAGTTTATCTCGTCGAGCTATTGGACAAGGAAATGCAGCTTCGTGTACTGAAATTGTTATGGAAATTCACGAGAACCAATGACAAAAAATTGGGATTAAAAAAATCGGGTGATTAAACGAAGAAAAAAGCTGCTGAACCTATGACGCTAAAAATACCTATGGTGTTAAACTGTTTTGATATCAATAAATATGATAGATTACATGGTTTTATGATGTTATGTGAGTCGTAGATCGCGATTCCCGAAGTAATGATTACTCTATCGAATTATATAAATGTTGGCAGCTCTGTATAGTACACCACATCTGAAGTGAACATTGGTGAGAATTCCGATGTGAACAATAAACATATAGAAGCTGCAAGCATATATTTGTTATTATAGGACATTAAACATTGTAATTAGTAAATAACATCCAACGTACTTAGTCCCATACAGTGTCGAAAACAGCCCATAATAATAATAATAATAATAATGTATATTTAAATAAAGCGCCCTTACTAGCAGGAGCCACTCAAAGGCGCTGTACAAATAATATGTAATATAATAATACCCAAAATAATGTCTGTAAAAACCCTGTAATGATTTAAAAGATAATAATTATTTATCTGTGAAAGCGACCTTAAATAGGTGTGTTTTTAGAAGAGATTTAAAATTTTCAAGAGACGACGCATTTCTAATATTTGCCGGCAACCTATCCACAAAGTGAGGGCTGCAACACTAAACGCACAATCACCATATGACTTGAGCCGAGACATTGGCACCTGCAATAGTATCTGACTGGATGACCTGAGTTTTCGGGATGACTTTCTAATGGAAACCAGTTCACACAGGTATTCTGGCGCCATATCATTAATAGATTTATAAGTTATTAACAGAATCTTGAAATGGATACGCTGTCTAACAGGTAGCCAATGTAGTTTTTGAAGAATTGGGGTAACATATTTTCTAGTATTTGTTACAATGCGAGCTGCACTATTCTCAATTCGCTGAAGGCGATTAATGTTATAATCAGATATGTTATATAACAGGGAGTTACAATAGTCTATACGAGATGTAACAAAGGCATGGACTACATATCTCGACATTGCTCTTTAGCTATATATTAACTACATTGCATGTTAACATCGCCATACGACATACGTATAGTCAATTTCTGTATCCAGTATATTGCCCCCGAAAGAATTTTTCTTTTGTGTATCAACTCCAAATATAATTATCTAAGCATTATTCATTTTATTAGTAATATAACGGGCTTCAGTTTACTGTGTGATAAACGCTTCCCTTGTTACCATTATCTGTGACTACTGTCTGTGATGATGTCCGACCCATTTAGCCTACCTTGTGCACAAAAGTGGCCGTAAAACATCAATCATCATCGTCTGTGATGATGTCAGACACAACTAGAATTATCACTACATCAAATGGACGAGAGTGACATCGGCAGAGATGTGTGGTCTTTTGTCCAATTGAGACATGTTAAAATAATCAACATCACAACAAAAAAAATTTATTCTGGATAATAAGTGATTGTGTACCATACTGTACCTTACTGAAATGAGACAGCAAAATACAGGGCCGTATTAACCCAAGGACTTTCATGCCACCCCCTCCCACGTCCGGTACTTCAATCCTCCACACCACTACAACTGGCATTGGCACAGTAGGTACTAAATGAACATTAAATAATATATATATATATATATATATATATATATATATATATATATATATATATATATATATGGATAAATACATATTTACCTGTATGGCTAAGCCAGAGTACAGTGTCATTAACCATTGGAGCTCTAGAGAACTGGTAAAATAAGAATTGACGGTTAGTTACCATATTTCAGTTAGCCTAATGGATAATACGGCCCTGACAAAATATCAGTAACATTTATTTGTAGAAAAAACCCTGTAATAGAGTGTGTGTGAATGGGTGTCTAAATTATATTATACACTATTTGATTATTGCACGTCATATGGCACTTTCTAGCGTGTTTCGTATATCACTTGAAATGCAGCGAGTGCAACAGAACAGCTCTGATGTCAAGGACACTAGATGGGAGCCAGTTAGATCATCTGGTCATATAATTTTATCAGGGTACTTTGCAAGCCTATGTACTGCTGTCCGTTTTTATTTTATTCCAGTCACCACCATCTCTCTCTCTCTCTCTCTCTCTCTCTCTAGAGTCAGACAAAAAGCTTGTGGAGGTTCACCTCTATAAACTTCACTTAATGCTACAAAATTATGAATCCATCGGAAAGCATGTCGCTGGGTCATTGGTTTGTTATGATTTTACTTTGGTTTCAACGAAGCATTTCGTACAATAATTACCACACCACTAGAGATCGAAACACAAGGTCAATGCTAAAGCATAGCGTTACGAGCCTGTGGGAAAAACAGTGAGGCCAGACGAAATAAAGCATTAACAACGTGTCACTTATGAGTGGAATCCATTTGCTATAATATACAGTTATTGTGAAATTCAGAACGATAACCTGGAATTGAGACATTTACCTGTGAACGCAGCAAACGAAAGGCACATACCAGATGAGCTGCTAAATGTTAATATAGCTTCACTGTGAATATACAAGCATCAAAAAGACACCATGAGCTGAGAAAAAACGTTTTTTTTTCTTTTCCTGTCTTCAGCCCATGGTGTTCTGATTTGGGTACACCCGGGGGCCGATTGAAGTAGGTACACACAGATGCGGCGATACAGGCTCCTCCGGACCACTGTATCTCGGACATTTAGTAGACTTTCATTCACGTTTGGAATAAGATGTAGAAAAAATATCTAATTGAGTAAGTGGGAGGGTTAGTTAGTGTGTGGTTGAGTCAGTAGTTGATTTATGATTGATTGATTGATTGATTATTTTGAGTAAGTGAGTAATCGCTGGATCAGGCATGATTTAACAGCACAGTCTCTTACTTATTGTCTCCCATTTTAGTCAATTTGGACGTTAAGAGAGATGCAGCAGCTCAATTAATGAAAGTTTCTGGTAGTAATGGTCTACATCAAAGAATAATTATTAATATAACTTATGTTTTGTTTAATATCTATTTGGAAGGCTTGACGGGGGGTTGTGGATATATAGGAACTCATTGATGTTGATTACTGTATTGATTAGACTACTCTAAAACTACCGTAAAACACCAATCATCATCGTTATTAGCTGTACATAGGAAAGGCAAGGGACTCTGTCGTTACTCTAAGAATATTTGTTTGTCGATCGTTTTCGCTCGGAAATTTTGTAGATTATTTGAGGCAAAACGTGAAGATTTTATTTTAATTCACAGTTAAATTCTCTACTTCTTCATTTGTGACACAGTTGGCTCAAAAGGACAATCATACAAGGCATCTTGAAGATTGATATATAAGACCGTGGACTGTTCGCACATTTGTTCACCCTGATCATGATTAGATGAATCAACACGCTATTCACAGATTGCGATGGATCGTTTTATGCAGCATCCGGATTTAAAGGATGAAACACCCCGAAATCAATATTTCTAGACTAGATTTACAGGAGTCGCAGAAATTATCGTATATATTTTTTTTTTAATATAACCGCCACAAAAGTAGAAGAAAATATAATTCCTGATTCAGAACACAGGAAATATTACTATTTTGTGTCAAGTTAATTTTTTATGAACAAATCCGCTGAAGATCACGCTTCAGTGGATTTATGAAAACCTTTTCCAACATAGAGGCTGGCCTAGCGGTTAAGCACCCGGCACTTGGTGCCAACGGTCGCAGGTTCGAATCCCGTAAGAGGTCGAAACTTTTCCAGGGATTAATTTCTCGGCTCACTACATCGTGGGTGGCTGACCACGTTAAATGGCGCTGCCGTCTCTGAGGACGTAAAACACTCTGGCAGTGCCCACCTTCAGGGTATTTCGGCTCCATCTTTCCGTATTGCTCCCCTGTGAGTGGTGGGGGAGGATTTTCTCAACCACTCCAACATAGAGGCTGAGCTGATTAAGCGACAGCCTGGGGATTCTCCCCGAACAACAAAACAAACAACAAATAAAGAAGTCAAGACCATGTGGCTGCTGTACCCAATAGGCGACAGCCAGGGATCCCCCCCCCCCAAATTTAAACAAGTGACAGGTAATGTTGTAGTCGGTGGTTTGGAATTGTAATTACTACGATAAAATCACAGTTGTTTGCATTTCCCTGTTTTAGTTAATCATAGCGCAATAACATTATCTTTATAGTGGCATATATTCTACGAAGCAATCCCGATAATATGTCAACATGTATATGGTTTATTGACATGATTAAAGAGGATGTACTAAGAGAACGGAGATCACATTCCTCGATGGTTAACTGTAAAATAGTACTAAATCGGTTTTCAAAGGGCGGAAATTTAAATTTGTGTAGAATCTTGTATTTATATCAGAACAAATGCTGATGAATACACCATTAAAACTACCTACTTCTGTTTGGTCTGATTATCACAGAATAACATCTCAGGTCATAAGGTCGATGAAATTGAAATTTAAAAAAAATCATCTTTCATATTCATACTTTAATACGCAGCCACAATTTTTTTCATTAACGGTATTTTGAGGTATGATTTTTTCAGCTAAACGTATAAGACTTTGATCAAAATCGTTTGTCTCATTTGTCAGATCAATATATCAGGAGTAATGTGGTAGATTTTCCATGCTAACAAGACTTATCATTAAAACAATATTACGGATGATCCGAGTGCCGCTCATCGGTGCACTATACCCCACACACAGAGGGCGAACTTTAGTTGGGAAAGGTCAATTAAACGTTCACCGTTGCGTAACGACCCTAATCGGAGACGAATCGCATCATAACGTTCCCATATATGGAAATAAAGTAGCAAATGACACCTTCAACGGTGTAAAACGACACTGAATTGAGTAGTCGTCTAATATAATTAATTAGTTGGACACTAAGCCGATCTAGCTACACTCTACTAACTTATAGCAAGTAAAGGTCCAAGGCCTTATCAAATATAACATGTAAAATATAGGAATGCATTATGATCATCCTTGACGGCAGTATTGGAGTAGTATTTAGGATCAACTGCAGCCGGTGGGAAGACGTTCAGCCTTTCATCTATACCGTCTAACTGGGGTGCCATAGAGTAGGCTGCGGAAATGTGCGCTGCAAAGCTCGGTTCTAAGTCTAACCTTGCGACACCGACCCAATCGTCTAACCACGAGTACGGTGTGCTTTGTTGCCGAAGCCAGCTAGTTACAAAACGACCAGATACGAACAGACCAGGCGACCTATTGCCCAGCGAATCATTCGCATCCATTTTGTTGGTAGGTTACTACCGTCAGTGTCACCTGTTCCGTGATTGTGGTATTCGCCAGCGGGTTTAGGTCCCATCCGCCAACCAACAAAGACGCGAGAATACTATATTTTGCAGGTATTTTATTATGCTGTGGAATTATTGTATAATTTAGCTTTTCTTTAGCATAGGCAAAGGACGTGTCCACGAAGACTTGGTGTCTCGTCTCGTCACCGTGACTGTGACTGCTACTGGCTTACTTTGGCTTATTGATGTTAGGTCACTCACGTATCACGGATGTTGTACTTGTTTAGATTGATGGTGCCCTAATATTAACATCGTTTACGGCTTATGTAATCTTTTGCACAATTAACAGGTCGAAAATTCTCTGGTGTTGAAATTTGTTTAAAATTCTGTACGAGTAACGATGTATCGGGGAACTGTCATCTGTCACGGTATGTTATCTATTAAGCGCTTTAGGGTAATTTTAATCCAATTATATAGAGCGCTATATAAAATGTTGTATTATTATTATTACTCCTTTATTGATTTGTTATTATCTTTAGTTTAATGATCATGAAACAGGGATATATCTATCACATGAAATGATGAATATTTAAGCACTTTTTCCCGCGTGTCCTTTTTTACTTGAGTAGCAGTTTCCTGAAAGAAATTAGACATTGTTGATATAAACCTGATTACAAGTGTGATATTGGGTATTGACTGAAATTAAGCTACGTTTAAGGTGTGTGTGTGTGGACACCACACGGAGGTCGCTTGGCCCATTTAGCCTACCATGAGCATAAAAGCGGCGCCGTAAAACATCAATCATCACATACAAAAGTGGTTTGAAGTATTGTTGTATGGACGGCTCATTATAAATTATTTGACTTAGGATTAGGTAGATTATCGTTGACCTGCTGATACTTGGATAAAATGCACAAACTACCAAACAGTAGTTACTTCTGCTATTGCTGCTCATAGATCACTACTACTAGTAAATATTGTGTAACCCGGCCACAGCTGTTTAAAGGAGCTTTACAGGAAAAATGTAGTGAAGAATGGATATCCATCGATCCTAATTTTTTTCTGTCCTATTTTTCTTACTGTGACAATGTGTATATTGCTTGTATTATTACAAGGTTTAAAATTAATGGTCGCCACTGACGACCTTCTATTTTAACAAACAACATTTTTATGGAAAGGTCACCTTGGGGTGACCATGAAAACCTGAATAAATATGTCAACTAACGTAACAATCTTGTTATTGACCTATCTTGATGTCTAAATGAAATATGCTGGTTGCCCAGTCAATAATTTGCATGTATCTCATTGGCTAGTCACCTACTGAATATTAATTATCTACTCCCGCCAAACTGATTATGTGGAAAACGTTTTCCCCCATTATTGTGATAGGAAAATGGCAGATTTGTTGCAGTGAACCAGTCTACTTCCCGACTTAGCCTTATCTTGGTTTAGAATACTAGATCTAGTCAGACTAGTGGTCATCCATGGTTAAAACCTGTAAAGGTGCTTCTGGAGTGCACTATTTGCCAGGAAGCAGCAAATTTTGATCCATCCATCAAGTGGAGAAATACTTTCGTCACCATGCCCAAGGCTTTGAGACATCTTCCAATCATACTAAGCCTAACTAAGGCAAAGACAGTGTTGAAGCCCAGAAATGCACCTGCTAAATCAAAATCCCATGTGTGTCAGCTAGATAGAGCTAAATGTATGGATATCTGTGGAACATACATACAACACAACCTCTGCCAAACAGTTTACATATTAAATTTATACTGTCAGTGTCAGATGAAATTTATAATGTCAATGTCAGATGAAATTTAAATAGACTAGCGCAGTTCCAAATGATATAACTGAGGGAACATTACTCAGTCATGGTAAAATAAGAGCAATCACCTGATTTTGCCAGGAAAATAAACAATATTTGTAAGATTTTAATTTACTGATACCATCAATGTAGTGTCTTCTATGGGCCAGTAACTTTGAGTTGGTTTCATAATGCTATTCATCTCAATATCTGGTAATCAAATGTTACTTATTACAAATGTGCTCCTTCAACAGTCAGTTTATACGTATATTTCCTGCCCACATCGATTTTAATAATTTTCTCTGCCATTTTTAAGTCTTTAAAACATTACTTAGTATTCAGTTGTCAGCTCATAAATGTCCACATTACTGGTTATTTATAGGCAGCAGATATTAAATGTCGCAGTCATTCACTTCATTTTTTCCTCCTTTTTCACAAAGGAAAGCCTGGAATATCATTTCCTAAGAAAATGCAGTTAAAGCAATTATTTGGCAGAAAATTTACATCAGTCGCAATTTACCATCAAACGTGTGTCCAGTATATGGTACACCCACTAAATATTCCGAAAGACTTACAAGCTGTTGAATTGCATAAAATATGGCCAACGTGGGTGCATCTTCTAACTTTTCACAAGTGTTTATGACAACTGACAACAATCATGGGGAAAGGAATGGCTTCGTGAATTTGGTGCTCACCCAGGCCACTTTGGCACCCACTTCATCAACAGGCATTGGCCCCAAAGCCCACTTCATAATAATCCTATAATCAACACTGGTTGTGTTGGGATCACATGTATTTTGGTATAGTCACACATCGATAATATGATAATAAAATAATACATAAAAAGTTTGTAATAATTTTCCTGTTTCAGACATTGAATCGGGTAAAATTCCTTAATAGCAATATCTATGTAGATTACAGGTATCCTATGTGGTGGTGTTTTGGATCATTTTGGTTCCAGTATATTGGTAACACCACATGTAAGTGTTAACGGTAAAGGGTTTCCCTCTCACCCACCACAAATTTTTACATTTATCATAATTTCTTGTAGTTAGTTGAGATTAGTTACTCTCTTTGAAATATGGTAATAAAGAAATGTTGTAAATAAAATATGTAATGTGTATAATTTCATAATGTATGTTGTACACATAAATGTTGCATTTATCCTCACAAAATAGTTTTTTTATTATTGATTCCTAAAAGATTCCAACAAAGACCTTTTTTAGCATTAGCTTTCATTGTAGTAGTCCCAAGCCAGTTTTCTGACATTTTTTAATGTCAGTGAAGATGTTCACTCTAATAGAACATTTCCTTGACTTATGCATTATAATAATATAAATAATAATAATAGTAGTATTTTATATAGCGCCTTAATACAACCTAAATTGCTCTATGGTGCTTCACAATTAAAACATTCTGAGCTCATATAGATCAAATACATTTCATATAAACTGGTTTGATATTATAAATACGCTAATTTAAATAAATGGGTTTTAAGAACCATATAAAATATGTTTCTACTTGCTGCGAGTTTTGTGAGGTTTTGGCAACTTGTTCCACAGCCCGGGAGCTGCATGTCTCCCTGTTAAAGGCCAGAAGCTGGCATGAATTATGTTTATGCATATCAGTTGTGGTTTATATTATAAATGTACGGATTGATGGATGGATACATCGTATGAGTTTCCTGAAAATAAAGTTTATAATCAGAATCGGGACATTGTAGTTTTCTTCTTAAAGTAACAACAATAATGGTTTAATGCTTCCATTGGGTTTAAAATTAGGCTACTGAGTTATCATCATCATCCATGTCATAAAAGGTCACTAAAATAAGGTGACAATAAATGACATCATTATGTCATTAAGATTCCACTTATTTCCTAGCAAAAGCACTTTTGAGTATGGACCAATTACATTTTGATGTCGGCATGTATGTATACAGAACTTGGCACAGAAACATAATTGGGTAGGATGGGGAATCCATAGACATGTACATTACTGAATGTCAGCCACTAGCGCAGTAAATTCTGGTTTGTGTATACATAGTGTTAGCGATGAGTTCTTGCCTTGGGAAGGTACTCGTGTATTAGTAGGAGTACAGATCTAGAAGTACAAACCTGCTGAAGCACAAGATGGAACTCTGTTAGTGTGGTGGTTAGAGCACTAGTCTTCAAACCTCCAGGATGTGGGTTCGAACCTGGCACGTACCTGTGTTTGTGGGATTTATGCCCCTAATGAGTTGCCTCTCCGCGATATGCTCCAGGTGTGTCCATCGCTGAGGCTAAATAATAAACAACTCAAGTACATTTAAAAAATTGATTGCTCAAGCATACTCAGTACAATGATATGATAAACTCTTACACAAACATAAATCATGCTTTTCAATTGAATTTTTTCATCTAATGATGTTTATCTAATGATGTACCAAACATTGTCATGCATTAGTATGTATTTCAGGATAATTATGTATAGGGCTGGCCATTTTATGCATACTCTCCAGTTTGGATGAATAATTACTAGCAAGAGCCACTCAAAGGCACTGTTCAGTGATACCCCAATTATTATGTTTGTAAAAATGCAGTAAGATAGTTTATAAACATTAATCGTTGGTGATAAACATGTTTTTTAGCAGATTTAAACTTTTCAAGAGAAAGGGCATCAGTAATAATATTTTATTATTATTATCACACTTTAACATAATACAGCTAATTTGAGGGCAGTTTACCCCCCCCCAAAAAAAAAAACATGAAAGAAAATGACTAAATATAATATACAGATGTTAAAACTAGCAGTAGAATTTCTGTTAAATAGATCAACTTTTCTTGAACGCATAGAAAACGGAACTTTCTCAACCGCAGCATAATATGCCTTGTGATATTTGCTCATAAACATTTTTTGTTTTAAAAGTTCGCTAAGCAAATAAATGGAAATGTTTTTACAAGAGATGATGAAGGTTATTTAATTGTCATCCGATCTCAGAAACTGTTTCCATAGCACAGTTAGTAATGTGCAGCATATCAGAATCTGATAATCAGTCTTTTGTGTGTGTGTGTATGTTTGGGATGTTTCATCTGATCATTTGAGTCACTGCATGGTCATATATTCCAGATGTGACTACGACTGAAGTTAGATGAATATTAATGAGTTGTTCGTTTAGCAGAACAGGCAACTACTTAAAGAATCATCCTACAAACATAGTTAGAAGTCACATCTAAACACATGCAGATGTCACATCTGAACCTAATTCTGGTGATTTACAGTGCAATGCTCTAAACATTACATCATTGGAGTGTGATACTTACTCAAATGACTTAACCTACTTTAACACGGTTCACTGAATTTAGGTCAGAATCAAGATGGGTAAGTCAACGCATTATTTATTCGCATTATTGTTGTCTTTCTAGTCTAGAACAAGACCATCGTCATGACGACCTATTACTTCAAGAACCTGGCAGGTGTCAATCTGACGGACGAGGAACGAGGTAATGTGCCACATCCATATGCCGAACTTATTACTCATGTCACGTTGAAGGCAATGCAGGCCGGAGCCATCCTCGGGGCAGGTGTCATCGGTCCTGCTGTTTCCGTTGCTGGCGGTCATAGAGATGGAAAGAGCATACAAGAGGCCGCCTACAAGTATGGAAAAGGAGGCATAGCCTTGGGACTGGTCGTGGGACCGATTCTGATGGCGGCACGAGCTGCACCGCTCGAAAGGAAGGAAGTGTTCGATCGTTCCTATCGAATCCGATTTAATCGTAATCAGGTATCAGTGGACAGGTTGAGTATTGTGGGTGCATTGGCGGGTGCAGGGGCAGCCCACTTTCTTAATAATGAGGCAGCAATGGGGGCCGTGTTTGGCTTCGCTGGAGGCTGTGTATTCGGGGGCCTTCTGAACTTAGTATTCTGATTGAGTTAAGATTACTTTTTTTGCTCACTGTGCCATACATCATCATCTTCAATAGTTGTCTGTATCCCATTTTAAAACTATTTTTGACCATAATCTTTATGGATCGACTGTAATAAATATGTAACTGGGTGGAGAGACGCAGGTTGTTGATGCTATTCTTCACATTCTGCTTTGATGTAATTGTGAGAGAATTTTATGAAAATGTTTTCTTGCTATCTAATAAATATATTACAGCTTAGTAATATATCTAGTTATATGAGTGATGATTCTGCAGTTATCTGAGCTGGATATACATGAAATGATATTTGTTCTTGTTTGTTGTTTTTAATGTGATGCACATTACTGAAGCGACCAATCTTGCTTTTGTCCATTGGTCCTGTCCTTTCTAGATTATCAGAGAAGGCGTTTGTTTTTTCTGAATGCATATCATTCAAGGTGCTTATAGATGGTTGTTGTTGTTGCACTTGACTAGAAGTCTTTACATGTCAAGAAATAAATAATTGGTTAAACATTTGTAGTTAAGAGTCCTATTTTTGAATATTGTGTTGGGGAGCAAGAGACAGGGGCCACAAAACTGAGATATCGGGTCAGAATGTAATAGAACTTTATCATGGTTAACTGTTTCTTCTTGTCCTACAAAACATACCATGTGCTGAACTAACACAATCACCCTATACTAGCCATTGTGTCTCGTGTAGATGTTATAATAGTATATTGGTTAGACCACATTAGTATCCGATTCAAACCTGTGTTTATCAGAAAGCAAAAAGGAGGAATGGCAGTAAAAACTTGCTACAACACGATGCTTCAAGATCTAGGAGAATACACATTTGTGAACATTTTGCAATATCGGTTAAGTTACCACGCTCGTCATTCACTTGCTTTTTTTCTGTGCATCGAATAAGGCGGGCATCCTTTTATGGGATATGTTTCGATTAATTCGGCACTAAAATGATATGAAGAGCTGTAAGGCATAACCTTACCTTTAGTTTTGAACCTCGTACTAGCGCTAGTCGTAGAACTAACAACAAGCAAATTAGAGGAACGAGCTTCCTGTCCGAGTGCACTTACAGACTGCTCGTTTTCACTGAAGCTGTGCATACGTATGGAAGTTCTTATATAAATTAGACCTGATGGCAGGATATCCAAGGAATGTTACTAATTCACCCCAATGAGAATTCATCCTACAGTCTTCTTACGATTTACGTAAAAACTTTGCAATCACAACTTCATAATATGGATATGTTTACTCCGAGAATTAGGATTTGACATAGATGTGCATGGAATGGAATATATTCTACTACAGATGCCTCTTTTATCTGGAAACCCGGGGATCTGACCGACACTGTTGCAAAACGTTTATTCAGAGCTGCCATCTCAATTCGACATTCGGTAATCAGAATGGTCTGATATAATGACATAAACTCCATATATTGCATCAATCTCAAGTATGACAGTATTTGTAGACTGACATCATCTTACCTAGGGGTTGGCAACCTTTATGAGGGGAGGACCAAATCGTAAAACAGCCTTTAAAAATGAAGGGGTTTCAGAGCACTCGAGACCAAGTATCACCAATATATGAAATTGTTTCTAACTGTATGGGTAGAAGAGTGTAATTTGGATTAAACCAGCGTGCAACATGTATTTTCAAACAGAAGAAGCTGCATAATACATTGTGTCTACCATGTCCTTGGGTGCTGTGCTTGTTTCATCAACCCCTGAAAATCAGACTGTGGATGCATGCTCGCAAGCCTCAGAGTACCCTCCAAATGTCCATCACTGAGTTTACTATGCATCTGGCTCTTTGCAAAATCACTTCCTGAGCAATTGTTCGCATAGGTATGTGCTTCCGAATAGTGCAATTATCATTCGAGCGTGATGAATTAGTCCGGGGAACATATTGCTCATAAAACTTAACTATCGCAACTTCCATAAACTTTGTTTTCAAGTCACTTGCATTGCGAATCAATTGGTTCCATCTGCAGGTGAATGGCAAGACTGTCCACAATTACTGCGAATGGAGTTGAAAATAATGCAATGGCCTGGTTGATGGTGTGCTGATTTGCAAATCAAGTTTTGAATTATTCTCACAGCTGCCCAACAAAAGTGACATATGTAGTGGCCTCATTAGGTTCACTTGCAGACAACATTGGAAAATATGCATAACTGCATTGTTTGAGTTGTTCCACCCACAGACTGAGCTTCACCTCAAATGTACATTCATATGTTTTGAAATGTCTACCAATAATGCTGTGTTTTTTTATAGAATATTATATCAGTATGGCATCCAACAAGGACTTTGATAAAATAAACACTATAAATCTCTACTCCAGATGACTGTTATTATGAAAGACTTAAAAAGCTAGCCAGCCCCTCATTGGTTGACCAATTTGGTGAGGATTGCTGATCTCCATGAAAAGGACCACCAGCCTATTGCCTTCTCCACAGCAAAGGACAGTTTAATGGAAGTTATTAGTTATCTTGTTGTTTTGATTATTACGTGGTCAAGATTTACTTCATAAGAGACAACGGTTTTGTATTAAGGTATGAGTGAGTAACTGAGTTTGTGAGTTATTGTATAGACCGATCCAGGTGAAATGTGTTGCATCTGTTACCAACTGCGGTCTGGGGTTAGAAACAGCTATGGTGCCACACTGTTAACAGGGGATGGCAACTTTTCACTAACGATAAATAGTGGAAATCTTTCAGCAAATTATTTCAAATCAACAGAGACTAATATTTCAGCTGAATGATTGTGTCTTTCCAAAGGATTTAACACAATATTTATCAGGATATAACCCAATGATTCAGCGGACCAATCTTTGCAGATGAATGACACAGCTAAGCCTTAGTTATTCATGCCGACTTGTAGGAGATTTTTTAGCATGGGTTTCAATGGATTAAATAAATGATTTTAAAATTAAACTTTTAGCTGAATGTAAATTGATTTTAATGAAGATTGTTTAAATATTTAATGTCGAGATTTGGAAATATTATTTTTATTTGTACCTATGAACCAATCATATACATTATTAAATTAAAAAATGTTCACTTTCAATACACGATATCATGCATAAATACCAATGTTACAGTAATAGGAAGCACCCATTGAATTATAATCTATGTGTTCATTGATTAAATCCATTCACATCGTCATGTCAGATGGCAAAGGTTCTACAAAAAATAAATTTGAACTAGACAGGCCAGACCATGACAGCCATCCAAATCGCGCTGAACGTTACTTAGTTTAGTAGCATATATCTATTGGATGAAGTTTGCCATTCCTATTATATACATCTTTTCAGTAAGACATGTATCGGCCACTACATGCGTAAATTGCCATGCAACACAGTGATTCTTAGTCTTCTAACCCGAGACTGTAGTGTGAAATTCAGCCAAATGGTGGCGGCAGGGGTAATTGAATCGGTCTATTGTTTAGCCAAAGTACTGGCAACATTTGGAACTCCTGAATGATGGGCAATTCTCTACTGATAGATGATGTTATCAGAACAAGACCCTTTACTGAAGAATGAACATCAACCAGCAGATAATACAGCAATTATATCCGGTCACTAGAGATCTACAATGCAGTGTATCATTAATTGCACACAGAATCCCCATTCTAGTATAAAATTAAGAAATCCTATTTCTTGTTACACTAAACAAATATAATTCCTTCAAATTCTATGATAGGGCTACACCCGGCTCAATAAAGACATCCTCCAGGTTAAATATTTTCTTCAGTATGCAGATGAAAGTGATCATGTTTGGGTGTGACTGGAGTTCTCATATCTTGAACTTTTGCCAAATTATCATTATTAATATTCACGGTAAGGAATTGGCACAGATAAGTTAAATGCTTGATGCTCAACTGTTTAGTAATAATGCAAATATGACAAAGTGTATGGCAAGAGATAATAATCTCACGATATAATTTATGAAATATGATAAATTAATGTTCTATCAACTTGTTAAAATGAATATGTACACACGTAAATACATAATCATTACTGGTAACAGATCAACCCCGGTGAGCATCTCTCGTCAATATTAGTCTGTCTACTCAGTACTTGGGTGGTTCCTTTTTCACAATACTCTAAAGAAAATGAAAGCTTAACAGTTTGTAAGCGGTGATATATGTCTCCATATATCACAAATGAAAAGCTTGCGTTGCAACTGTTTTAAGGCCACTTTTGTGCAAACGATGGGCTAAATGGACTGAGCAACCCCAAAAAGTAATGAGACCAGTTTAAATGCCATCCAGACATAGTCCAAATGAGGTATGAACAGGACAGGTAATAGAGGTAGGTAACCACTGAACCGTGCAACTAATTAGGTCGCACGGACGTCCCACCACTCCAGCAAAATGTTAGAACCTTTACTTCTAACAAGGTACGGGACCAAATACTTGCTGTACTTTAGTACATGAAAAACTGTACATGTACTTGGCTTTTAAGGTATGCTGTACATGGACTTATACTTACCTTTTAAGTATTTGTACTTGCCAAGTATATACGTAATATATATATATATATATATATATATATACTATGGGAATGTTCTGTCATTTAGCCCCATAAAATGATATCTCAACCGAGTTGTGATGATGAGATGATCAATTCCGAATTTGTAAATAACGCAGTGATGTATTCCGGATCAGTTTGGTGGATAGCCAATAACAAATATGAAGATAGTGAGAGTTGGATAAGGATACGAGACTGTGTGAGATTTTATGGAAATAGAGGTTTGTGATGGTTCAACTTTATTTTGGATTGTAATAATAATAATAATGTTTAATTAATAAAGCACCATTACTAGCAGGAGCCATTGAAGGGCGCTATATATGTAATATAATATGTTGAGCCGTGATAGCACAGTTAGTTAGAGCGTAGGACTCATAGGCGAATGGTTATGGGTTCGAGGCTCCGGGAGCTGCAATGTTGTCATGCGCCGACTGGTTCACTCATCCATAAAAATGAGTATCTGACAGGATGCGATGGCTATGTGTTTGAGTAACGATTTGCGCCTATAATGGCAGCATGCCTTGTATGCTCCCTTGGGAGTTGACATGTGTACTAGGTGGAAACAGGTCTGAGTCAAGGATAATAATAATGTACAACACATCAGAACAGGGTTACCTGGTTCTGGCGCTATATAAACAATATTATTATTATATAATAATATCCCAAATAATATGTCTGAATCCAATGTTTGGTGTGGTAAAAACTAGCTATAGAACATGAAATGTTATATCGTGGAAATATGGAGATCTACCAGCTGCTGTGACCCAGAGATCTATATCTAGACTTTTACACAGAGTAAATACTCTGGTGTTATACCTGTGGGGGAGAATCTCCCTCCAGAAAGATTCTAGTAGAACATACTTATACTTGTGGGGAGAATCACCCCCACCCCATAAAGTTTCTAGTGGAACATACTTCTTCCAGGGATTTCCCTAATTATGCAGATCAGTCAGTCAAGGTGATGTTTTAATCAACTCAATTAAATCATTGCTGTAGTCATACACTGTCTTATGAATCATGATATGAAGGTATTTAATCGACATCATAAAGTCAGGTTATATTTATTGTTGCCACCATCTTGGGAGTCAAGCTATCACTAGACACCAGACATGGGGTCAAATACATTTGTATTTAAATACCTTTTTCAAGTATTTGTATTTTAATTAACCTTAATTAAAGAAAAGTATTTGTATTTAAATACTTTCACAAAGTATTTGATTTTTCAAATACATTTTCAAATATATTAAAATACTTTTCTAAAATTATTTCATGTTTTGATCTGAATATTTTGTTTCAGGAAATAATCTGATCACTGAATTGCACACACACAAACATGAAGGAATTGTCTTCTCTCTGTGATAAGGAATTGCAATTAATGATATATTTAATGTAATGACTTTTGATGGCTTCCTTGTCAATCAAAGGGAGATTATTCTCAATTCTATGTAGTATAATTAGAAGGGATCAAAGGATAATATGAAACGTCTTGAGAGTAAATCCAATGAGCAGATCTAATCAACAGCAAAATCATAAATTGATGTGACAAATCTAGTTGATGTTGTGATGTTATGTAATGTGTGTATCAGAATAAAGAGCAAAGGAAAAACAATGAATTTGTTCTTTTCATTTGAAAAGTATTTGTATTTTAAATACATCCAAAAGTATTTGTCTTTAAATACATTTACAAATGGATGTATTTGTATTGGACCAAAAGAAAAGTATTTGTATTTAAATACATTTCAATGTATTTGACCCCATACCTGCTAGATACATGGGCCTCTGGTACACTGTGGGCCAGAGTGAATAGAGCGCATTCATGTTTGGTGTATAACAAATACATCAGTGTTAATGAGATCACGGGTCACATTATCTGATGCTCTAAACTGCCATAGCCATGCAGAATGAGGGGGGTCGGCTTAATGGCAATTAGGCCGGTGCTATTTCAGTATGAAGAAATCCGGTCATCGGGAGAAACAATTTCAGTGTGTTAGCAGCCATCTAGACTCTAGTCTTAAGTCTAGATCATAGATTCATAGTAGATGCAAACGGACATCAATTGTCATTTTGATTTAAACTCATGCAGTCATGGATTGAGAATAGAAGTGAAACAAGTTATAATGAAAATCAATATTTATATGTAGAATTATCTGATTTTTGTAATTATGGACACGACTTTCAATTTGAAGGCAGTGTATCTTTTTATAGATTCCCAGCTGATCCAGACAGGAAAAAATGGATAACAGTTGGAATAACACTATTAGTTTTGCTTTTTCAGTTGATCTGTCATTGTATATATGTATATCTAAGAGTAAAAATGTAAACATAAATGCAGTATGATTATATTGGTTTAAAGTTGATACATAAATTTTACATAACAAAACAGTTTATATATATTTACTAGACACCTCAATATAACAGAATGCATAATAAAACGGCCACAAATTTGTTGACATTACTTTATTAATTGTATTGTGCATAGCAAACTATTTTCAGATCACACAATTTATACAAGATATATCTAAATATAAAATTTATAGGGAAGAAGAGTGAAGATCCATTATCACCTGACTATGTTCCGTCCATATTCAAGAATGTGACTTCATCAGAAAGGGAAACAGCCAGATGCAAAATATAAATATTTGATCGGAGTGATGAAACACAGATAATAATAATATAATAATATTTTATATAGATCAAATACATTTCATACATAATAAACTGGTTTAATATTATAAATACACTAATTTAAATAAATGGGTTTTAAGAACCTTACAAAATGCTGCGAGTTTTATGTGGTTTTGGAAACTCGTTCCACAGCCTGAGAGCTGATGCTCAGAAGGATCTCTCTCAGTACATTGCTGTATGGCTTCTTGGTACTCTCAAAAGTGAATAGAACTCAGATTGGAGCATTCTCATTGGTATATATTTTTCGATCAGATCGCTTAGATACGTTGGTGCTGTTCCATTCAGCACTTTGAACATAACAAACAGACACGAAGCAGCTAAGGTAATTGTATCCATGTCATTCACAGAAGATCCAGATTTCTCTAATCCAAGTGAGGGATGACTAGGGTGGCCATTTCTAATTTTCCAAAAAGGAGGACATGGTACTCCCAAAAGGAGGACACAGTCATAGGCTACCAACTTACCACACACATATATAGGCTCACAGAGCCATCCACGCATAGACATAGTGCATTTAGAAATACCTTACAATTACAAAGAAGTAAAAGAATTGAATATCAATATTTATTTTTAACCCAACTGAAGCAGCTGTGTTAAAAGTTCCATTATTCCAAAAATACAATGGTAGCCTGTCCTGAACTGTTTATTTCTTGCATTTTTGTCCTTTAATTTCCATCTCCAGGAGTGTTCTGTTGGCTAAGAGTTTTCTGTACATTCTTCGGAGAAATTAGGATCCTATTATAATATGTGAAAATCAAGACAAGCCCGGCTTAGGCTTGGACACTCTAGGGATGACAAATATGTGACATACACATTGAAAAACAAACAGACTTGACAATGTCTGATACGACCGGATTATAATCTGAGTGTCAGTCACTTTGGTTACAGTTATATACAGGACTACCATCTTATGATATTCTCATTTGTACATATATATATTTGTATTGCCAAACATAATACAACATGTTTACTCTCTACATTTCAACAATACATGATGACTTTTATGTAATTGAGGTTAAATCTCAGTATGTCATATTTAACCCATATATTTCATGTCCACATATATCAACCATTTCTCATATTTCCCAACACATAATCAACATCATGGATATACATCTGTACTCTATCCACATATGGTTTACCGGTAGTTCCAAAAAGACTCATTTAGGACAGTGAATGGCTTAAATTGTGCCGAATGTCATTAAACAATCCCAAACGGACGAGAAGAATTTTAGAGAGTCGCAACAAGATGAATCCCAAATGGATGAATTTATTTTTAAAATGATATATAGTCATATCCTATCATATTAACCCTAACCATCAGAGGCATACTCCAACTGTAACCCTAAAATTATGAGAACTTGTCTTGTTAGGATTTGTCTTGTTGGGTTCATCTTGCGTTATTTTCCTGATATGTCTATTTGGTATTCGTCTTGTTGGCATGAAAAATTATGATAGTCACTAACAGCATGTTTCCGGCACATGTTTTGAAACTATACACAAGTGTACCGGATTGTAGTTAAGCCACTGCTTGACCCCCAACATGATGGTAACACTAACAAACAATCAAATGTCGGTGAAGTCAAGTGCAAAACCTGTATAGAAGAATTAACTCCTCATACCCCACTATTTCATATTTAATAAACCAAATGTGACTAGGGTCTTGGTCAAAGAAGCATAGAAAGAAAACACAATTACTGAATTAAGCTCCATATTTTAGAATTTGAAAACGACGCCCACAAAAAGTGAAAGACGATGGTAGAATAACACAAATTGGATTTAATATTCTATAATAAACATAATGATAATTGTAGATTCATGGTAGATCGAACTCACAGTCTAAGACTTAAATCAGTAACCGAAATCTAAAACTAAGTGGCAGTGACTGAGCCAGTGAGTGAGTGGGGGCCAGGCCCAGGTCGCCAGGATCATGAGGATGTGAGTAATGCAGCCTTTGCACTTACAGGGAGGCAAGATGGATGGATGGATGGATGAAAGTTGTTTAACGACACATCGGCACAATTTAGGCCATCCAGTGTCCTAGAACGTTTGGAAATAAAACCGTTTTAAAGAATAATTATAAAAGTTAAGAAGCCGGATTACTGGCAATGATAAAATTTTATATAAAGGGCTAGGATGTAAATTGCAGGGAGACAAGAACTACAAGGACTACGAGAGTGGAAGTTGGCGGGTTAGTAGCCTCGGGCCCCGTGTCACTACCGGTTACATATAATTGTCCAATTGTTACGTTTCAATTTTACATGGGTTAGCTCCAAACTTTATAGACTATCTACTTAGATGTCTCATCGCACGTGCGTTTGTTTACCACATTCCAAGATAGCCGCTAATCCGTGTAGTCCACCCAGCGCTCCTAGCGACCTGTGGTGAGACTAAAACAATGAACCACATTCTGACTATTTACAATCGTTAGATGGCGATGCTGCATGTTTTCTTGACAATGGCCATTGACCTGAAAGATTTTTTGTATTAAATTTATATGCATATCCTATTAAAAATAGAATAGATCTAAATATAGCGATGGCTATGTGTTTTAGTAACGCTTTGCACCTATAATGGCAGCATGCGTTGGGAGTTGAGATATGTGCTGGGTGGAAACATGTCTGAGTCATGGATAATAATATTGTAAATAATATTGTAAAGCGCCTTAGAGCAGCTTCTAGCTGAATAGGGCGCTAAATAAATATCACATATTATTATTATTTAATAATAAAAACAAATTTTTACCATGTAAATATCTCGTATTGTGGTAGAAATGTCATATATTTACTACTTAGGTAACATCTAATACTGACACAGATCAATGCATTATTATTATAGTTTATTTATACCAAATAGTGCACCGGTAAACACCAAATTACCCTATTATCAACCACGTACAGCTTATACTATAAGTTATAAACTGTCAATTGTGATTTAGTCGTTCATTGAGATGATTGACAGTATATACCAGTTAGTGATGTTAGTAGATCTAATGTTAAGGAGAATAAATGGCAAAACAACGCTCAACAAATACTTAGTAATACTATTCAAATCCAATAGGTGGCAGCACTTTGTTAGTCAAGTTCATTTAGAGAGCGCGTAAGGGAAATATCCTGCTACCAGCCAAATAAGTAACAAAGTCACGAAAGGTCTGTTCCACGGGCTCACTACATGCATGCTAACAGTCCCTAAACCTAACCCTCTAATCCGAGCATGCCCAGTTGACCAATATCCCGATTTGGGTGGTAGCATGATTATTCCCATGATTTTTCCCTTAATATATTATATTACAGAAACAATACTAAAATCCAACAGCCCAATGACATTTAACCGGTACCATCTTTCCCCCCCTCTCCCCCCCTCTCTCTCTATATAGTGCATATATATATATATGTGTGTGTGTGTGTGTGTGCGTGCGTCTGTGCGTGCGTGCGTGTGTATTAATTACAGGTAATCTGTATAATCAGGTAATATGTATATTACATGACATTTTCAGTTAATCTGTATTAAAATCTCAGTTAGCAATAGACGTATTACCTGAATATTTCAGGTAATATACATATTAACTAATACACACACACACACACACACTATATATATATATATATATATATATATATAGTGAGAGAGAGATCCAAGGGAAACACTCGTTCTTAATTGGTCATTCACTCACAAACTTCCAAGTCAAGGTTCGAATCCGACTCATATCAGTCTGTGTTTGTGGGATGTTTCCTTCGAGAGTCGGTCCTCGGCCAGATGTGCTAGCCGCGACCAGCAACCGAGTCCAAACAGTCCAGCCGCTCTCTAATACACTCAGGCACACAGAAAGCCAACGAAACACCACCCCGAAAATACTAGATGGAGGAGGAGTCGTGATTTCTCAGCTTGCAACACGGGACTCTGGCCGAGAGTAGTAGTGCAGAGGAGGAACTAGCGAGAAATGGCCAGGCACTCGCTACGATAACCGACTTCCACTCACAAGTCGGAGCTGTAGCAGCGCTGTAGCAGCACTGATTTCGGCCCACATGGCTTCACTTGTATCAACCAGCCGCGAGAATCTTATTGGCTAAAAGAGGCAAGGGCTTTTGTTAGGCGCAGCACTGAACCGAGTTAGTTCGCTGTCTGAGTTGCCTGAGCTGTTAGCGCAGCCGCAGCGAGGGAGCCGCGAAGACCGCAGCGAAAGTCAGCAGAGTACAAAAGTATTGATTTTTAATGGCGATGCCGAGAGTGGCGCAGCGTGGTGAACGATCGAGGAACTAGCCGAAATAGGCGGGGCCTTTATTTAGGTGCAGCCCTATGATTGGCTAATATTCTGTTCCCTTATCCAATCAAGACAGAAGATTCTCAATTTTGCTCCATTACTTGAATACCTATAAACAGTAACGGTGAATTCTTGGACAAAGGGAACTGATTATGTATTAAATATTAATTTAATTTAATGAATCTCAACTAAAATGCTTTGATTTTATCGCAAAAGAATGTAAAAGTTCAAATCATAAATAATTCTATTAATATATTCATAATCTAAATAGAACATTTAATATGAATAAAATACGTTAAAAATAGAAACATACTACCAAAAAAAGGTAGACACATAACCCTTTCTTACCACACGATACCTGGCAGCACGCACTATTTCAGTAGATTGCGCTATCACACATTCATCAAAGGTAGGGTTTTAAAATATTAACACTACTCAACGATAAAGAATGGGTTATACGAAACACATATTTACAGTTATATATATAATTTAAGCGTTTTGTTCTGTTTATATTTACCGTGCTGATAACCCATCAGTAATTCGTACAGTTATCGGGTATTGGAATGATTATACACTCGTATCCACAGTCATGACTACTCCTTAAAGTAACAATACTAATAATGGACACTACTTGTTTTTTTCAAAAGAATCTAAATCATAAAACTTTTATCGTCATTAATAGTCGCGTCATCAGATATTTATTATTTAAAGTTCATAAGGATCACTTTGAGATCCCAACACATAACAGAGCAAATCTTGACGACGTTAGTAGACACCTCTTCCTGACTGGATTTGCCGAGCGAAAACATAGTGTAATGATGATGATTGGTGTTTTACAGTCACTTTTTTGCACATGGTAGGCTAAATGGGCCGAGCGACCTGCAAAGGCTACGAATTAGACAACGGAGGCGCCCCACTTATTGTAATGTCTTTAGCGTTCAATAAAATTGTATTTTTCAAAGAATGAAAATATCCAAAGAATGCGTCCGATCATCACGAAATATTATTGTTCAGGTACGTTTTAGAATCAATCTAAGGTCAGTTTCTGAAAACTATCAGCCATAGAAATGCAAGAAAACTTTGGTAATTGTTGAAAAGGGTTTAAAAAATAAAACTTGTTAAATTCATTTATATATATATATAGAATCGATAACCTATAACTAGGAAGAAAGTATATGTCTTAGCGTTCACAGGGTAAGCAACAAAATGCCAGATTTGCGACAAAACCTACGATAAATGTTGATTAATTTTCCAGAAAGCTCTAAATGCAGTAGATAAAGCAGCTAACAGCTTATAGTATACCCCCAATCAAACCCACTGTCCAACAAATCTGTTCCATGGTTAGTTGTTGTTTGTTTTGTTGTTCAGGGAGAATCCCCAGGCTGTTGCTTAATCAGCACAGCCTCTATGTTGGAGTGGTTGAGAAAACTCCCCCCACCACTCACAGGGGAGCAGTACGGAAAGATGGAGCCGAAATACCCTGAAGGTGGGCATTGCCAGAGTGTTTTACGTCCTCAGAGACGGAGCGCCATTTAACGTGGTCAGCCACCCACGATGTTGTGAGCCGAGAAATTAATCTCTAGAAAAGTTTCGACTTCTTGCGGGGTTCGAACCTGTGACCGTTGGCACCAAGTGCCGAGTGGTTAACCGCTAGGCCACCGAAGCTCACCAATTCAAGTATTTATATAAAACCCGACCCAGAATAAAGTTGATCCTAAAGGCGCAGTAATAGAAGCCACTACCAGAATTGCAAACTGTCAACATCTACACTATAATGCTAGTTCCCAAGCAAACGGAACCACAGCCTGCACATGGTTCATAGAAGATACAGAACAAGAAATCAGGGAAGAGTCCCAAATCACATCCCGATCACGTTAGATGCACTGCATGCAGTGAAAGCGACACTATTATGGATATCGATACAGCCTATAGCCATGAACGAGTCACCATCCACTCGGATTCTATATGGGCACTTACAACATGCAGTTAATTTTTACACCTATCATATCACAGAGAACTACATCACGGCATCAACCTTCAAGCAGCGTGGAATCCAAATAATATGCACCACTGGGTTCCAAGCCACGTTAATCTTGAGGGCAAGGACCGAGCCGACCAACCAACGAATGAAGTCGCCGAACATACTGAAGCTACTCTAGGCACATTCAACCATCTAATTGACAGGTTCGTCTTCAAGCCACTCGAATCGATCTATACAGACCACACATCATCAAACAAGGATTGGTACCAGACCACCATTGTAGTTGGACATAACTTCCTTAACAAAAGACTGGACGACATCCAACTCAGACGTCTACGTTTCTGGTCATACACACTAAACGTCACCAGTCCGTCATCCCTAGCACTCTGCCATCACTGTCAACAAGCGTACAATCGGGTACATTATCTGCTCAACCGCCCACCCCACCCGATGTACCGAAGAAGACATAAAGGTTATCTCCTCCTTGAAGACAACAAACTCCAAGATCATCACCTAGCAGCTTTGATTATAAGAAATTTAATATTCCGACCAGACAACGTCACCCCACTTCTCCTGAAAAACCCCGGCCTATAAACACCACCATCACCAATAAAGATATAAACAGAAGTCAATACCTGGAGGCTGTGCCCAATAGACGACATTATTGTTTGATTGATTGATTACATTGTTAAATCTTGGTGGCGATCACACCTTGGATTAACTCCTTAATTTTATCTGAGATGATCAGTTGAAACAAATCAAAGACGTAAATATCCCCTTGAAGAACGAATATAAATAATCAAATAACAAAAGTGATCTGGAAGTTATAAGCTGCAATTACTCCAACAAAAAGCTCACCTTTTCAGCAAACCAAAAAATAATTGGAAGGAGATATTCTCTTTTGTTGGAACTTGTGCTGCTGATATCGATATTTGTGTGACAAACATCACATTGACTCTTAACTTCAATAGTATAGAATTCTGTTATCGTACAAGCCAAACCCACTGGGAAGGGGGGAAGATGTAAATACACATGCGACACATATGACCGATTAACAAATTGAACTGAATTTGGCTTTATGTCAGGCGATAGAAATAAATAAGTGCCCTTGTTTCAAATTGTAAGCGATAACTACAGTATATATAGTATTGCTATTACTGAATAAAGATATAATACTCCTGCGTAAGAAAATAGTTGGTGTGAGATCTTGGTCCATTTTCAATTGTGTAGTGGCCCGATATTATTTAAAGCAATTTTCTGATAAAATAGTTTGATATAATTATCTTCCAACGGAAAGAATCGACTAGACCGTCTACAGGTACATAATTTGGACTAGAAAAACTCAAACTATTTGAGATAAACCTCCATCATGAAACACGGACCATTTGTATACTTTCGGTGATTATATATATATATATATATATATATATATATATATGTGTGTGTGTGTGTTGTGTGTGTATTAGCCAAGGCTAACCTACTCAACACACCAATCAATAGATCTATTTATGAAAGTAATAGTAATATTATATGTAGTCAGTAGATGGCGCCACTTGAATGGTTGCGTTGTCGCTTAGGTATCGTTTTTACTTTGTACCTGTGTATACTCAAAGATAATAATTATATCGGCTGCAAATAAATTAATGTAACATTAACTATAACCAATTAGTGGCATAAGTTACTTCAGAATTAAAATAAAAACAATACCAGCCTGTAATAAAAATCCAGCCCAAGAAAAACGCCATCAAAATATTACGTCACACCGAGTTAGCCCAGAGTACTGTACCGTAGTCCACATTTCCACCAATCACTGCACACTATTTTACGCCTCAGGAGTCCAAGGTACAGTCATAGTGGCCTAGTAGCATAGAGTACGCACGCGCCAATCTTTATGAATGAAAAGCTGCATGAATGAATAGAAAGTGGGCGGGTCACGTTTTTCGGTGCAACTCTGCTATTGGTCAAATGTATATTAAGCTTAACCAATAAACAACTAGAATGATTTCTTTTCCAGGAACATTTGCACCAATGGTTTCAAGAGAGTAGTTTAATAAATGCGTTAATGTGTGCATACCAGCATGCTTAAATATAAGGAACCACAAATGATCATTTAGAAGGATATAGAATTTACAGAGGCAAAATCAATATATTCCTAATTAGAAACACGTAATCACTGACCATACTTGAATTTAAATGATTTTGAAGATTTGAAAGTTGATCTTTAGTAAACAACTTATCAAATAACAATAGGCCTAAATGTACTTGTAGTAAGACAATACATCTATAAGAACTTTTGAATAACTAAAAATCATAATAGTTGATGGACAACTAGTGACCATTGTAATATATAAGTGATTTAAACATTATTAACTTCAATGTCGTTTACTCCGCCCTCTGAATGTGCACCGGAAGTTGTGTTTCTATATATGGTAAAAGGGTGGAGCATGTGAATGGCGTATGGCCATGTGACCCAGTAGAATTATCAGATTGGCGCTGTTTACGCAACACAACTTAGTGGACGAATGCGTATCTGAATTATAGCAATTTTAAGGCCATGATGGTGGTAATTAGTTCAATAACAATTAAAAAACATATTTCCAAAAAAAAATTATTTACGAAAATGGTACTGTATAGTATCTTATGTTACCACGAAAGGGAACACGGAAGGGCTTGTATTATAATTTTGGGATGACATAACATTATTAGTAAATCATAGATAAGACCTGAGGCTATGATCTACGAAAATGCTTAGATCGGATCTTGCAGCACAACAAAACAATGTGTCATGTATACAGTATTAATGTGTCAGAAAGGACGCAGTTAGCCTATATTATAATCTTTTATTCACACTTTTGTAATTGAAAACATGAAAACTCTTTTTTGAAGTATTTTTCATATATAAAACGTCTACATCTGGATCACATTATTTATTAGAAGCCTTTGAATGTTATATTTACAGATGATGTAGGTCTATGACCAAGTCCAGGTTATCATTAATATTATCATTATTATTAATGTGACATAGTTCAGACACAGAACGCAGAAAGTGACTCTTAGAAGAAAAAACAATTATGTAAAAGGGGAGCATATTGATCCTTATTTGGGGGGGGGGGTCAGCTTAATGGCCGATGCTATTTTAAAGTCAAGAAATCTAGTCATTGGGAGAAAAAATTTCAGTGTGTTAGCAGCCATCTAGACTCTAGATCTAGATGCAAACGGACATCAATCGTCATTTTGATTTAAACCCATGCAGTCGTGGAGTGATAATAGAATTGAAACAAGTTGATGATAATTATACATAACATTTTAATGAAAATCTATATGTCGAATTTTCAGATTTTTGTAATTATGGATAAATGTTGTTGCACTCAGTGCGCAATTCACGACGAAAGCAGCGTCGTTAACAAGACAACTCGTACAAAAGAGGATCGTGTCATATTCGTTTGGCTGCATAGACATTAGGGTGCCCCCATGGCCTAACTGGTAGCACGGTTGGCCACAGATCTATAGTACCTGGGTTCAAACCTCGGGCGACCTATATCTTTCACCTTACCTCATTATCTTTGGAGGTCGCCAAACCCTTTTAGGCTACCTTGTGCTGAAAAGTGGCTGTAAAAGAGCAATATTTACAGCAGAAGACTAACGGGAAGGCATCTCAATACCACAATATTAACCGGAATATAGATACCGTCAACAAATGACAAGTGTAATATTGCAATCAAGTGAAAGGATTACATTACTTTACATTTATACACGCCGAGCAACATCATCTAGTAAAGAACTTTATAAACAATGGTTAAATTAGCCTCACTTACCATCAGCGAAATAGTATTAAAAAACAGTAGTAGTAGTAGTAGTAGTAGTAGTGTTCATGGTATTATTATTATTTTTATTATTATTATTAGTGGTAGTAGTAGTTTTTGTTGTCATTGTAGTTGTTGAGTTGTGTAGTGTAGGAATTAAGTTTTCAAATTCGATATTTAAATTTGATAATAAAACAAGTTTAAATAAATAAGACAGTTTAATTAATGCATGCATAAATAATACATATATAATTTTAAAACATTCCTTATAAATACTTATAAGTTACTTTACAGTTAAAGTATATATATATATATATATATATATATATATATATATATATATGTACACAATTATATGCAAATACACACTAATTACCAGTTACAAAATTTAAATTGATTTCTTTAATCAAACAAAATCCAGAAATCTATTTAAGAATGGAACCATCACTAACAGGATTGATATGGGAAGGAAGTTGAAAGGCCACAGAGTTTGTTCTCCTTTATCATTTTGGAAAAATGCTTTGATTTTTTAAAGATTGTTGTTATGAAGTGCTGGCCTATTACGGCGCACGCTTTTGTCCACGTGGTGTGTTCGATTCAGCCATTTGGCGACATCGATTTAGTACGCATGCGCGAATAATTAAGTAAGAACCGGGCTTTACGGTGTTCAGTGAACTGTATTCGGATTGGCAGAAACGAACCGCATCTAGCCAATCAGAAATGATTTCAATAGGCTACCAACAACAGTAGTGAAGCGTTGCATTTTGGGATTGATAAGGACTCGGCTGAGCGATAAAAGACGCGCATTTGTCAAACTCCCATGCTAAATAATTTTAGACTGTCTTATTAATGTTTGGAGGCCAGATTTTCGTTTGATTGAGATTATAAAGCGGTTGTAGTCCTTAAAGGGGCAGTCATCCTTGGTGTATTGTCCTACTGGGTGTAATAACTTTAAGCACATTTTATTTGAATTCACATTTAAACTGAATTCTTGTCATTCGTATTAATTTTATGTGCGCATGCGTGATATTATCACGTGATCGGTTAAAGTAGCCTATGGCTTTTCATGTCAATGACCTATAGCTAGGAAGTGTCAAAATTCACCGGAATTTCTATATCTATATATTGTAGGTGGCCGTGCTAGTCTAGATGATTTTGACACCTATGCCTAATTATCCTATTTCTTATCAATATATTTGTTAAGATACAAATATTCTTATCTATAGCCACTCGTTTTGTGAATATTTATAGAACATGAATGCTTTGTATTCGCAGTGCCGTCTATCGAGTCATTATAACTGACGAATCATACCCCTCAGAGGCCTCATCACAAATGGCCCGGTTTCTATTTCTGACCAATCACAGTCCTCATACGATTAATCTCGTGTTAGGCAAAGACTCGCAAGAGAAATGACTCCGACCTATTTTCGTTATTTATTGAACAGTTGATTTTTGTGATTAATTCTGTATTATTTGTGTTCCGTTGTCGTATCACAAATGGCTCCTCATCACAAAGACTGAGACTCGATTCAATCCCCCTGGAACGGAGCTTAACCAAAAATGTGGGCGGAGCAGCAATGTGGGCGGGACTTAGCAAAATGCTGCCACCTAATTGGCGTAGAAATGTATTTATAGCCTGCTCCTCAAGCTAACGGTCACAGGTTCGAACCCCGTAAGAGGTCGAAACTTTTCCAGGGATTAATTTCTCGGCTCACAACATCGTTGGTGGCTGACCACGTTAAATGGCGCTGCCGTCTCCACTGAAATATTTAAAATAAAGGGGGACGTTAAACCCCCTGAGAACGTAAAACACTCTGGCAGTGACCACCCTCAGGGTATTTCGGCTCCATCTTTCCGTACTGCTCCCCTGTGAGTGGTGGGGGAGGAGTTTCTCAACCACTCCAACATAGAGGCTGTGCTGATTAAGCGACAGCCTGGGGATTCTCCCCGAACAACAGAACCAAACCAAAGAGGCATACGGCCTGGAAATAGTCGAACCATTAGGGCCGACCAAATTTAATAATTTATATTGAAATATATTCCACTGGCTCAGGTGGTTAGACATCTCAGATAATTTAATAGTTAATATTTCCAACATGTATGACATAATATAGGAGCCCAGACCCGGTAATTAGAGCTACAAAGAGTCTAACAGATTACGTTTCAATGCGATCTTCGGCCCGAAAACAGTCAGACCGATAGAGTGGAACCACTTTAATAATTGATATTGGAAAATATTCCACTGGCTCAGGTGGTTAGACACCTTAGATAGTTTAATAGTTAATATATCCAACATGTATAACATAATATATCGCTACAGACTCGGTAATTAGAGCTACAAAGAGTGTAACAGCTTACACAATGCGATCTTCGGCCCGAAAACAGTTGGCCCCAGTGTCGAACCACTTTTACTTTAATAATTTATATTGGAAAATATTCCACTGGCTCAGGTGGTTAGACACCTTAATGACTAGTGTGGCTAACTTATATAACATAATAGGTTAGACACTGGAACAACCAAACCCTCAACTGGAATTAGTTTCACAATCAATAATGTATTCTTGAAAAAACGAGCTACTGACAATTTGATGTTCAGGTTTGATTTGAACAATTCCACACTAAATTAAATCAAGTTCATTACTTAAACAAGTGTCTGAGGTGTTGGCATGGAGTCTTAATCATCACTGTCATCCTCCATTTGGCACATTCTACAGATGAAGGGTTGGCCGTAATAATTAGTGGGTTGCTCTTCCTTTGGACCGACACATTGGTCATGATTGGATGTGGTGCCATCTGTTGCATGAATCACATGCAACCTGAATAAAAAATATGATACCAGTAGAATCTAGTAGTGTACTCTATCTTAAATTTATCATGGGCTAAAATGTAATATGTTGCTTCTGATTTCTAAATTATTATGTTCAAGATTGCTTATTAATATTCAGGAAACTTTTGGCATTATTTTCTAGTGTAATAACTAATAATTAATATATTGAATTCTCTACATAATTTTAAAATGTTATCAATATATTCACATACCCATTCAGCTTCATCCTTCTAGATTGATAACATAACCTGCAATGTTTGGCAAGTTCTGTAGAATCTATAAAAAATAAACATTTGAAATATATTGGTGTGAATTTTACATGAATGCATCAAAGTTGACTTGGTTATCAATAAAGAAATTAATTATATTTGAAATTAAAATATATGTAATTCAATTGTGTGACTACTCCACTACATTATAACATATAGTAAATCTACCTGCAGCATTTATTAGTATGCTTGCAAACTCCTTTCGCAGTGCATTAACTCCTATGTTTGTTGTGTCAAATTGTAGATGGGACCATTTATCAGACATTAGCATATCTGTGTACTGTTTAAAAGACAAATATATTCAAGTGTAATATATCTATTTATTACCAACATTTATATTTCATGTTATTATTTTATCACATGTTACATTATTTCCAATGAAAGTAGGAGCTAGATTTAGTAAATTTTAGATAATTAACTTCAAACTGCATGCTTACACTTATTGGTGGGAGGGAGAAAAATTGTATGTTCACTGTTTGGTGAAGCAAAATTGTATTTTCTGGTTTACCTTCATCACAAATATCCCACAACTGACACTGTCCATCTGTTTGCTATGGTTGCAAGTAATAATTTTCCATGTTTGACCTGTTTTGTTTGAGAGACCCTCATGGAATCTGCGCCTTAAAAATATCTTGCAGGATTCAGCAATTTGTTTGGTTCTGTAATCTAGTTCCCAAAGTGGGAAGTATGGTGCAATGATCAGTGTCAGTTGCTTGGCAGCTTCTCCTGAAGTAGAAATTGTCTTCTGGCTTTAATCTCTGCCATTCAGCTATTTTTTCAGTAAGACTGTCTTGATCATTCCCAGACTTCATGCTCAGCTTAAACCTATAAATCATGTTCTGGATGTCTCTTCTTGATGGAAAAAATCATCTACAGAAAATAGAAGGAGGCTCTGCATCTTTGAAAAGTACACTACTGACGTATATATCTAAGGAGCGCTTCACTTCCATAGCATTCTGTATGCCATAGGTAACAAGCTCATGTACTTTTGCCTTTATTCGTTGATCTGGTCGATTGATCACTGCTGCTTCCTTTAGTAAAAGTAAAACACGACAAATAAACATCTTCCTTAAATAGTGGATACATTTATGAATGTGATAACAATTATCATATATTTGTTATTAGCCTTACCTTTCCAACCAGATGATTTTCATGTTCATCTGGGCTAGGAAACTTAACGTAGAATCTAAGATCTTAAATTAATTCTTGTGCCACTGGGCCAACTAATGAAGATTTCACCAGATTTTTTAGCTGACAGCTGGCTCGATCCTTACTTGCACGCAGATTGTCCTGTATCTGCAGTTGGCATTCATTTAAGGTGTTATTTCACAATATGAATAAAGTTATTTTTCAGCCAAAGAATTGAAATATGTTTAAAAACCTACCTCAAACTGTGGAAATTTTATTATTTTCCTTATATATATAGCTGCAGGACAATTAAGTTTCTTGGAACATTGAATCTTCTTTGCATGTTTTTTGTAGGAATGATCAGTCATCTGTGTCAAAGAATATATATTTATATATGTGTGTGTGTGTGTGTGTGTGTGTGTATATGTGTGTGTGTGTGAGTGTGTGCATTGATATAATATAAATTGTATTCACAATCATTTCATAGGTATACTAAGAAATACCTCAAACACTCATTTGAAATATTAAAAATGCACAATTACTAAATGTTTACTAACTGCTGCTACAGTTGCTTCTTTAGTTGCCCAGTACTTTGGACCATGATGACATTCAAGTTATAGAAAATGGAATACCATCAAAGTCTTATTCCTTTGCATTCCTGTATATCTTTCCACATGATCTTGTGTGACAAAATTTCTCCAGCTGAAAAATAAAACAATAGTACCTGTAATTATTGCAGCACATAACAAACTGAAATAGTCAGCAAGGATTGGATATGAAAATAAGGGGCTTGTCTTAAACAAGGGTTATATAATGTTTGAACAGTCCATAGATTAGGAGAGATAACATCAAATGTCCACTTGATGGAATAATTAGATCAGAATGTTAGAAAATATCATAATCTTTTTTATTCTGGCAACAAGTCCCTACGTTTCAAATCCAACAAACAATTTGCAGTGATTTAAATCATGGAAATTATTAATTTGAAGAATCAAAACCAAATCTATAACAAATAGCATAAATCTATTGAAAATTATTTTAAATTAATGCTAGTTACTTTATATGATTTTTTAATATGTTACTTCCATAATTTAGTTTACTTGAAATGTGATATATTAGTAATAGTTCTAGTAGAGGGTCTATAGACTAGTTATTGTAGGTAGGATCTTATTTTAATTCCCGGAACATCAAAAGATCAGAATTAAAGAACAGTTAAATACTTGCATAAATACACCCGGGAAATCTGAATACGGGAAATTCTGTCGCCGTTTCACTGGATAAAATAGTTGTAAGAAAATACAATACGTAATGTTATATACTTACTATCACAGTCTTCAAATCCCGTGGTTTCTTTAACGATGGTGAAACACATGCTGTTGGCAACTTCATATTCCTGTATCAGCTGCCAAAGTGCATCCTTACTGGTAACATAACCACTATACTTACCCGAAGACTCGTGAAATAAGTCCAACCAGCTCATATCATTAATACTTATAATGCTGAGTCGATATCCAAATGTGAAAATATATTGCTTAGAGATTGATCAACGTATGTCAGAACGTACTGAGTGATTGCTCAAATGGTACGCGGTATCTTGGTTTGGTTTTGTTGTTCGGGGAGAATCCCCAGGCTGTCGCTTAATCAGCACAGCCTCTATGTTGGAGTGGTTGATAAAACTCCTCCCCCACCACTCACAGGGGAGCAATACGGAAAGATGGAGCCGAAATACCCTGAGGGTGGTCACTGCCAGAGTGTTTTACGTCCTCAGGGGGTCTTAACGTCCCCCTTTATTTTAAATAATTCAGTGGAGACGGCAGCGCCATTTAACGTGGTCAGCCACCAACGATGTTGTGAGCCGAGAAATTAATCCCTGGAAAAGTTTCGACCTCTTACGGGGTTCGAACCTGTGACCGTTAGCTTGAGGAGCAGGCTATAAATACATTTCTACGCCAATTAGGTGGTTGAGAATCTCCTCCCCCACCACTCACAGGGGAGCAGTACGGAAAGATGGAGCCGAAATACCCTGAGAGTGGTTACTGCCACAGTGTTTTAACGTCCCCCTTTATTTTAAATAATTCAGTGGAGACACACACACACACACACACATATATATTCTTCAACAGTTTATATATATATAGGGATGATCCTTTCATGATCAATTCACAATTACAGTGGCTTCTTGATCTAAGGGATAATCACAACTATTACAGTAAAGCAGGTCAAATAGTTATTGAAGTTCAAACACACACACACACACAAACACACATATATATATTCTTCAACAGTTTATATATATATATATATATATATATATATATATAGTTAATTTAAGTCTTATTTTACATGTAAAGCACTTTTGAACATGTTGTACAATATTATGGAGAGTGCTATATAAATGTTGTATGTAATAATAAAAATGATTATTTAATTAATCAATCAATCAACAGCACCAAAGGCCTAATAAAAAACATTTATTAACTATTATTTTAAGAGTGGGGTTATGTCCGAAATGTGTATTAGTGAGTGGGGTTTTGTCTGATGGGGTTATGTCCGATGGGGTTTTGTCCGAGTGGGGTTTTGTCCTGGATTCTTCACACCACCTTTGTTATTATCTCCATGATTGTCAACTGAGATTTATGACATGCATAGCAACAGCAGCACTGTTTATAGGAATTCAATCTATGAAGATCTGCTTGCTTCAAAGAAATATCTACAATATATATGTATATTTATGGCTTTATTTGGTGGCTTCTGTTAAATCTATAATCATTATTTCTTTTGTAAGTGTTCTCTTTATTCATTGTCTATCATCAACAATTGCAATTATAATGATCCCATGATCAGAAAAATTAATTGGAACAGACCTGGGTTAAATAACAAAGGGAAGGTCTCTCAGTTCCAGTGAGCATGTCCTTAATTACAATTGATATATGTATAATGAAACATTGGATATTTTGCATCTAAACATTGCATTAAAATTATCTTGTAAAAGACATTTACCTATTTATATAATTATCATTATTATTTTGTTCACCAAAATCACAATTAAGGTGTACAATTTTATTTTTGTTTAATTAATTTTTTGCAAATATTGGCTAAATGTCCGTTGGCTAAGTGTCCGTTAGCTAAGTGTCCGTTGGCTAAATGTCCCGGATTCATACCCATCACGTCCTGCTAGGTTCTCATGAGTAAACTAGTCTTCACATGACAGCATTGCAGCTCCAGAAGCCTTGAACCCACAACCCTTCAGCTACGAGTCCTATGCTCTAACTAACTGCAATTAGGGTCCTGATGGATGTGTCCGCAGACGATTTCTTCATATCAGCGAAAGTCTTCAGAACGCAAAGTTCTGAACACCAAACAGAAAGATCAGCATCAACGTCAGTAACAGTGTGCATGATAACTGCAGACATAAATTTATCTTGTGTGTCTTCGCATGGAGAATGTGCCATTACCAGTATCATACAAGATCTACTAACATTGTCTAAATTTAAAATGTACAATCTAGCATCAAAGTTATCAAGAGGGGAAATGGTGTTCGAAGATGCTAACAAAGTTGTTGGCAGAAGCTTTTCATGTTCTTTTTAAATAAAGTTACATAAATTGCCCAAGGTGCCCCGTTCTCCCCAACACTGTCAACATCCAAGTTGTGGGTTTGAAACTAGCATGTATTAATAGGATATGTACTAGTTGTGACCAGCGTTGGTGTTAAACAAACCTCTTACAAACTCTCTTAGCAGCCTGACTAACCAAAATCACTATAACAATAATAGGATATATTATAAACCCATCACTGGCTATTGTCTATTAGATCTGTACAATAAATGCCACGCAGATAAAACCTTGACAATATCGGTCATGGTGTTAAATGCATGACTATTCAACATTTAGGACCTTGGTTGCTTGTATTTCTGGGAGTATCCCCAGGCTGTCGCTTATTCAGCACAGCCTCTATACTGGAGTGGTTGTTAATATCTGAAATACCCCGAGGGTGGTCACTGCCAGAGTGTATTACGTCCTCAGGGGATCTTCAACACCCCCCTTTATTTTAATCCAATCAGTGGAGACGGCAGTGCCATTTAACGTGGTCAGCCATACATGATGTTGTGAGCTGAGAAATTTATCATTGTAATTTTTTTAATATCTGAGCTCAATATCATGATTTTCTATTTCAACTTTTGTACTGAACATTTTTATTCAGCTTTTTCTAATGAAGAACAGATAACAATAAAAGTACGGTAACAAATAACTAACGGTCAGGGTTTTCTCATATTTTAAAATCTGAGATCCCATTCTTTTTTCTTTAATACGAAGAAAGCTGTTATTAAAATCTTTACTATTTCTTGTTAACGTTATGACTAGTCTGCAGTTTGGTAAATACTGCTCACTTATTCAATGGAAAAATTTGCAAATTTAATTTAGGCGTGTGCAATAGCCTTTACACTAACATCAATGCAGCCATTATTTACTATTAATGCAAATGTATAAGCTTGTAGGTGCTAAGCAAAACTAGGTATAAACAATGGTTTGCTGTTTATTTATTAAATTCCAGTGTACAGTTTGTGTGAAGTGATTCATTACAAAATTTAACTACCCTTCAATTTACTGAAGTCAGTCAGCCAAACTATTTCCAAATATATTTATATTCCTGTCTCAATATTTTGTAAAATCGTAGTTACGTGATATTAATCTAATGGAAAATAGTATGCAAATATTTTAATACACACAGACACACTCTGGATCCAGTGATTCAAATAATTGACATTGGGTCTATTTTCATTCGGATTTACAACGGAGCTCTAAAGAATCAGTGACCAACAAAAACTGAAAAACATTGATTTCCAAAGCAATTGGTATGTTACACCAATACATACTCTTGTGCTGTAATCTGGTAAATTCTGCAGATTTATTATGGTGTATCATATGGTCATCCAACACCCAGTGTAAGGCCATTGTTTTTTTTTCAATGCCTTTACGAAGCCAACCATTGCTCAATCCTGCTGTCCGAAAAATCTAAAAGATGCTTTTGTTTCTTTACCTACCCAAACTGAAAATTTATGGCATGTACAAATTTTTTTAAACACTTACATATTTTCAAAAAAAATCATTAGCTGAAAAGATGGCAACAAGTACCGAGACACACAAGTGGATACCATCGTGAAACTGATGATCCACATTGGATTGCTAATAGAACTACTTTCATGGAAAATCAAAATATTCAAGTTTGAGAGTAAAGCAAATCTGAATATAAATATTAAATTAAAAAAATTACACCATGGCCTATTTATAAATGGGTACATTCCAAATTTAACAAACATTACAAAACATTTCTCCGATCTTTTTATATCTGACCGACTTCTGATTTTCAGTGAATTTTATTTATTTTGCAACCTCACTGAGCAACCCTGTTTTTTCTAAACAAACTATTTCATAAGTATTCATAAAATAACAAAGCCTAGATTTCAATTGTACTGTTTCTCAAAATATACAATTTGAACAGTGTGATATATTTATTAAATATAAAAGTTTTAAATCAGTATAGTATGGTCATTAACACACACATTATAAACAAACATATGCTTCAAAAGACCATTAATTTCAATATTTATCAGACCTTCAAATGTTTTACCTGTAAGTCAATATCAGTCTGGATTAAATATATGACCACCGATGTTGAAAATTCACTCTTCTGGTGTAGAGGTTGCTGGAACTCCATGGTAGCAATATGACAATTTGGCCAATACTGTTAAATCTTGGCTGTGCATCTTCCAGTATTTTAGGAGATTTGTATCTTCATCAGTGCAGGGAGAGGTCAGGTACTCTTTAGTCTTACATCGGAAAACTGAATGTTCACAATGAGCTAACGTAAGGCAGACACAACTCTTGAAAACTCCTGTGGAGGTCATGGTGCTAGACCAGCAAGTTAAAGAGAAGTGTCATGTAATGGCGTTTGAATTAGTTCAGCTTTTGTCAGAGCAAATTGTTGAAGTATTGGGCTCAGTATATGGTGATACTTAAAATCAGGATCCAGAATGGTGGCTAGTCTGAATATTGGATGGTTTCCAAATTGTGAAAGTTGCACACTCACTGACGTTACAATGATTTGACCAAGCAATTCTTGAACCAGAGTTCAAAACAAAAGATGCTGTGTAAATGTGGCAGCCTTGTACTGGTACTTGGTGGAGCTTCCCTTCCCTGGAAGGCTTTAATTTAACTTAAAAAAGGCACATAGACATAGAAATGTTGCTTAGCATTTGTTGCTCAGTAATTCAGCAATTAGTGGCATTATTTGTCAGAATACTTTGGCTGAAGACTTTGGGCCAAGTTTATCATCATGTTCCACATATAATGTTTATAATCCATAAATGTGTTCTGTACATCTTGTACCAAGTGAGAAATATAGTGACTGATGACCTTCTCTGTTTAGATGTTGTGCACATCCTGCTGAAATATAAAGCTAATATTATATTTCACAGTAAATTATATTATAAGAATAAGAGATGTTAGCATTATAATACTGACCATGCATCATTAGTTTTTTTTTTACAATGTTTACACTTTATGTAACATTAAACATATATCTAGCAGCAAGTGTTGACAAAATATTAAATAAATAATTAATATAAGTCTCCTAGGAGGTCTCCATACTAATTTGCAGGCCTCACACCAAGATTAAAACTGTAGTTACAAATAATTCTAGCCATTTTATACACTAAGTTTATTAGAACTATAAATTTATTAAATGCTAAGAATATTACAATATTTGGATATTTTAATTGTGTGTATGCCTAAATTTAGATCCTGAACAGAAACTATAAATACAATACATAAATCACTAAAAAAATTATTTTCATGACACTTGTAGCTGTCATATATACAACTAAAATATTACTAACATCAAAATAATGCAGTTCCAATTTACCAAAATAGACATCTGTAAATTGTAGCCTTCCAGGTTTATGCAGAAAATATTTCTCCCTGATCTGGTGCACCTTCCTTCAGATCATGTTCAGTCATGATGCTCTACTGAGTCATAATATTGTAGTTGTCAGCATTTTCCCTCACAAAACCAAGAAAGGATATGCCACTAACAAGTTCATTTTGTTGGTTGGATCAGCCATCAGTGACCAAAGCATATTTTTCCTCATCTAAGTGCTTCTTCATATACCATGTCTAGTAGTGGACCAAACAGTGCCTGATAGATTAGACAGTAGTATCCATGCCCCAAAGCCCCGATGACATTCTTCCACAGTGGGTGTTCTATCAGGCTGAATAGCAGCTCTATAAAAGTCAGGTGATTTAATCTAGAGGCCTTGATGTCAGCAGAAGTCTTCACAATGTGCTGGTCATTATTAGCTGTAAAATAATCAAGCATATTTAAATAGTAGTATGTAACAGTTTATACATAACAGACATTCAACCAAACTTGCAAATACATACATAATAATTAATATTCTGGATAGCCTGAAGTTCTTGTTTTGAGTTGTCAGTTTTGAGCAACTTAAAATTAAAGGCTTTGATTGGCATATTTAGTGGTCGGGTGTAAAACTTACCTTCTTGTGGTAAGAAGATTGTTCATCTGTTGTAGTGGTTGGTTATCAGTGCATCTTGATACTGAAGGCTCAGCTGCCAACTGTGCTTCTAGAATGTTGTCAAGGTGGATGTCTATATGTGGGTTGGAGATGTCAATACTTGTAGTGTTGCTTAATATTTTCCTGTCAGCCCTGCCATTTCAGGATGGAGGCCTGCGGTGCTGGAATGAAAGAATTTTGAATTAGAATATGGGAAGCAATGTGGTCAGATACCAGATCGTCAACTTGTGAAGCCTATTCTTATCTTGTCCAGGGTATGTTGAGGTCAGGACCATACACATGATTGGTGTGTTTCCTTTGATGACTTTCTCCACTTTTACTATTTCATGGAGCCCAATAAAGTGTAGTGACTACTTCTAGTGATACCCCTGTAATCGGGTATCTCTTTTCTGGGGGCCCGGGCACCACCCCCAGGAAATTCATGGGTCTCCTGTCCAGAGTTGTAATGGTAGGGATCATTCAAAATGCTTATATATGTTTGTATTGTGCAGTTATAAAATATTAAATATTCGTGATATATAAAATATATAACACATACATAAAATTAATCACTTTATTATACCAGACGAAGATCATTTTGTATATGAATACCAGCTTGCAAACTTTCCATTCCTAGACGATTTCTGATAAGTGCTCATTTTAGTGGAGCAGTCCAAAACAGATGATATAGTCTTACTTAAGACCTTTAATAATGGCAATTAGATAAACAAATATATCTACATGTTGTGAATACACAGGTATTTATAGAGATAACTGAAATTAGTGCAAACTGAGATTAGTGTAAACAATATCAATGCAACATTAACTCAAAATGACTCCCAGCTTAATCCCTTATGTCACCTGGTCAGCTAAGTCAATTAGTAGTGAAACATTTGGCAGTCCCTTTATTCCATTACCTACATAATTTATTACAATCACATCATACAACCAGGTGATCATACAATCAGGTGGTTTACACTATTTACCAGGCATAGATATTAACTTTTGAAGTCACCTGCCTTGTAGGGCAGGTGGGGAATGATTTCACCCCCCCCCCCATTTCACTTAACCAAATTGTATGTGTACGAGACATGCAAATATATTAACCAGTTCCCTACAATATGTTAATTCTGACAACAGTTATATTGGGTATATTGTGGGAGTGCCAGTCAGATTTAATTCTCTTCAAAGTTTATAGCAAATTCTTTAAGCCAATTGTGTACTACCGTGTTGACAAGCGTGGTGCTTTTTAAGTTGTGGTTGACTGGGATGATTTTGTGCCAGACAAACGGACCTGCCCAGTCGGATACGACATCGAAAAAATCACTTGTCAAACAGTGGCTGTTATCTGCCCTGGGCAGTCCTTAATGTCTATGAATGTGTAAATAGTTTAACCACTGCCCTCAAAAATACAATCCATTATACCACACACAATGGTGAAGACCTGCTAATTAATGTTTTTAAACCACCAAATGTCTAGTTACATACGAACTAGTTGTGGTTGGATGGCTTGACAACAAGATCAAAGCTGGACTTATTTACAATAAACATCCAATTTTCACATGGCCATTAAAACACTAATATTCCATTTAAATACATTATCTGTAAACAGAATTGAAATTGTTTGAATATTTGTGAAATATAAATTTAGTAACGAAATACATTATGTGTGGCATAACTATAGCCATATAAGGTCTATATAATATATATAGGATAATTAGAATATATACAAAAAATACAGTTTAGAACTTAACTTCAGGTTCGGATGGGAATGAAACCACATAGATGTTTTGGCACGATATAACATGGTAAATAATGAAACACCTTGTATAATCATGAAATTACTTTATTTACTCATGTATAAGTCGCATTTTTCATACTCCAAAATCGACGCCAAAATGGAGTGTGTCTTATACACAAAGAATGACCATAGATCCATATTAAGGGAAAATTATTACAGCAAACAATATGTTGATTACCATATATACTTCATTATAGGCCGCACGTGTGTATAAGATGCACCAAGTTTTCGGACCAATATGCACTAAGATCAGCAAATTTATTCAAAGCCCAAAAATTCATCATCATCACTATCTTCATTGAACATCTGTGTTATCTGGTCATGTGTCATCATGTCCTCATACATCTTGCCTTCTTCGTCAGCGTCCATTTAATCGCAGGCCGTTTTCACCCACTGTGTGACGATAAGTAACAACGACTAATAAACTACTTCAAACAGCATTACAGAAACGAATGCACAGCAGCAGGTAACATGAAGCAGCTGCCCTTACCTATTGTGACACAGTGGATGAAAATTGGAAATAATGGCACATTTTGTATTTTTCTTATGATTTTTTAGTAACATAGGGTATGGGTAGTTAGTCTGATTTAGATTTTTAGTGTGTGAAGAAATTATAAAGTTGATGCTGGTCACGACATTCACTGGAAACGACATGCTCACCAAGTGAATGAGTAAATGTGAATGAATAACACAGTTAAGCAAGTTAGTTATATATATATATATATATATATATATATATGCACACAGACTGTGGCACCCCAAGTGAGCATTTAACCAATTAAAATGGTCTAGATATCATGTAATTTATATAGAGATTTCGCTATTTAGGAATTAATTAATTTTATCATCTCACCCGGAATGCCAATCTGGAGCCAAAGTTTGCCCATCCTCTCCTCAAACTGTGACTACTATAGCCTGTCCCCAGACCTAACTGTTTAATAACCATTTGAGAGATTTTGTAAACTTACCATATGTCATTGGTTTAGTACCCAGCAGGGTTGTGAAAGTAAATACAGGATCTGACCCCTGCTGGGCGGAGCTAAGCAAATACATTCGTTTCAAGGTTCCTACAGGGCAGTGGAAAATAAACACACCTTTCATGATTAAAAAATATACTCTTACATGGGGATGCACGCAAGACTATGTATCCACCACGTGATGTAATACCTCTTTAGCTAAAAGCGCCTTGTGGTTAGGCTTGTGCTAATTTTACCATGTAAACACTTACATGTGCTGTTACCAATATTCTGGAACCAAATTGATCCAGAACTTTGATTCCATATATATATATATATATATATATATAATATGCACACTGACTGTGGCACAGCACATGTGCATTTAGCCAATTAAAATGGTCTGGATACCTTGGGCTCCACCCACAACACGGTGACACCACCACATAGCATGCCTGTAATCTATATAGAGATATTGCTATTTAGGAATTTACCCCCGTTCAATGTTTAGAACAGGCAAAATTAAATTAAACCCACAAATTAATTTACCATTTAATTTTTTAATTCAGAAATATTTGTTCCATGATAATCCTACTTGGAATATAAACTACTCGGAGTATGTATTACAAGTAGGTACTCTGAGTATCTACTCATGGTAAAAAATATTAGGCAAAAACAGAGTCGGAAAAACGGAATTGGAATTGAAAATTTTGGAATTGGAATTGATAAATTTGAGGTGGAATTGACAAAATGGAATTGAGTGGAATTGGAATTGACAAAATGGAATTGACCCGATGTCTGATGGGCTTGATCAGATTCAACTCCTGAAAAGATCTTGAGCCACTGGATATTGAACCTGAAATTGGCTTTAATTTCGGCATGCTGCTTTAATAGTAGATCTTCTAAATTTCCAAAACTATAGCAAACTAAAAAACAAAACAAAAACATACAAACAAAACAGACAATGCCTATTAAAATCTGATGCATGTGCAGGAGATACTGGTGGTAAAGTATGACGATCATATAACACTGAGGAATTATTTAAATGCGTCATACTCATAGTATGTGTTATTTTAGGTCACCAGCAAACTGAGAGTCATTTATTGTTATATTATTATATTATTAGTTTAAAGTCCAGGCATGGTGTACGCACGTGCATAATGTTGGTTTATCCCCCGAGTAAAATATTTATTTAGGATGATCATGGCTTTCAGTTTCTGGCCGATATCAATTTAAAAACATTATTTTTAAACAATTAAATGGAAACATGTTATTATCATAACGTGTTCGTGGACGTACATCATGAAGTTCAAAGTTTTGTCAATTATGCTGGCGGAATGATATTGATTCCACATGCATTCTACTCGCACTCTCGACACGGAAATGATGTGGAAATTGTATCACGGCGTTTAATACTTTACACATACAATCTTCAACACACGTTTTCGGAAATAGATTTCAACAACCACATACTTAATTTATTCTGATTTTTAAGTCTTAATTTTGAGCTTGAGAAACTAGTTCTGCTGTGGGTATAAAACAACAATAATAATAAAAAAATACAAATTAAAAACTAAATAAAAGCATATGTTTGATTCTTAGACTAAGGCAGAAAGTACTTCGGACGAGAATGGTGTAAAAGTTTCACTCGTTACACATGTCATCATGTCATGGGCACCGCAGTGGTTTAAGTAGTCCCGGAGGATCGTTTGTGTGTGCTTCCGCTATAAATATAACACACAATCCTAGAGATATGTTGCAGTGAAAAGCATAACATTACATTTCGCTCTTTGGTCGCCGTGCTAAAAAATCCGTTACATCGATTTCGCTTAGCAAATCCGTGTTTTACGCTACTACTCACCTTGACCCATTGACCTGATATTTTGACCTATTAAATTTAAAACGTGATCTTTCTGTTTCGTTCAAAATCCACAAATTTATTATGGTTGTTATCTGCAACTTATACAATATGAGTTATGAGGATGATCACGTAATCATACCACGGGACTAGTAGACAACAGAGATGCGCAGTTAGAACTGTAGACTGTAGTGGTAAACAAAGTGAGACATCAGCTGATCAGGATCTAAACATTAACATGGCTAAGCCTTCCACTTCCAGTAACATTTCGTCGTTCGTTTCTGAAGACATTATGGGGTTATGGCATAACCCTATAATGTTTGGCTTCCGGCGTATGTTTTATGTATGCAGCCCCGAAGAGACTACATTCGGACATCTAAAGGATGTTCCTGATTACGTTAATGAGGTAAGAAGAAAAATTAGTGTATTCGTATTGTATCCAGTATTCCAGACGTTTCGTAACAAAACAAGTTCATACCATACAATCACAATGTTATAACTAACTAAGTCTAACTCTAAGCCTAAGGGCATGACAGTTCGTAACTAAGCAGAAGCCCGTACCTGATGAACAAACTTACAAAGCTTAGCGAAGGAAAGGGCTTGCAACAAACATTAAAATGCTACAGACTAAGTCACTAACAGAGACTGAGACAGAGAGAGCACAGCTCTAGGAAATATATGAAAAATGGTTAAGGTACTTTCCATGGTATCCGGACATTTAGCCAACGGACATTTAGCCAATATTTGCAGGGTGGACATTTAGCCAACATTCAAATACATGTATATTGTTATATTTTGGGTTTGTGTATGCTCTATTAATATTAGGTTCTGTTTATGGATGTTGCAAATATAGGCCTATCTTTAGATAAGATGTTAGCAACATAATAATTATTGCTGCTTTTTGTACAATTTGTATATTTATATTAATGTATACTATTTTCTCCAGTATTATACATAAATATAAATAATGATATGTCAGGGTTGGTAGTTTTTTTTACACAGACGTTATTAACACCGTTAACTACTTAACTATATCTGGTGTGTGGGTTATTACTACTTGTATATACGGCAGATAATCTACTAGTCTCAGAATAATCCTCTATCCAAAGTTGACACATACATGTATTGTAATGTTGTTAAGATGTGACTGCATAACCCAGGTGATATATCATAGTTTTAAAATGTGACTTCATTTTACCTCAATATAGAAAGCCTGTCTGAATTTAATTTGAAGCAGTGTTACACTTTCTCATGATCATAGTGTTATATCACATTGATACATACCTACATGTTAGCTTAAATTATTGAACTAATACTGTGATTATTATTTGATATCCAGCCTTTAGTACTGTATAAAGGTGGAAGACTAGAGAATTCCACTTGGGAACATTTTTTACATGTTGCTGTTGGAAATAAGAAATGTGCAAAGTGCAAAAAGTATGATCATCAGCAAGCTAATAATAGTCCACTACACAAAATGTTCAATGGATTCAGTTTCATCAGCATCAAGTGAGCGAATATTTTCAAACTTTGTAAATATTCACACTAAAGTTCACAATCTTCTATGCAACAGTAAAACTTTTAAGATGGTATTCTGCTATAGGATTCTCAGAGGCAGTGCTGAATTAGACTATTTAACTGTTCAGATAGACAATATTCACTTTGTGTGCAGAAGAACAATAAATGTAATTATTTTGTTATATTCCTACTATTCATGTAGACATTCATGTGTCAAATATTAGTTGCTCACCCGGACAGTAGCTCACCAAAGAAAAAGTGGACACTTACTTACCAGTGAATATTTAATGATGAAATATTAAAAAAAATTAAATGATTTTTAATTCAGAAATATATTTCTTAGTATCATATTACCTATATAATTATTGGGATGAATTTTACCAATTATTAGGGAATTAAAGTTCAAACGAGAATATGATTATCGAGTTCGTGACATACCGGTAGTCTGTGTCACACATTTTTAAATCATATAGATACACGTCCGTATTTAAACCAAAATTCAATAACCGTATGCAAGACATGGAATGCATTGAAGCCATTGAGCATTTTGATGTTTGTTAATTACAGACACCATAAAGAAATACTCATGTCATTATTTGAGCAATAAATTTAAATGAGATTATTATGGCTCGGTATGTTTTTTTTCTGTTCTTAAATGACTCAATATTTTATTCAAGTATATTTATACTTAGGGCCCAGTTAAGAAATATAAAATATGGAAAGAATATAGATAACACAAACAAATATATTAAAAGTATATGAAGTAGACTTAATAATAGGAATATTGACAATGTACACCTATAGACAATATCTCAGAAATAAAGAATGTATTATATGCAATGTTTGTGTTTTCAGACATTTGTTTGTGATCATTACAATTTACATTCATACAATGAATTGAATAAAATTCAATTACATACACTATGATGATTGAATATAACAGCTGTGAACTATATGTAACAACTGTGTTTGCAAGTTTTGGAATATGAGATATCACTTTGTGTTTGTTACATTTGTACAACGAATTACAAAAATTCCAGTTACATACAATGTTTTGTATTTATTGAAACAACTATATTTATGAAAACTCACATAAACATAATCAAAAATTTTGAATGTTGGCTAAATGTCCCCCTTGCAAATATTGGCTAAATGTCCATTGGCTAAGTGTCTGTTGGCTAATTCACTTTCCATACCTCAAATGAATTCTGTAGACCTCAGCCCGTGGAGACTTCGTTCCAGATCTTTTAGTGGCCACTACTTTTCGTTGCCATAAGTAATTAAAACAAAGAAAATTGACAGTTTAGTGGAAACAAATACTTGTATTCATCATTTTGTGAACAGGTAATTAATAACTTTGTTTAGCATCGATCAATATTTGATATTTCAATTAGAGGCCAGAAACTTACTATGGAGTTATTTCAGAATAATTCATAAGGAGTAGATTTTATAAGTAGATCTGTTCTTAAAATTCTGTATAAAAACGTCGTGGTGCTGAAATCTCCTCCTCCATTGTCCACATGGCCAAGACGGTGGTGCAGGATATTCCGTTTAAATCTGCTGGCCCCCATTGTGAATGAACGTATCAGAGAATATGTCCCTATCAATGGGCCGTGCACAGGACTTCTTAACATTGATACTCTGTCACACAATGAAGGTATTTTTACATTTGTAAATGCATGTGTCAGATGTGTATGGTATGTGGTCCTAGCCAATGCTACATTATTATAATGCTTTTAATAATATATTTTTATGCAAGTTTTCCTTACTGCTGTTCATCCATTTACTTACATTCCCAAAGATTGCTAACCATGCTAGAAGTTACACATTTATTTATGAATTTATACGTTTATCTTAAACAGGCACTTATTTCACTTGTTAGCTGTTCAGTATATCATAATATATAAGTCTACAGGGCCTCTGTCACAGCATAGCTCAATATAATGATATCTCCTTTATTTGGCTGGGGCCGAAGTCTCCTTTCTTTCACAGCACTGAAGTCTCCTGGCCGACGTCTCCATGGACCAAGATCTATGTATTCCCCTCAAATTACATCTGGAAGAGATAGGAAAACTTAAATAAAAAGTCCAGTTAGCCAGTTTAGTATGTACACAATTATGTAATAAAGAACTTATCATAATATGATATACTAGTTAGATATTAGGGGGTCTAGGCAATATGTAATATAATGTAACTCTGATGTAACTGTTTTCTTTGTTTAAATCCATGTAATATTTACTGGAAAGAAGTGCAAGAACAACCCACTAATATCTTACAAAACAAAATAATTAAGTGATTAAAAATTAGTAAATAATATTAATTAAAGTTTTGAAATAATTGTTTTAATCAGCTGATGTTGTAGCTTAAATAATTATTATCTGATCAAAATGAAAATATACAAACACAAAAAGCCAATCAGAGTGCTTCATCATTATCTTCATAATCATTTAATCAATTATACAAGTATATTATTTAATTATAAAGAAAAAGCTGAAATGGGCTTTTTGGGTATTTTGTATGATAACTCATATACTGATTCAAGGAATAGTTTGGAGGAATGTGGAATTAACAAAGTGGTCTAGAATGCACCAAATATTCCATTTTCTCCAACTTTTTCTGGGGAGAGCTCCTAACCAATGAAGAAGAGCCAATACTGTGTTAATATAACTACCACTACCCCACGGCCAGTGGCAATGGCGTCGGGGTGTTTTTATGCACACTCCAAAGGTAATCTTTGGAGTGTGGTAAATACATGATGTTCCATGGGTGGCAGCATCTGTCATGATCCCTCACATGGATCAGGGCGCCTCCATGGTCTAGCGGTAGCGTGTTGGACCACAGATCATTACCACCCGTGTTCGAATCCCGGCGTGGACATATCTGAAGGTTGTTTCGTCTTTGACTTTGCTTCATTACCTTTGGAGGTCGCTCGGCCCATTTAGCCTACCATGTGCACAAAAGTTGTCTACTCTATTTCCTACTAATTTCTGCTTCAACCTTGCTATAAGTACATACAGTTACTGTTAATTATACATACTGGCATAGTTACACATCTTAGTTACACTTTAACTGAGTAATAGAATGTCAATAAAGAAACGTACAGAGAAACAAGCAGGAAATTTCACACAGTCACACACACACACCATGGGAATGTATAACATGAGTGAGAAATTTTAAATTAATTAATTTAATTATTCACATCTAGTGATATTTACTGGTGACTTTAGTTTTAAAATGAGCATCAGCCTCTTAATGTCTGATAGTCTTTCACCACCACACTCTTTTATAAGTTCTTCATGTGCTAGATATGTCTCATATTGTTCTGTATACAACTTCAGTGTAATAAAAGTAATATGACTTAATAAAACTGTCTATGGTCATCATAGTTTAGTGCAGTATCATACATCTGGGAAACTGTTTCAGAACCGTTACATTATAGTACCTCACCAAATCCTAATTATAATATTGATAAATAAATAAGTAAACAAACCAAATGAGAACAACAATTTATATGGATTAGGAGCTTAAAATAAACCAATTTACATATATAGTTTTCATAGTAAAAGCGATACCATTAGACATCATGAAATGTATAAGTGTACACACACACACACACACACACACACACACACACACACACACACACACACACAGGGAAGATTAAGAACTAATAATGATCTATAATGCATTTCAGACTTATTTATTTTATATGTAGTGACTATATCCCTGGAGGGTGTATTCTGTGAGCTATTTGTCTGGCACTTTCTAATTTGCCTCTATACTATTACTAGTAGTATTACTACAGTATAATAAGCATATGCCATGAATGATTCAGATACCGTATTTCATTATATGACTAGTGCGATTTATATTGATTTAAATTTTAATGCTACTGGTACCAAAACATCAGTTTGAATTAAGAAAGTTTCTGTTGTATAAATTTCGTTGTATCCCAGTTTCTTTACTATGGAAGTGAATAGACGTTTGGCTGGACCAGCTACCCACTTTGAGTTAGGCTACTTAATATTTTGTTATATCCTAGTTATTTATAACCAACTTTTACTGTAATTGAGTTGTATACATCAGTTCTTTTGATTTAAAAATATTTATATGTTCATACTAATATAAGTAATAGGAAAACAACATATAAGTATAACTGGTACAAAATGTCATTCAAGCGTTAAATAATGAATGCCATTAGGTGACATATTGGGGGGGGATAGTTTCCGGTGTATTCCTCTTTTTAGGCAGACATTTTCCTTAATTTCAGTTTGACTTATTGTGCCTAGAGGGATCAAAAATACCCTCCTTTTTCACATTATTGCCACAGTGCTGACAGATAATATCCTCCTTCTAGGATGTTGTATAGTGTCGATTGAAGCATATATATCACCCATTGCCAATCATACATATATATGCAACTGTGTTATTGCAGTAATAATTAAAGGTTAATCCCTGAAAAACAGTTGGGGAATTAATATTTTAAACAAAATTTAGTTTAACAATGTTTATTTTGTGAATTCCACACAATTTCTGCTATTGTGGAAAACTAGAGCATGGGTATAATCTTAAGTGTTACTGAGAAAGTATAATGTCAGCATGAATGTTAGCTATGATGGTGCAATTAACTTTAATTACACAGTAAATATAATGTTTTAGCAAATCCATGTTGAAGTAATGTTGAAATGTGTTTAGTACTCGTATTTGTCAAATACTAGTGCTTGAGATGTAGTATTGTAATAAGAATGGACACTTTATTAAAAATACATTATTATTATCCTGTCTGTTAATCAGTGATGGACTAATAATACAACTACTTCTTTCTCTGGCAGTTTGTTGGAATTGGTTAAGTCAGGTTTGCTAGTATTGAGCATGTGCAAAGGAAATGTCAAAGATTTAGATGTGGCAAAGTAAGTCCAAATTTGAACCAACATCAATGGTCTGTGTTATTATATCACTGTCTAATGTGTGTATTGAAACAACTGAACTGTTCAGTCTCCGCTGTACATTTCTTCTCAGAGATTCTGCTTGCACGTATTATTTATATTGTTATGATGTCACAATAAGACACATGAGTTTGTACAACCAAAATGTTTTCAGATATTTCTAGATAAATAATTTGTCATTGTAGGAGATATAGATTAATATGAATAGTATTATATGGAAATATAAGTTTTAGTGATAACTTTATTGGTATACAAAATTTAAGAGATATTTTAGTTTAAAAAAAGGTTCATCTAAGGTTCTGAAGATAATGGCAACTAGCACTAAAACAAACAAATTAAACTTTGTTCATGCTTATAAGCAAGAATGTATATTTGTGAGATGGACCTGGCCATTATAAGTGCCTTTTTATCAGACAATTATCTTATGTTAAGAAAAACCAATGGTAAATCTTGTTTAACCAATATTAAAATATCTAAATTAAGTACAGAAATATGGTGGAAGTTGTATATTTCAAATAAATATCCCTTCAAATAAATGTTTAGCAGGATCAATTTCTGATGATGCTATTGGATTACCTCCATGATTTAGTGTGCCAACTAATTTTAGTGCCAAGTATTACCTTTATATATAAATGTTGATCTAATTGTGTAGTCTGGTTACATACTGTATAGTCTGGCTACACACTTGTAGCTTCTGGGTTCAAACTCTGGCCTGACAGTATAGGGTGTTTCATGTTTTGCTTTGTCTCATTACGTTTAGAGGTTACTAATGGCCCATTTAGTCTACAAGGTGCACAAAAGTTGGCATAGAACAGCAGCATTGTTTATAAACGTTGAATACTGATTGAAAATATCATAAAATTAGCTCCTTTGTCAAGCTGATCCTTTAGCAGTGGTCAACTTAGGTGACAGCCAATGGCCCTGCATCTGTAGGATGTCCCGATACTCAGCACCTGACCCTGTGACTTGGTTAATTTTTTATTACTTATAATAGTTATATTGGTTTCTGAGTTGACACAGGCAGCGCAGCTTACTAACGACAAAATGTTGCTACATAACTACATTAGATAATAATATCAGTAGGATATAGAATACTGGCCTGTTTAATAATAAATTGTTCTTCTTTGTTTTGACCTTTTGTGATCCTGCCAGTTGTGATGAAGACAATATAAATTGTGCTCAAATGGCCAAAAACCTTAAATGGCACAGGGTGGGTAGCGTGTTGGACCAGAGATCACTACCACCAGAGTTCAAAACTCAGCATGGACATACCTGAAGGGTGTTTCACCTTTGACTTCGCTTCATTACCACTGGAGATCGCTCGGCCCATATAGCCTACCGTGTGCACAAAGGTGGCCGTAAAACATCAATCATCATCATCATCTTCATCATCATCATCATCATCTATATTTCACAACACCCCCCCTTACATTTTGGGGGTACTCATTTGATGATGTCACATGCCAGGAATATTAATTTACAAATTTAGGTTATACAGTAGATTCTTAGGATGGGTTTAGATCTATATAACAGCTTCTTATACACATGTTTGATAACTCCATAGTAAATTACAGGTGCAAAAACGTCAATAGTAATAATATGTAGATTTAATAAAGATCCACTGTAGTAGTGGTATTTTTCAAGGTACTGTATATACAACCCCATATGACTTTGAAAACACTAAACATAAATTTTCTGCCAGACATTTAATCTTGTCACTCATTTTTCTATTTTATTGTTTTAAGACTATATTTAACATAACAGCCAGATCACGACATATTCAACAGCTTCTCATCAACCATACACATAGAATAGCCCTCGGTGTTGAGCTTATCATGTTCAACTGTGTTGCGTCATTTGAACCAGTACAATCTCACACCTCTGTAACAGAGAGAACAGTATACAAGTTCACGACACCAGTACTCCACACAAAAAACAGGCATTTCCAAATTTGAAATGAATTCCATGAAGGAATGTTCTTGTGTCATTCATAGCTGGATGCTGCACAGCAATATTTCTAATAACAGTGTAACTTATACCATTACAGAAGGTTAGAAATTAGAAAAATTGCTGTGTAAGTGAACTGTTCTTTAAACTGAACTTCATCCCTCAGGCTTTATTTAATTTAAATTATTTCTGTGCTTGTGCCAATGTACCAGATCCATGTCTGTTCCAAAGACCAAGAGGTTGTGCCATTTGAGGTGATGATTAAAAAATGGTTTCGTCATGAAATGATATGGTACGAATTAATTTGGTTATGGAAAAGCTCATTCGCTATTCAATTTGCTTTCATGAATAGCTTTGGCTAATGGTTGTTCTCATTACGGGTCTGTAGTGTAAATCAGTTTATCATTTTTAAATAAGCTATTGTATGCTATTGTAATAGATAAATGTTATATTTCAGGCTATACCGTACTTTTTAGTGTTCGTCATCGTGGAGACCATTATACTGGCACTACAGGATAAGTGGCATGCCATCTTCCGGGTAAACGATGCTCTTTCTTCGTTAACAGCGGGAGTCATATCCCTCTTTCCAATGTAAGTGTAATGCCTGACCAGAGTACAAGCAAGTCATTTGCACGTATAGAGGTGTGTTTAAAAAAGAAATTTGTTCAGCTTCGTGAAAGTGACTTGCTCTGTAAGACATTAAACAAATATAATATAATCAGTTGTTGTATATTAAACTGAGCTTAAATGTGACGAGATAAACCTTTAACATCTGATAAAATAGTTGTTAATGTCTCTGTAATAACTGTGAAATTGTCCATTATATATGTGATAACAGGGTTGTTATCATAGGTTTTAACTTGCCACACTAATGTAGACCTTATCTTCAACTGTAATGGGTATTCCGATTGATGTACACAGTGGTTGGTGCACTCCAGGTTGTGTGTTCAAATCTGGCTCATACAGGTCTGCGTTTGTAGAATGTGTCCCCTATGGGGTGGCTGTGCCTCGTGTGCCTCGTGTGACCATGGCTAAGACTAATCAGTTGAAATCCAGAGCCTCAGCTGTAAATAATCATCTTTATTCAACCTGTATGCCATAGTATTATTGCCATGCTGATGCCAACTGAATTAAACTTACCAGGATTTGTCACTTGCTGTGCACTCGGATGCATAAGACCAGAAATCCAATGAAATCATTGCCAACTCTTAGGCAATTACGATGAAATTATGCCACAGCCGTATTGTTTTTTATAAACAATTAGCCACCAACTGAATCACTAACTCCCTGACCAGTCTTAATTATGAAGACCATTTTGCACAGAGTGCATATATGTATCTTGAAAATTTTAAATCTGTTCTAAAACACACCCGTTCAAGGTCGCTTACACAGATAAATAATAACTATCATTTAAATCTCTTATAGGGTTTTTACAGACATATTATTTGGGGTATTATTATATTACACGTTATTTATAAAGCGCCTTTGAATGGCTCCTGCTAGTAAGGGTGCTGTGTCATGGTCAGTAATAATAATAATAATAAATAAATAATGTATATTGTATATTATTGTATATATATTATTTTTTTATAATTTAGCCCCTAAAGAAGCCATATGAGTTTATTCTACCGTTTTCTTTTAACCATAAAAATGTTGAGTTTTGGGTTTTATTTTATATAATTTCCTGAAAAGGGCATAAAATCACTTTTGAATCACCATTTGTTTAATCACAATTTATTCACTTTTGCTTGTGAAATTCATTCGACACAAGTTCATAATTTTCACTCATAATCACTTTGAAACTGATCAAGCCTTTTCACCACTTCCTCCTCAGTCACTTTATGCTCATCAATTACACCAAATATTAGCATGGCCAGTGCGGATCTGTTGATACTCACCGGGAGAAATATGCACTCGCCATGGCGAGTGGTGAGTGGTCAATTTCAAACCCTGACATACATGTTCCAATTGAAGTTTATCACTCAAGCAAAACATCGTAGGTGGTGCTGAGTTAATGGTAAACTGGTAATAACCTCTGAATACAATGGGGGTATATTTGATGGCGAAGTGCATTGCAAATCTGCATATATATATGTATATCATATTCACGTAAAAGATTTACTCAGTTATATAGGGTGTTAGTGAGACATTACACATGTCTCAGCAAGAAAAGTCGCCACTCTGGATTCAGTCCCCTGAAGAAACGTTCAGAGTTTGAATTCACGGTTCGAGATTCTCTGTGCCTGTGCCATATTATACACAGCTAAAACACACACATATACACATAATTTCATATTTTTTTGCATGTTTGCTTATCATGTGTATCAATTATATCACGTTTAGTTTTCTACTGTACTGCCTATATATGTATTATATATATATATATATATATATATATATATATATATATATATATATATATATATATATATATTAAATTAGTTGTTTGTCCGCAACATTGAGATTGCTGCTTACATATGGTTCTATGAAAATTATCGACTGGTGTCTTTACCGCCAGACTCAGCTCTTACCTGGTGGTTGTGTATGTTGGGCGTTGATTTTTGCTACTACTGGGTTCATCGTTGTGCTCATGGTATGTATGTATATAGATTTGGCAACAATATTGATAAATCTCCTCGGGATTTCTAACCATAACAATTTAAATGCCTTCTGAATACACATATCATCCATTCTTAGTTGTGCCTATGTTGGCTACTTAGTGACGTTTTACAGCAATATATGAAAAAAGGTAAACATAAATTATGCTAAATGTACGTAATATGCTTTTATTGCCATTTTTAATAATTCTGATAAGTTAAATGGACAAAGCTGTTCCCAAATTTAATAAAGCGTAATAAAAGCAAAGGAACACTACAGACATAATCTGCGTTTCAAAGCCCAGTTGATAGGTCTGACAAGCTATAAGCTACCATTTAAATCTCAAGATGGCATATCTATTTATAATTTATTTTTCGATGTTCATGAAAACCTTCTACATATCTAATATACACACACATTACCCAGTTAGTACGTGTATACATACGCGTATTAACCGATTATACAGATTAACTGTAATATATAAAGCATGCAGCATCTTCCAATGATAACAATGGAAACAAAATAAAGTTTCCTCAACTAACATGTAGGCTTGTTTATGTTCACTATTACAAGCATTCATTTAATTGGCTGCTTGTATTCTGACTACTGGCCAATCAGAGTCATTTGGAGCTGTACTTAAAAGGAAGGTGTCAGAAAGAAGCCATGCACGATTACTGGCTACGTGACTAGCTTAGGCTTAACCATTTGACTTATAATAGTGGCAACATCTGAAGCAGCCGTGTTTCAATACATTTTCCTTTCATGTTCCCAGAACAAATAAACTGACAAATCGTCATGTGTATAAATATGACAGCAGTCTGCCAATGGGTAAATCTGTTCTATTGTGATCTTTTGCCCAACATACCAAGCCATATCTCTGGCATGATATAACATGGTAAATAATCAAACACCTTGTGTAATTGTGAAAGTAATCGCTGATTACAATTACATTTACAATCTAATTGATTACGATTACATTGCATCTGGAAATGACAATTATGATTACCTGAGATTACTTTTTCGGCAAAACGAAAGTAGCTGACCGATTTTCTGCTGGTAAAATAGGTGACAAGGGACTGCGAAACAGATGACATATAGCCTCAGACATTGGCTGCTATTAAAAGGGCTATATATATATATATATATATATATATATATATACACATATGACATTTGGGAATAAATCACTTGATATGTGGAGAAATTAAAATTTGCCTTAAAACATTAAATGTATGTTGCTGCAAAGTATAATCTCCTCTATACAAATATTTTAAGGGTAGACTATAAAATATGAAAATGTATTGAGTAATTTGATCAGATGATTAATGTTTTGTATTTAAATTTATTCTAAAGCTAAGTTCTTCATAAATATTATCTTTTCCTAAAAAAGTTGATAAAATGTGAAGACCTATAATTAAAAAATTGAAAACGTTTTAATAAACTTGTAATTAAGATAATGTTTCTTATGTATTAAGAGGGCACTGTGATGGTGCAGAGATTAGAACGATGTGTTGCAAACTTTAAGGTTGTAGGTCTGAATCTGGCACATGCCTGTGTCTGTGGGATATCTTTCCCTAGGCAGTTGTCCAATGGCTATTATAATGTCCCAGATGTGACCATGGCTGAGGCAAAATTACTCAATCAGATCAACTGAACTTATGTATGATTAAATCATCTTCTCATAAAGATGACTACTGAAAGTTTCATGTCTCTATGCCTATTAATCAAAAAGCTACCAGTGTTCAAACAGGGCTAAAAATTGGGCATGATTTCAAAAGCGCCATAATTAGAGGTACCCCCAACACTTAAAAGCTAAACATTATGCCTATCTGTAGCAGTCAGGTAGTAAATATTGTTTGATTTTATATGGAATGGAATAGACCCATATATATATATATATATATATATATATATATATATATATATCAAATGCACACACACACACAGAGTAAGTGGCGGTTCTGTTTTATAAAAAGCCATAACAGTTAATGAGTGTTTTATTTCTTTTTACAGAAGTGAACTTTATGTGGGCTGCCCATCAAGTACATCACAGTTCTGAGGATTATAACTACACGACAGCCCTGAGACAGTCATTGCTACAGAGATACAGTTCGTGGGTGGGTGATTTAATGATTATGTTGGGTTTCATCCGAAAAGTGAAAGTCGGCTGTCAGTGAAAAGGATATATTTTAAGTCTGTCGTTGATGGGGAATTTATAACCTACCATATATACCAGCTTATAGAACCAATAAACCCCCCTAGAGTCGAACCTGTGTATAAGCTGCACTAAAATCAGCAAATTTATTCAAAGCCCAAAAATTCGTTCATCACTAACTTCATTGAACATTTGTTGTATTTGTTCATGTGTCAGCATGTCATCATACATCTCATCGCCTTCTTCGTCAGAGTCAGTGTCAGATTTGTCGTGATGTTTATCCCACAATTCATCATGGCTAAGTAGATTCAAAGTAAAACAAGTAAAGTAAAATTTGACCATCCTCTAGAAACAAAGTACTCCATTAGAATAAGAGGATGTTCATAGAAAATTTACTTTGTCGCTTTAGGTTACTGTACTGCAAACTTCTATCTCGGGGTCAGATACAGGTGTTTGGTGTAACGTTTTATCTAATAATTTCCTTCGCATTGGGAGTATCATTTGGCTGTATGTCCTGGCTGTGACTAGCACTAAAACTGAATAAAGAAATCACCTAATTACCCACAGGTACACGATAAAGTTACTCAAGCAGAGCGAGATGAGTTGCTATGACAATAAGTGTTAGCATTGATGTTTTGTTCTACTGTTATTTTAGTAATAATGACATGATTTTTAAATTTAAAAAGTATTTAGTATATTTTATGTATAAACATGACTGATTATTTAGTTTTTGTTTTTACCTGTCAGTTTTTCAAATTTAACATTATAATCCGCGGTCTATCATTTCGTTATGTTGAATAATTTTACACTTTCAGATATTTTATTTGCCGATGGCATTTTTTATTCCACCTCCTATATTTCTGGTACATCTCCAGTTCAATCTTATCTACCAGTTCTGGATTCACACACAGGTTGGAAACTTATCAGTGATTGTATTGTCTTATTGAATTTTCATATAACATTATTAGTGATTTGATGATATTATAATTTAGAATTTTGAGGGACAAATATCTGGTAATATTACCTGGATGGTCTATTATAAAAAAAAAGGTTATGAAGATTTCTGCTAGCATCATCCCTTGGAATAATCTCACCGGTGTATTTTTTAAATTACTGATCACCGACGTTTAATTACAGTGTATTAAAACCTTGGGTCCATTGGAGTGGATAATAAACACACCAAGTCATCACAGAGTTCATCACGGCCGTAACAGATACTGTATTAACGTTAATTATGCAGGCACACTCATCATCTGGGATAAGTTATTTGGTAAGAATGATCGTCAGTGGTGTGTACTTTTTTTATGTTTTTTTATATAGATTTTTATTTCATATTCACAACCATACAACTGCACATGAAATGTAAATATACATTGTTTGATGTTTATAAATATAAGTAAACTTTTATGTGGTAAACATGCGGTATCTTTCAGTAACCATAGTGAATTATGTACAGGTTATTGTCAGTGTTTCGTATGCATCTTAAAAATCAATAATATAAACAGTCTTGTAATTTAATTGGTTTTCTTACATCATCAAACATTCCCATGTATAATATAAGGTAGGATCTTTATGACGAATATTCACTGTTGTAAGCAGCATATTTATTGCATATGTTTTGCTGCTAGTGTGACATCTGTTATCATTTTTCCTTCCAATAAGATGTTGTGATAAATCCATTGATGTTAAAGCATCAAAGTTGTTTTGAGATGTGCCAATCCAACTTAAAAAGTAACACGAATCTACAAAAGCACAGCATTTCTTTGATTGTAAGCATGATAGTATGTTAATGCATTGAAAAATAACGGTGCATTAGCTTATGAAGGCAAACAGCTCATATATGCTAGCCATGCAGTATTCTAGTTAAACAATTTAAAATAAAAGCATATCGTCATCTTTCAACAGTACCAATAGTGAGTACCATGGTCTAGAGTAGTATTAAGAATTTAAAGAATGCATCTACATATGTGTGTTCACATGCATGCATGCATGCACACACACACAAACACACACACACCATTGTGTACTCATCTCCTTTATTTAAAAAAATATCCTTTTTTTCATGATTTTGCTACAATGTAGATTGCCCCTATTTTTATTGACTTATTTCCTCACACTTGGTAGTATAATTGTATTCAAGTGACTTTTATACTTTGAAGTTAAGCTCCTTCAGCAATAACACACTGGCTTATAAGGGTGTATTGTCTATTCATGTCTCTTTGAAACATTTTGGCTGCTGAAAGGGGTGGAATTTCTCCACTTGAACTCACAAACTGTCTCCCCCCAGCTGTGTTCTGGCAACCAATAAAGCCTACAACTTGATCTCCTTTATTTTCATTTAAACCCTGTAGACATATTGCACACACATGAACACACACACACACACACACAGTATCTGATATAAGCTGTTTTCAGTATTACAGGTTTTCAGCTGATTTATAATGTCAACTGAATTAATTAGAAAAGGGGGGACGTTGAAGACCCGCTGAGGATGTAGTACAATCTGGCAGGGACCACCCTCAGGGTATTTCGGCTCCATCTTTTCATACTGCTCCTCCCTGTGAGTGGCGGGGGAGGAGATATGAACAACCACTCAATAAACAAGAAAACCCTAATACGTGAAATACTTGTATAAATATATTGTGATTAAATGAGTACATAAAAAAGCATGACACAGTTCTGTGGAATATTTCATCCTCTATGATTACATGAAAAATATGACTGTCAGTATGTAATCGTTTTCAGTAAATGAACTGCCTGTAGCTGATTTGTTTTTCATATACAGGTATTCTGTAATACTGACTGCATGGTTTTGATGCAGGTCTCTCCCTCTGTGTGTGTTTCATATTGAATCTAGTAGCCTAAATACTGCCTCTCTACGGCCTAGTGGGTAAGAACGTGAGACTTTCTTACTCATGGTCATGCTGTCGGAGGTTCGAATCCCATCTGTGGCACTACAGTAGGGGAGTTTTTCATCCAGTCAGGCAACTGGCAAGGTTTTCTCCACTAAATATACCATATATTGTCAATTCTAAATTCGTTTAGAATTAAGTCCTAATGATGAGGCAGTAAATAACAGACCATAAGTGTCTTCCTCATTTGAGGTAGATAAGCCACTTAAAATAATTGCCATTTTGGCTATTATTATTATTATTATTATTGGCATGATACTGATCCAAAATACAGTCCTGTGGTAATTAAGTTAGACTTCGTTTATTTGTTGCAAGTTCAATTTGATTGAAGGCATTTCTAAATTGTTCTGAAAGGTGCTTTGAACAGAGGATAATTACCTAAATGCAATGAATGATACTGTGTGATACTATTGTTAGTATACTATTGAAGAAATTGTGGTGTTTATTGAAGAATAACTGAAATTAACCAGAGAAATGATGATAAAGTGCATAAATAAGGATTAGATGATAATAGTGAAGGTTGCTAAATAGACATTAATCTGTTCTTTTCAGGAACGTTCACACGTGAGAAGGATGATGAAGTTGTCATATATGGACTTGTTACTCTTCTGAATTCCTGGGATCCAGTATATACACAGGTTACTAAAATAAATGAGCTGTCATTGTTTTGTGAACGTTCAGTAGGTTACGCATGTGGTCGGTTGCCTGCTACAATTCGTTTATTGACTCCGTTGTAAATGAGTGTTTTTACGTACAAAAATATAAAGTGTGTATAAACTGTATAAATTATATCCGGTTTATAAATGATGTTGTTTTTTACATTTTTTAGTTCCACCTTCATTGTTTTGCATATATTTGTGCTCTTTTTTAGTTTCGTAACTGGAAGCACCTATTACAGGCTGCATGGACAATGCCAGGCTTTTTAAACAAACTCTTGGTGTTTGTGAACGGTCCTAGCTGGCAACCGGGAAGACCACGAGGAGCACTCACTTCTGCTATACCAGATGTAAGTAAGATTGGACTGGATTTACATAAGTCGGACTGACTACAGACGTAATTACAGTAAAATCGCTTCGAACATTCAACTTCCAATTAAACGCGATTTTGTTGTGAGTGTGACATACAGGAAGGACACGTTTTGACACATGGATGAGAGATTGACTTACAACTGTCAGGCACAGTTCATTCATTATAAGCTAAAGCTCAGTATGAACCAAAGGTCAGCATACACCACACTGTTAAAATGGCTGTCTTTCTTGTGGTAGATACGATTGATGGTACATATGATGTTCTATTGTTAATGTACTGTGATGTGTTAGGGGTACTTTTGTGACCTAACTGATAGCATCATGACTGGCCACAGATCTGTATCATATGGTCTCAAACACTGGCCGGGCTATGTCTGAACGATGTTTCATCTTACCATTCACCTCATTACCTCTGGCTGATGATGATGATGATGATTGGTGTTTTACAGCCACTTTTGTGCACATGGTAGACTAAATGGGCCGAGTGACCTTCAAAGGTAATAAAGTGAAGTCAAAGATGAAACAACCTTCAGATATGCCCACGCCGAGATTCGAACATGGGTGTTAGTGATCTGTAGTCCAACACGCTACCGCCTTTGTGTGTAGGAACTGGCTGACAAAAAAAGTATCATCACAGCAAACAAAACAATCAGAATTATTACATAAAAACTGGCATGCTTGTGAGATCCAAATAACAGTTTGGTGACACTTAAATAATAATTTATTGAATAAGACTAGTAGGCAGAGATGTGGCAATTTTGTTCTAACTGTGGCTCGCACAAACACGCCTGATTGTAAGTTCAATTGGCAAGCATTTAAATTTTTTCATAGTACATCTGGAGGTACATCTGGTAGGTAACAGCGTGTGACTATCAAGTACGCAGCATGTTTGTGAGAACCAAATAACATTTTGGTAAAAATTAATTGTTATTTATGGAGTAATAATGGATTAGTAGGCAGCACTGTGACGATTTTATTCCGACTCTAGCTCTTATTGGGTTGAATCCTATAGTGTTGTGTGTGTTAAGGATGGCCGAAAACATCTTTCCTTCAGCTGGTAGGAAATATGACGCGCGTATAAGTCGAGTTGCTTCTGAGAACTCCCTTTTCCCTGCCCCCAAAAATCGACTTATACGCGAGTATATACAGTAGTGTGAGAAATCTTGTAATAATTCTATTTCTTGTTACTTTACAGGTTCATCCTCCACAGGTAAAATACGACCAAAGCGTACCCATGTGGATAAACATCTATGCCATTTTACACTTTGCTCTTGTTGTCATTGGCCATCAGATACTTATGTTGGTGAAATCAGTATGTATACAATATTCATAGCGATATTGCTTATTATCTGTTTTATTGTCCTCAGTGTCCACTGGCAGGGATTGCCTATATTGCTATATTTCTCGAAAATAATTTACCAAAGGCAAAATGAATTATTGCTAAAAGGCGTTACCTTTTCATTGCATCATTAAACCATTCAGCAAATCTCCAGGCTATGGGTTGAAATCAGAGTCTTACTTATGTTGTTGAGATATTCTGTGTGGGAGTCGCCAGCTGCCATATGACTCAGGTGTGATGAGTGTCAAAGCAAAATAAACTAGTCACTCATTAAACAATTGATTTGGGTTCACTTCACACTAGTGTTAAACCTCTGACCATGAGATTGTTTTTATTCTCTTCAAGTCATGGAGCAGTTTCTCCATCTTGACATATAAGCCTGATTTTGATAATAATAATAATAATATGTGACATTTATATAGCGCCCTATTCAGCTAGAAGCTGCTCTAAGGCGCTTTACAATATTATTATTATTATGACCTGTTTCCACCCAGCACACATCTCAACTCCCAAGGGAGCATACAACACATGCTGCCATTATAGGCGCAGAGCATTATTCAAACACATAGCCATTGCGTCCTGTTAAGTACAAATTTTTTATGGATGAGTGAACCAGTCGCCACGAGCCTCGAACCTACGACCATTCGGCTAAGAGTCCTACGCTTTAACTAACTGCGCTATCACAGCTTTACATTTTGATAGTACCACAATTGTAACATGTTTGTGAAGGAACATGTCCATCACGCCAGTACTTCATTGTTTAATTCCTTTATTAACAATGATAATTAGTAACATAGTCTTTTTATTACACGTATTATTTACGTTTTGGGCTACTTTTAGTTTAGGGAACATCTAAAAATATGTCAAACTATTCCAATTTACGGTTGTAATTTGATTGGTGCCAAGAAGAAATTACATCAAGATATTTTTGTTTAACTTTTTGCAATATTATTACATTTGACTACTTTGTTGTAATAATAATTATTTGATTTGTTTCAGGATTATCATGTTTCTGTTGTCTTCTTGGCCATGATGTATTTGCTGTGGACCTTGATGAATATTGGATACATATATGAACACAAGTGAGTGAATATAAAGATAAACACAAACACACACACACACACACACCTATTAATCCACTCCTAGACAGTTACATTTTGTATCTAGATACTTTGTATCTAGATACAGTTTTCAATGTAACTGACATGTATCTAGATTTTCAAATGTAACTGTAACTTATCTAGATACATTGCAAAAGTAACTGGATTTCAGATACATTTTAGATACATATATAGGTCCCAGCCATTAAGATGACCTGGCCCTTAAGTCAAGCTCATTTTTAGGCCTAAAATATCATGATTTATGGTAGTCCATTAAGCTGACCTAAAAATCTGAACTTTTCCCAGCAGTATTTCCAGGTGACGTTTTGAATGCAGGAAATAGTTTTGTTTTCGTTATTCGTACCAATGTGTTTTGTATACTGTCAATAGATAAAGGCAAATTATATTGATCGTTTACACAAACTGTTAGCCCATATGTAGGACCCCACACTAAATTAACGGGATGATTAAACATTCAATAAACCTTATATGAAGTCAATGACTTAAAAATAATTACTGTATATACTCGTGTATAGGCCGCACTGGTGTATACGCTGCACCAGGTTTTAGGACCAATAAACCCCCCTACAGTCAAACCCGTGTATAAACCACACCAGGTTTTATGACCAGTAAACCCCCCTGCCGTCGAACCCATGTATAAGCTGCACTAAAATCAACAAATTTATTCAAAACCCCCAAATTCGTCATCATCACTATCTTCATTGAACTTCTGTGTTGCCTGTTCATGTGTCATCATGTCATCATACACTGGGCTTTCTTCATCAGGGTTGATTTAATTGCAGGCCGTTTTCACCCACTTTGTGATAATAGATAACAACAGCTGCTTCAGGTTGTCTGCTGCTGTGCATTCATTTCCTTAATGCTGTTTGAAGTAGTTTATTAGTAGTTCCCATGTGACAGCTTTGGAAGTAATTAACACATTGTTTGCTGTAATCATTTTCCTTTGATGTGGCTTCTATGGTGATTCTGGCCAAATCATTTATAGACCCAGAATTTCAGGTCATTGTCAGTATAATTAGTTTTCAACACATCAGTGCTTGAACAAATATATTATTACAACATACACCGCTCAGAAGATGTAACTGTAAATGTATCTAGGTACATTTGTATGATGAATGTTTGGAATGTAACTGTAGCTTATCTAGATACATTCATAAATCATGTATCTAGATATGTAACTGTATCTCAGCACATTTCAGTGTAACTGTGGAACAAGTTGCCAAACCACAGCAAGTAGACATAATTTGTTAGGTTCTTAAAACCCATTTGTTTAAATTGGCGTATTTCTAATTTTAAACCAGTTTCTTATATATGAAATGTATTTGAGCTGTATGTAGCTCAGAATATGTTTTAATTATGTTTTAAATGTAAAGCGCCTTAGAGCAATTAAAGTACAATAAGGCGCTATATAAAATACTATTATTATATATTATAACTGTGACTTGTCTAGATAAATTTGAAATGTGTCTGCCACAGGTCTGTTAGTAATCATAATTATAACTGATTTCTTTGGTCCTGTAATCATCATAACTGTGACACACACACACTAAATTAGGCGTGAATGAACGTTCACTTAGTGATGACTGGAAACGTATGAGGGTTAGCTGTTAGGTTCGAGTAAATCATAGTATTTACTCAGGTTTGAGACGATATTTCGTTCTAGTCCAGTAATAATCCATTGTGCGGTATTGCTACTTTGTTTTTATTTTAGTTAAATGACTTCAGTGAGTCCATACTGAGTTAGTATACATTCTTTTGTGGTGAACAAACTGTAATGTTTGTTAACACGCTGAGGCTATATAAAAGGCCTAACTTTTCACTTAGGTTAGAGAAGAACTTCGACGCCAGACTAATCGGACGTGTATCGATATATATAGTTCATATAGGTAGGATTTATTTAGTTGTTCGAACCCAGAATAAAGCTGAGGTCAGCATCTGAGGTGTCAAAACGTTTTATATACAGGTTTCTTTTGGATCACAGAAAATTACTGTTCAGTGTAAACTGTGGTGTCAAAATAGTTATGATATGTATGTAGCAAGTCACCATTGAACCACACGCACGTGTTGTTTCCTGCGAGCTGTGGTATCAAATGGTATGGTTTTTACATGCTTCCGCTTTTTGTACGTAGCCTGCATGTAGCCGCTTTCCTGTGGGCGTGACATATTTGTCACGTACGGAAAAGCGAATTAGCTGGTTCCCACAGGCTGATGAGTAGACCAGACACATGCTTAGGTATACGTACACATCTCTCAATATGTGGAGGTATGAGACATTTTATTTTTAGATTAATGTATGTATAGTTGTATTTGTATTTAGATTTATGGAGGTAGGTCTTGAAGGATGTTTAGATATGTTGATGCTCTGTGCCTGTTGCCTCTCTATATGTATCCTAAAACACACACACACACACTGAAATTTTGTAGTAATGTCACATTAGACTAGTAGACAGATGAAACTTAATGTGGTATTTACAATACAAGGAAAATATTAAATTTGAAAACTGTTTGGGTGTAATGATTAAAAAATTAAGAATATAGTTCTAAAGAGTCTGTGCTGATCTAGCCAGTGAGAGATTATTGGATGAATTCTCTCTTTATCAATCTCACAAGTAAATTGTATCAATGAATATAAATTATCCTTTTACAATATCAAGAAATAAGTTGGGTTATTGTCAACAGTGAAACTTGTTAATATTCTTGATGCTAGTAACAACTTTAAACAGGAATATAATATTAATAGTAATTTTGTATGGCAGATTTTATATTTATTTTTTATTTTTATTTCAGGTGGTATGCTCCACATTCAGAGCTGATTCGCTGTCTGACATTTCTGGCTCTTGAAGCATATATATGTGGTTCTAACACCTGTCACCAGCTGATGTACATACCACACTGGATATTTTTCTTGTCTGCTGGGATTTGTACAATGCTTTTCATGAATGGAAAAGACCAGCAGAAGAAAAAGATGGAATAGTTCCCTTTACTGGATAATTGTTGTTATAGGAGGAGGTACTGGTGTAATGATACAGCTTTATAATCCTTGATTTATCTGTGATAAATTCGCTGCATGTTGGTTAGCATTCCAAAGTGAGAGGGGTGTTGGATCAGCGTTTGATTGATACTATATACCATAATCAAATAAGTACACTTAATTTGTATTTGTTATTTCTGTGGTACTAATCTTGGTATGTGGTGCTACTCGTTGTATGCTAATGGGATAACCTTTTCTTTTATCAAAAGTTTTCCTCTGATTTTATCCTAACAAATGTTTGTTCCCGTCTTACAATTTGAATCATCGTCTGGCATTAAATAACCTGCAGATAAATAGTACTTTTCTTTCTTGTTTCTCCTGAAAGGAAACAAGTGTGTGTTTGTGTATGTGCGTGTGTTTTTTTGTGTTTGTGTCTTGTTTGCGTGTGGTAGTAATGTAGCAATTTTACATAATGAGTTTGTAGCCAGAAGAATGTTATGATAAATGCTCTGTACACTGTATTTACTAATGAGTGCCTATTTGAACTAAGATATTTTAACAATATGAAAATCAATCTTGATTGTTTTTTCTTGCCCTAGTGAAACATTTGTGTTGGTGAATACATTAAAGGTATGGATCAGAAGCAACTAATACTGATATATATAATCTTTTTTGGTTCTGTTGTCAAAACTGGATGCATACTGAGTGTAGCCTTAACAAAATGCTTTAATGGTCCTCAGTTGGAGGAGTGTTACTATCACACACTTAAGTTATGAATTCTCTGCCTGGAATTGACGTCCAACTGCCTTTGATATTTTAGGGTTGTTGGTTCATTCCCATATATATATATATATATATATATATATACAGAGAGAGAGAGATAATGATTGGTGTATCTTTTTAACTTCATTGGGTCATAATTTCTCTGATGTTCAACCACTACTTTTTTATATAGTTGTCTCCAAGATTCTTTTATACCTTTTGGACAGGTAGTGTCACAGTTGTTTGTTACATCCATCAAACATTATATAATAAGCAGCTTTTTGGAGTACAGAGTTCACTACCCGCAACATTATCATCATAATCATCAGGATACTTCTACGTCTTCTTGTTATATGCTTTTCCGGTATTTCCACGAAAAATAAGTAGATTTGCCACAAATAGAGATTTGGGAGTTTACCTTTCAAAAGAATTTCAGTTAGGAGTTTGAAATGAATATGACTTGCTTATGTGTTGTCGATAATGGCGGGGTGCCCACGGACACTGGTAAACAGTGAAAGAGGGAAAATGGATAAAAAGTCCGGGAATTTGAAAATTTAGCTGCCATATCAGGGAAATATCAGGGAATTTGAAAATTAGGAAAAAATTTAATGGAATTTCATCAGGGACAGATAATGGTGAGTATCTTGATGGTTTGATTTCATGATCTTTGCAGAGATTTTGTGTATGGTCTGTCTGTGCTGTGTACCATGATGTATTGGGTCAATTTTATTATTCTTTTTTGCTCTACATGTATGTGCTATCCCTATATGTCCTACTTCTGTGACGAGGTCTTGACAATGGATTTTGCATATCGCTGTGACTTTAAATGTGAAAATGTCATCTGTATTTAACAAGAACCGAATGACTCATCCAAAGTACTGTGGATGGATCGAGAAAGTCAGGGGTATGCCTTCTCAAGCATTTTGCAAATCTTGTCATAAAGTAATAGCACTGAGTAAAATAGGCACGACTGCTTTGGAAAACCATTCAAAGCCACAGAAACATCGGAATAGGACCAGAACTTGTTGAAGTTTGGAGTACAGACCATTGGCTGTCGCCTATTGGGCGCAGAATTGAAAACAACAAGACATACCTGTATATTTGCCAGATGATGACCAACCTCCACTACATGTCCAGGTGCCACCAGCACCACATGATGTTGCTGCTGGTCTGACTGAAGGTGGTATAGTTCCAGAACAAGGAGCAGCACCCAAACTTGACCGATCACTTCAAAGCAAGAAAACCAGAATGGCTGAAATCCTCTGGGCTATGAAATTTTTCAAAATCACTTCTTCCTTTGTTCCAATGAGGGACCGCCTTGGTGGCCTTGTGGGTAAGAGCGTGGGACTTTCTTACTCAATTAGTCCCCGTGGTGAAGCAGTAAATTACAGACCATATGCGACTTCCTCAGTTGAGGTAGCTATGCCACGTAAAATAACTGCCATTTCGGCCATTATTATTATTATTATTATTGGGGTGATAATGATTAAATATACTAAAATACAGACTTTGTTTATGTGTTGTAAGTTCAATTTGATTGAAAGCATTTCTAAATTGTTCTGAAAGGTGCTTTATGATTATCTCTGCTGTTCCAGGCTATGTTCTCAGATAGCCATATTGCAGCCAACTACAACTGTGTCCGCACAAAACAAGGATAGCAGATCACTTGGAACAGCTCCTTTCTAAAGAAAGTGTCCTCGCAGATATCAGAAAGTCTGTTATCTACACAGTGAACCTTGACGAGGCCTTTAATAGCACCATGCAAAAAGATCAGATAGACATTTTGTTACGATTTTAGAATGGTGACAGGGTTCAAACTTGAAGGCCAACCTTGGTGACCCAGATCAAGAGAAATGCTTCATCTTGGCATGGATGGACCAAATGTGAACTTGAAGTTGTAAAATCTCTTCACAGCAGATCGACGTAATAAGTATGCCTGAAACCAGAAATGGGGTCAATTCCATTTGGTCAATTCCAAATTTATCAATTCCAATTCCGTTTTATCCGACTCTTTTTCTTCCTAATACCATGAGTAGGTACTCCAAGTATCTACTTGGAATACCTACTCCGAGTAGTTTATATTCCAAGTAGGAGTTGTCATGGAAGAAATATTTTTGAATTAAAAGGTAAATTAATTTGTGGATTAAATTATTTTGTCCGTTCTAAACATTGAACAGGGGTAAATAGCAATATATTTATATAGATTATAGGCATGCTATGTGGTGGTGTCACAGGGTTATGGGCGGAACCCATGGTATCCAGACCATTTTAATTGGTTAAATGCTCACATGGTGTGCCACAGTCAGTGTGCATATCTGATATATATATTCTGGATCAATTTGGTTCTAATATATTGGTAACACTACATGTAAGTGTTAACGTGGGAAAATTTTTCAAACACCTAATCACAAGGCGCTTTTAGCTAAAGAGATATTTGATTATATCAAGTCGTGGTCTATCACAAATTTATGCATAAGTAACTTAGAAACAATTAGATACTATCACACTACAGTAATTATGCAAAACCAATCGATCTATTTTGTGACTAGTTGAGCTTGTCGATTAAATATACTCCTGGAGCCTCCTAGACTAATTCAATCGATCTATTCAGTATTTGGATGACCAAAAACTATTAGAAAATACTTCACTTAATCCTACATATGGCAAGAGGAAAAGTATATAAAATGGCTTCTATTAATCCAGTTTGTAATAGAAGGAAATTCAATCATCCGTGCCTCCTTCGCCATATATATATATATATATATAGCAAATACTCTAATCACTCCAATATCTTTATAGAGCGAATCTGTTTGAAGGATATTTAGCTATGAAACATCTAAAGAAAATACGTATGGACTAATAAATCTTATTCCGGAATAAATGCTCTTTATTAGCAGCATAAAATAACGGAACACCCCTTTTCAAACATTTCAGGTGACAGTAAATGGATAATGCTCACGTATATGCAATATATTTCAATTAATATACATTCTGTTTATTCATGTTTATATGAATTTAAACTACCATATGAATTGAAATTATCTCAGCGGTGACTTTACTACAGTAGCCATTTATCTTGATCGTATTTATGGCATATTACAAATTTATAATAACTAAATCCGTATTAATTAATAAAATAATTAGTTTTGATATTATCACGTTCGTTAATATCTATACCCAAGTGTAAATGCTGCCCATATGCATAACATGAGGGTATTAGAAAAGTACCAATAGACCTTGTCAATTAAGCTAGTGACATCTGGCGGCAGGATTTAGAACTACAATCGGGTCGTGTAAATTGCAGTCTGGATTCCCGTTCCTTTTCAGTATCTACGCGAGATACTCCACGATTCCAACAGTCAGTAAAGGAAAATGAAAGATAAGGTGATATTTAGTATATTTCTATTCAAAGAAGACTGATCTAGTCATTGACCTAAAAGAAAACTAGACCGAGCAATCATTGGTGTTTGAATGGGCCGCCATCAAAGACTATTTATAACAAGACTTGTTACTTCGCGTTTTAACATGGGACGCCATTTTGAATTCATGGAGCGCCAGGGCCCTAGAGACCGGAGGTAGATTGTCACGGACAGCTCCCTTCGTTAACATGGCGCCTAATGGCACTGGTTCATTCTGCGCCGTTTTCGACTGCAGTAACAGAAAAAGTATGCACAAATAAAGACATCCCCGAAAGGAAATGAAAGCTAGTGTAAAAATTTGATATGATCTGGCTTTTTTAAATAAAGGATATTTAAAAAATAAGCATAACAATTTGAAATAGACACGCCCCTACTCGACATGACCCAATCAGTAGGCCCAAGCAGAATCTATCTAGATCTATATTTGTTTCAGACAAAATCTGATTAAAATTTTATTGAACAATATCAACCTATTAATCACAAAATGGGTATGTAAGATATACATAAGCTTACATGTACTAGAGCCACTGAAGATGTTATGGGCGGGAGGTATATTTTAATTTATTATTGTTAATAATATAATTGGACTTCTAAAATTACATTACTATAATCAGATAATTTTTCCCTAATTACAATAATTATAAGTAGCTGAGTATTTACATGATCACCTGCATCCATATTTATTTAAACGTAAGAATTCTATTGAATATATACTTCTATTTATAATTTAAGTTGAAATTAATTATTAAATACCTCAACTATTAGAACATTCATTGTATTTTTCTATTGACAGAAGTAAAAGATGGGTTATTAATTGTTGTCGTTCAGATATATGATGAGGAAAGATTTAAATTACTTAAATACTAATTGTAGAAATGTATGCATTTCATTGAAACGGAATTCATGAACCAGACAACTTATCTAGAATGCTATTCCAAATATTTTTGATGTACCAAATCCACCTCATGCATCCACTGAAACCAAAGAGGAAGGTATTAACAGATAGGAGACCTATACAGGAGACAGTGTCAGCTGTGATGGTAATTAATATTTTTAAATATTAATGGTGAAAATTGGTATTATAAAATTACTTAAATAAGAAACAAGGCATCAAGCCCATTAAATTTTGTCAGCCCATTTCATATCTTAATACAAAAAAGGATTATCAGCACCTGAATTAGTACTTGAATGTTCAGCTTATGTGCTTTAATTGGTAAACTTCTCTTCATAATTTAAATGCATATCAAATCAAATTCTTTAACCAACTTGAAAAAAGGAAAACATGTGTTTACACATTGTGTATGCACTTGGTTCAAGTCATTATTTTACAAGGTATTGTTCTGTTACAGTTCTTGAAGTTCTATGTGACACCATGTAAACAGGCCAATCTCTTGGTTACAGTAGTCAATGCATGTGTCTATTACATCTCTGGATATATTCTGTCTAACTTTAAACAGTTCACAGATCTGGACTAAATGTCATATTTTTGTAGTAGTGGTTGTTTAGAGCTGGAAACAATTTGGGTTATTCTGTCCATTTGATAACAAATGACTGATTGTAACTGTAGATGAACCCGTGGTACAAGAGATTTGATGCCGCTTATTGTATGAAAGTACTAATTTCTCTATCTCTAACATGTTAACGCAAACATAAACATTGTTAATATTCCGTGTATATTCTTTGTTCTTAGCTGGGTAGGCCTATATTGCATGGTCTATATTATTGAGGTGTAGACTTTAAATGAACCTATAATTTTTTTAGTTAATGTATGATAAACAGACATGATGAATATATGGTGAATTGTGTTATGGTTGCGTTATAATAGCTGTATATATCATTATATGTATATATCCAAAACAAAAAAAATATGGACTATGATAAACTGACATGATGAAAGTATGTTTGTATGCATTTACCTCATATATATACCTAATTGTTTTCTACACATAAAGCTGTGAAATAACCTAAACCTGATTTTTCAGTTTGCGTTCCTATTTCCTCGACCGGAATTTGGGACCTGTTTGCTATCAAATCGGCGGCCGTATTCGGTCTAGTTTTCTTTTATGTCAATGGATCTAGTAAACACAATATATTAAATCGGAAGTTACTATCATTTTACGAGGACAATTCAGAGATAGCTTCAACGATTTGTTTTATTTGTGGTCATTTTCCGTGTAGCATCGTCTAGCAGTAGGCTCATGCCGCATGCCCACATCAGTGATAATGTCCCGGCATAGATGGCATAATTCTAATAAACAAACGGGTGTGCTATTTGGATCGAAAATATTCATCAAATTGGAGACATTTTGTGTTACACAAAAGTATTGATTAATAGAGCAATAATCCGGCATTGATATATTGCATTTGTGTATTATTTCTTGCGAATTCACGCGAACCATGAGTTGATTTTAAAATGTAAACAAACCCTGTCTTTTGCCATTTCAATTTTTAAGCGATAACCGATACTAGCGGACTTCGCCAAAGAAATATTTACTCTCATTTTTTTCACACTAATAACATTTACTAATGGAATATGCTGAAAAACAAGAAACTAATCCATCACCAGAAGTACTTTCCTATCTGAATGACGGACGATTAGCATATAGTTATAATCTGATTTTCAGTGCCGGGTTTTTCGATGTCGAAGCAGAGTTAAAAGTATTTTTTTAGCATGATTATAACGGATCCCGAACATTGACATTTAAGGTTAAAATGGCGGGATTATCACGGTATTATCGCTCAGCGGTCCCCCTATAAATCCCACAATGCAAAGCGCGGCTGGTTAGTTTTGGTTTTTGACCTCATCATGCTTCAGGCTTATTGTATTACGCAGTAGATCGTTGTTCAAACCGAGATTTTCAGAACAAGAATCCAGCCTACATTGAAAACCATGAAACTCCGCCTCCGCTGTTTCGGCGGTGACCCGAAGTGCAAAAGCCTGCGAAAATTAGTTGGCAAAGTCTATTGCTCTCTATTTAAACAGATGAATAAAAGTCCGATTACTTATTATCTGTAAATTACAGACGAACATACTCTGGAACTCATGCTAGCTCACACGACATCTGTTTAGATGTTATCCCTAGATGTTTTTCCAAGAATCATCTGAAAGTTGACCTTGTAAACCTTTAAAACAAAGAGAACGATTTTGGACTCTTAATTATCTCATCACTTATTGAGCTGTTTCAATTTTAACGTACTTACCTACAGTTGTGGAAAGGGCACCTTATTTCCATCTAGGAAATATTAATTGAATTATAACCTTATTGAATCATGAGAGTCTGCATCTTCACTGCACTAAAACAGCATTGGTTCGGGTAACAAATTATATTATGATGTTAATTATACAATATAAACCGGCATTACTAGTCCCTCTGAAGATATTTACTACATTTGATATAGCTTACCATAATGCACTTTTCTCTAGTTTGAAAGACATCTCTGGTCTACCAGGTGAGTAATTTAATGCTTTCAGTCCTATTTGGGAGAACTCTCCAAGGAATATTTGGTTCTTGTAATTTTTCCGGTGTTCTGTTATCGTTATATCCTTGATTACAAAATCACGTGATTACTACGTGGTTACCACGTTAACACAACGTGGTGATCACATTGCTCTTCCACATAGTCACCACCTAAATCTATAAGAAAAATAATGTTCAAATCCATTTTCCATCCATTATTTAAGTAACTATTTTGCCGAAAATCTGAACTCACTTTCATTCAAGAGAATTTCTTGAATTTTAATTTAGTATTAAGACACACACACACACGTAAACACACACACGTAAACACACACAACTCTTCTCTAACTGATCTATAACTCTTCCGGGGAGGGGGTCACTGTTACTCTGTAACTCATCTGCAATATTTTGCTTCTCCATCACCACTGAAGATAAAGTTAAAGTTATTTTTCAGAATTTTAATAAGATTATCATACAATATCATAATGAATTATAATAGAATGTATCATTTTGCACTTGGTTTTAATGGATAGCTATAAGTATAAATTATGTAATATTTTCAATTTATGACCTTATTGTTCACTGACACATAACACACATCCAGACAGCCATTTTCTGTATTGTATCAGCACAGGGGTTGAATCGAAAAATGCACACACTAACTGAGAAACTCACCAGATCACCAGCTACACATGTAAACATTTGCTACACAGTGTTATGGGTATTATAATACATTTCATGATATTAATTAATGCTATAGAGTATACTCACTTCAATAATAATTAATCTAATAGTTACAAACTAGATAAAATACTTATATATTCAACAACAAATAATCCAAAAGATGTACGCTATTCTGAAGTATAGAGATCTAGGTCAAGTCAGCTTGAGGGCACGTAATCTGTACAATGATAGGTCTACATACACTGACCTAAAGGTAGTCTATATAGCTGGAGTGGTTGTTATTCACAACGGCCTGACTGGCTTATTGAACTAGATCTCTGGTTATTGCCGCTGGTCACCACTGTTGAACCAGGGGTGGACCAGCAGTGGCTATCTCTCTCACACATACCGCACATGGTCACCGGTGGCCAATCGTAGGCTTGCTAGCTGGGTTACTTTAAGTTTTTGGACGTTCATTTTAAACTGAAATGGTAATAAAAGGGGAAAACTAGCAACCAGTCTGCCTAGTAATGTTGACCTATAAAAGGCACATTTATAGAATAGAAAATCAAATATACACTTCAAAAGTACTATCTACACCTTGGCACGTTTTGACAGGTACATTCTGAAATTAAATGTTCAAAATCAATTCAGAAAAAAAGACTATTATGTAAATAATGCTTTTTCAGCATACAAAGAATGTATACTTCACAGTGACAGATAAATGATATATTATAATTTATTTATTGGTGTTAATATGCCTTTACATATCAATGTCTATTAAAATGGAACAAACAATAGTTTTTACTGGGTATTACTCTTAGCGAAGAGAAGATTGATAGATAATCAAAAGAAAGACCACACTGTAAATGCATTAAGTTTTACTGTTGGAGTTCATGACATGTTGAATAATATTTGCAGTAGCATTACTAATTACATTGCGACACCATCCTACAATATATCGAACCTGATGTATAGTTCAATTTCATTTTACAGCCTTTTGTCCTCATCAGTGTACATCTACATTTCTGATGTATCTGGAAGAGGTAATTTATTTACAAACTTGTGGTTAGATGTTAGATTTTAATAAAGCTCCTAAATGCGGCTGAGATTATTCCAGCATTACACAAAGCCAGGAAGTTGTTACTTTCATCTGTGGTAGTTGGAATTTTCTCGAGTACATTCTTTCAAGTTTGGCTTGCTGTTTTGGCTTTCCTCTAGTGTCATTTATCCTGACACATATTGTATACAAATTTGGTTGATTGTAGCTCTCTTTCACAAAATACCTGTTCTTGTTGTTCTTGTCGAAACCCAAATATTTTATCTTCACCGAGTTGATAATGTTTGATATTATTTAACTTTGACATTCTGACAGAACTCTTTCGGAAGCTTTTTTAGATTCCAAAAATTATCGTATTTGAAGAGCACACCAATTTATGAGTTCTTGCGACGTGCCATATGTATAACTGTGTCCCACATACTAGGGATGAAAATGGAAGTACGTTTCTTTGCATGCTTTTTTTCTGGACGCATCGAGTAACCCTCTATTTGTGTGTCGTCAGGGTCAATAAATTTCCGGTTCAATGATTTCCATGTTCATGGCATACATCAAAACAGAGTCGATGAACTTATTCCTGTTTTGAGCAGGTATCAGATAATAGGATGAAATATTTAATTGATGGTGGGAGTGATCGCAAAATATATAATGAGACACATTCCTATTTCACAAGCACCACGACCTCCTTCAGATTCATCCCATACATAACATGTGTCCCGTTTGAAACTTCCAAAGTCTACAGATATATGTTGCTTTTTACAGTTTTCCCTTGTAATATACTTGGATTACAAGGGAACAAGTGGTACTTAATACCGCCAACGTTATTCCACGGATAGATGAAATAATTAGATTTCACCTACCACCTATCTCACATACTATTTTTAAACCCATAAAAGTCAAAACATATTTTTGTTCAGATTTCTGTGGTTAAATTCAAAGCACAGGTTATATGTGTATGCTTGCCATGCATTTTATTATTACTTTTAAGTACAGTGATCGTAATTGTACAGATTAAACATCATGGTTCTGAAGATATTGACTTGGCATATTGGTAGAAAAACAATTGAACTTGATAAAATCCAGACTTTTGTTTAACCTGCCAATCACAGCGTTACACCGTAGCTTAATTATTTTGTAGTGGTTGGTGAGATTGATCACACAACTTTCACTGCTGAAAATATCACGTCTCTATCCACATTAATTAAAAGGTAATCAGGGTTTGAAAAGGGCTCAAAATTAGGCACGATTTCAAATGCATCATAATTAGAGGTATCCATTGCCACTTCAAAGTGGTGTAAATATTTTTTTGTGAAACCAACAATTTGGCCTGAGCTCATCATATACATGATAATTGATATTTAAATATTTTTTAATCTGAAGTGATCAGGTAACCCATTTTAAAAATATATATATATATATATATATATATATATATATATATATATGCGCGGACACACGCACAGGTATATATTCACGCGCTGTAGTTTGGAAAATGTGTCTAACCAAAAGGTACTATATTGGAGATAGCACCTTTTGGTTGGCAATTAATAGATATTACTGAGATAGTACTTTTTTCAATTTGATTATTCGATAGTTAACACTATACTTAGATAATAATACATATGACACATTATCACACAAAGAACTCATTTTTCAACCTTTTAGTTGTGATAGGTCGATATATATATTTTGCCCTTTAGACAAGGCGACACACAGGATTTTACAGGCAAAACATACAAATTCAAGAACATATTAATTTATTCCAACTATATTTGAAATATATCATATTATACAAGAGCATGGTGGCACTTAGGAATTATAATTATTCTAATCAAATTTGAAATATATTACATCATCCAATAGCAATGTGTGAAACGAACTTATAGTCTTATTGGGTCTGCATATCTAGTAAACTATTTTAACACTAGACCTGCTGTGCTGACACTAGACCTATTAAGTGCAAACGTTACACAGTTCAGACCTCCATGGAAAGAATTATGTATTTTGTAAAGATGTAAATCTGTTACATCCATATGAATTATTTATTGTCAAGCGCAATATAGTAACCTTCTTACAGATTATATAGGGCGCTATATAAATTTCGTATATTATTATTATCATTATGAAAATCAAACAAACACAGTTAAAATACAATCATTTCTTTCACCCTAAGTATAAAAATGGCTTCTTACGTGACAGATAAAGCCCCACAATAATTTAAATTTCAATGCGTTATTTACGTCAGCAGGTAATTCATTATAATAATGCAGGCATAACCTATTGTTAATTTATAGGTGTCCGCAGTTTTTGTACCACTTCATACTCTGTCATTTTATTGTTATATTCATATTCAGTGTCTAATGCATCATCTTCACCATCGTCATCATCTATTTCAAATTTAGAGATTACATCTTCCTCTTCCTAATCTTCACCCTCTTCATCACGTGTCTCTTTTGTATCTCCCTCTGATTAAATTCCTTCTTCCTCTGCACATTTACTGATGTGTTTATTATCTTTCCTTATAAATTCACCACCAGCCACTGGTAGTTCAACCCTGTTTAATTTTCGCTCACTTTCCATGAATCCAGGTCTCCTCTTACGTTTGCTGTCCTTTAACCATTGTTAGATACCAGGATCTAGGTCAAACTTATAAACGGCTGGACCTGTCAGCTGATTGGTCATCAGATCATTTAGTGCTGTGCATTGTGGACATCTTATCTGTCTTAACAATTTTCAATTGCGAAAAGGCCCTTTCATTTTCAGCATAGCTTGCTGGCACAAATATGATTACATTAAGGATGCTGCCATAATGTTGCCATACTGCTGCCACACATCTGTCCACAACAGTCTTGGAACAGTTGTTTTGTATCTGTGAAAGAGAATAAGCATGACATTTATATTGCTAATGAATAATTAAAAGCAGTTTAGGTGATTTATCAACTGATAAAGAACATGGATTAATCTGGCTTACATGTCTGATGTTACATAGGCTGATTAAGCTACAAGTAGACTTAATTAATAAATAAACAAAAACAACATTTAATGTAATTAATAATATATGGTTCATATTTATGTTGGTCCACTTCAACTTGCCTTGCATACAAATTAGACTTCAACATGTCCCATTCTACCAAAGCAATTTTAATATCAAATAAATCTTATCTTTGTTGTCATGCGATGGCCAAGCAATGGCTTCCACAACTCCCTGTTCGGTGTCAGCAAACCTGATGTTAAATATTCAATGACCAGCACCATGGGACCAACCCAGCCAGTAATACCTACACGGGTAGGAAAGGTTGGCACTTGTTTGACGGCTTCAAATATTTGACGAAGGTTCTGATATTGCTTAGGACTTTATGATAAAAATAGTAAAGACCCACCAACAGCATTGCAACGTTATCATACCATCATTGTACAACAGTTCTAGCCGATGTGCAAAGCAATGAACAGTTATAATGCACGTTTCGTCAAAGCCCCAACACGACTGCTGCACCATTACATCCAAAACCAATAGTGCTTCATGATCCATATCAAGTCGAACGTTCAGAACACTCTTTATGGCCATTTACACCCTTGAACATCTGGACTTCCAGGTGATTGAAATCTAACAAAAATGTGTACTCACGACACCTTCCAATCAAGACCTAACTAACATATCCTCCTTCTGCTCAATGATGCTCAAATCCTTTGTACCTTCTTCGGGTACAGGTAGAACGTTTGCATTGTAAAGTTTGTTCTTAGTTTCATTTTTCAGAGATTGCGATACATACTTCAAAAAGGTACGACATGTTTTGTCAGACCTGTATGTTTTCCCCACTGCCAGTCCCTTTGCCCCATCCAGCTGACAAAGGCATGAATAATCTCTAAAGGGATATTTGGCAAGAGCTCGTGCATTACGAAACAGGATTCTCAGTTTTGACATATGTTGTTCATGTAGCTGATGGATGGCCTTTACAGTTAGACTATCATCAGAATTGTCAGTGTGCAACTGGATTTTAGAAGACAACTTGTGTGCTTTAATGCTTTCACGATGAGCAATTGTATCTGCTTTATATGATGAAGTTCCAACAATGAACTGTTTGGACTTTGAAAATGGTGATATTTTTTCTTCATGACTCTGACACCACTAACATACCACCCGCTTCTCTCCTTCAACCAGCCAAGGTCGTCCTGAAATGTGCAATAGAGCGACTTCGTCCATTTTTATTTTCATCAATATATTAATTACAAAAATATTATAAATGGGGTCAAACGTTTGCTAATTTAAAAATTAAATTGTGATTACACTTTTTCTGTGCCAAATTTTTTTTGTGTCATTAGCATAATAAATTGCAAACCAGCCCAATGAAATTTATTCATTATAGAAACATTACGAGTTGATCACTCAATTAATTACGCGGGCCCTTGTTTGCAATGGATCAACACTCGTTAAGGCAATTATTTGGTTTTTAATATTCTTTTAAGATTGATCAAATAGCTTCAACAAATATTGTTTTCTTTGTGTGAAATAAATTTATTTTAAAAATGTAAAATTGTAAATGTCATAATTGTAACTGACAATGGTTCAATAAAACAGTGCGTACGCTGAGTTTGTCAATAACCTTATATGGAATCATCATGAATATTCAGTATTATCTTTTGTCTCTAGGTAAACCCCGACGTACATTTGGCCAGTGAAATATTGTTATTCATAAGTTGTTTGTTATGTCACCACTCTCCTTATGCATTCACTGAGAATGCGTGAATATACTATTGGATAATTAATTATCCACATGGCTGCTAGCTCTAAGTGATCCGTGAACTTATTGCGACGTTTCTTCCCACACAAATAATTTATTTATTATATGCAACTTAAAAGTGACAGAGTAACCAACCATTAGAATAAAAGTAATTCCAATTGGATAAATCTGAAAATGATATTGGCCACCAAAGAATTGCTTTAACCGAAATGCCTGCCCGCATAAGCCTAGTATTTTCCATACATGACGTCAGTCACTCGTTTAACAGTGTAGTATACACGTAAAATAAGTTAACTACTATCCAAGATACACCAAATAATGTAATTGAAATCTATATTAACCTATATATAAAATAAATATATATACTTAAATAATAATTATATTGTAGAGGATAACACAAAAACACTGATTTTAGACATCCGGATTTTAGACACATTTGTCTTCGCTGGAAAGGCTAATTTTCATACTGTATATCAACTTAATTCGTCATTTTGGACATATAGATGACAGGACATTTGGGGCTGTTAGAAATGTTGATTTTTGGTTTCTTTTCTAGTCGATTCCGGAAAAAACACATTTCAAAGCATCCTGTTATTCACCAGCCATAAGCAAATCCGAAGCAAACAAGATCATCCGTAACGAGTAATTCCATTCTAAGCAAACGAGTAATTCCATTCTAAGCAAACGAGTAATTCCATTCTAAGCAAACGAGTAATTCCATTCTAAGCAGATTTGAACGAGTAATTGACAAACCATCGCCATGATTGAATGACAACAAAGGTAACTGATATACAAGCTAAAGACAGATTATTATTAACACGATGAGAAGGTTACATCAAGCTGTATATGAGGAAGTGTAAAATATAATGTTTTCATATTATTTTTCTATTCTCAACCAACGACTATAAATTATAACAAATCTCGCACGCAAATTCAGTGTCTGGTACAGCTATCAAGTCAGTGACGTCTTGACATCCAATCGCAAGATTGCAGACACTCAACCCAGCCTCAAGATCTCAACGCTCAAATCTCTACACGCAGGCTGGTTGTTTCGTGCATTTGATTTTGCTGCTCGACAAACTGATGTTCTCCAACAAACTGATGTTCTCCAACAAACTGATGTTCTCCAACAAACTGATGTTCTCCAACAATGCTAAAACGAACCAGGACTATTCATCGCTATTATGAGTGCTTCTGGTGGGACAATGTCAGGGACGAATGATTTTCAAACGAGCGATTGTTATATTATAAGTTGCAATGTGAACTGATTGGTGAATAAATGAGAATATAACACATGTTCAGTGCATTATAAAGTAGCGTTTTCAGAGCGTCATATGAAGTTCTGTACAACATGATATTCAGATAAATTTCAGAAAACTCATTACACTGGTCAGTTGGGAAGGTGCTAGTGTTGATTGTGACGTTGCCAGGTTACGCTAATTTGATTCATAGCCGGAAGACATGTGTCCAATATTTGATGGGTTATATAGCAAGTGAAGCCATTTGCGTGTTTGTTCACTGATATGCCACAAGTTAACAAACAAACAGTGCGCTTGGTTATTTGTCGGGTACCTGTTAGAATGAACCTGTAGCTCCGTACTGTGTTTATTGTTTTTCCATTAAAATGGACACTAGACCGACGGGTCTAATACTGTGCCATTGATACTATACCGGACCTTGAAACACTGGTCCCGGTCGAGCATTAATGTCACATAGTGGAATGGTATGGTTGCAGTAATAAATTATAAATCAGCCTCACAGTGCCCCCAGAATAGGCAATATATATTTGATGTCCGTTCTAACATCGTACCAATTTCAAGCTTTAAATCCTACGGATCGTATTTTGTTGAATAAATCATCCGAACTGTAATTTTAGATGCCTGTACGAACTACTATGATCGACGGATGAATTTGTATCATAATGCGAAAATGTGTGTGTGTGTGTGTGTGTGTGTGTGTGTGTGTGTGTGTGTGTGTGTGTGTGTGTGTCAGCCAGCCGATGATAATGATAAAATTACCAGATACAACACATGAACTGTAAACTACGTAAACACATTTGATTCAGACATTGGGCACAACCTAGATATTGAACAGAAAATTCGGCACACAACGTCCACCTTATGAAATAGCTTATAATGTGAAGATGACGGATAAATAAAACACAAATAAATTACCTAACAAACAGTACTCATATACTCGATATACTCAATGAGGCAAAATATATGAATATATCAAATCTTTTTATATTTCCAGTTATTCGTATTGTAAAGTGGGAAAGGTATTTACGAAAGGCTAAGGCATCTCAGGGAGTTGAATAATAGACCAGTAAGTATTTTACACGATAAGCTTGAATGAGATCATATCTAATTGGTCATTTCCAAACTGCTTGTGTTGATGGTGACCTGTCATTGCCAGCACTAACGGAGTACAGTGTTCCACAAGGCTCCGTTCTGGATACGAAATATTAGGTACTCTATACAAAGCCCCTTGAGAAAGTCATCGGGCGTCGTGGACTGCAGCACCACCTCTACGGGGATGACACACAGCTGTACCTGTCTTTCAAACCGGATACCATGATGAACGAGCTACACCGTGTACAGAACCCACCATATTACATTGTGACCAGGACCGCTCGACATAATCATATTACGCCCGTGTTAAAGAAACTTCATTAGCTGCCAGTAACATTCCGAGTTCAATATAAGCTTCTGGTCCACACGTGTAAGGCATTACACGACCAATTTTCTGTGTATTTAAGAGACACGTTGGCGGTATATATACCAGGTAGGACTCAGAGAGCCCAGAGTTCACAACTATTAGTAGTTCCAACGGTGCGGACTATATCATGGAGACACACAAAAAAATTGTTTTCTAGCCCAATATGGTCATTGAACAGTCATTCTCAATAACGTGAAAATATAACATGCTTATATCATATTTTGTCTTCCAATCGATATCAGTTCGAGATAATCTTCTAACAATATATTAAAATAATTTAGCTTAGTTCGGTTTGTTTTTTATTTAATTATTTTTTATTAATTTTTTCGTATCATATATAACAATATATAACAATAATAATGATAGTAATAATGTTATTACAATGGTGACAATATACTATTATATAGCAAAGGCATTGTTTTTCCTGGTCAGATTATTATTAACGGGATTCAATTCAAAAGACATAAACTCATACCTTGAAAACATCTTCACAAATAAACGATCCTAGTTCTGGCAAATCGTAATGTGCAATCTACATATGGTTTCCTCT